>CM056205.1:60219278-60621778 GCA_029692085.1 Gymnothorax javanicus | reverse complement strand
GGTCAGCAAGCCAGGAAAGCCAGACGCTGGTGTTCGAGGCTCGGCTCGTGAAATACTGTGCTTTTAATTACACTTCCCAATCTGACGTGAGCAGAGAGAGGGAGCGAGACAGAGAGAGGGAGAAAAGAAGGCAGCGAGAGGAGATGGTGTTTTATGGTTGGCGGTCTGCCTGCTCTGGAAGGCTGTTATTTTTATATCAAAGCAGCGTTGTTATTGATAGCGCAGCTCGAGAGAATGAATGTTAGTGTGCATTATCTTTCATTACTACGGTGCGCGGAGGATTGAGATTATTATGATGTATGCACTTCTCTGGACGTGTTTGACTGATTGTGGGTCTGTGCGTCTGCTTGTTGTGGGTGGGTGGGGGTGCGGAGGGGGGGGCAGCACATCAGGAGAGAGAATGAAGCGATTGCTTATCTCGGTCCGGGGCTGTCAGCTCGCTGCGGTTTGTTTTGTGCGCGCGTGGTTTTGGACGGACAGAACAAAACAAAAGATGACAAAGTAGCACAGGTGTTGATCGCAAAGGATGCATCAGCACTAGTGCCTTGGCAGACACGTCGCGCCTGTACTATAATTAATGGAGCCTTTAAAAGGTCTACACAAGGCTACATTGCCTTATATTAAACAATCATTTGTCTGAGCAGCAAAACCAAGATTAAGCACCACTCCCTCTGTTGTTCAAAAGGAACGGCGACAGACTCAGCACTTCCTGTCTCGAGTGTTAGTGTGGCCAGCCTTATTCTACAGGATGCAACGGTCCTCTTTAAACTTTCCACTTGAATTGAAGATTAGCCCCTCTTTCATTACCAATTCACTGTTTTGATTGGGCGTTCTATCCATAATTGACAGCAAAGTCAGCCAATGAAATGTCTAAATCAAGTCACTGCAGTGGAGGATATGCCTGAGTGAGCTGAGAGGAGGGATTTTAATCGCACATGACAAACCCCCTCCCCCCCTGCAGAGATGTAAAGTCATAGCCCGCAGGTGAATGCTGGGGTAGAGGTGGGTAGAGGTGTATCGCTGATAGCTGACATGAGCGATGTAGGTCATGTTGTAAGCACAATTTCAGTTGGCTGTCTGAACTAGTGCACGGGTTCACTTCATTTCATTTTTCATGTTAATACTAAACACACAGCTCATTTAATAACCTCTGTTGACTCCACAATAGGAAAAGAATAGATCCACAAATCATGCCAACACAGATCTGTACAACAAATTACGCCATGTAAGGACACTCGTTATGCAAATTAATTACTTCCTTTGGTTCTTTTCTCCAGGGGACAAGGAAAATCCATGCAGATATTTTTATCCCTGTTGATACATGTAAACTCATTCACTCAATCATAAGACACTGCTGAATGGTAGCATGTGAACCCAGGATGAAAACTCTTCATCAGTGTTAGCTGCACACCCTGTGTTGTGAGGCTTTTCTCATGCACTAGGGAGAGGCGGTCTGAGATCGTCATGTGCGCACGAGCAAAACGCATGAGCAGGTGCCAAAAAGTGTGCGCAGGAGTTTGGCGCACATACACATTTGCACAGCAGACTTCACTGGGTTCTCTTTACAGCGAGGGGGATTGGGCAGAATCCCCAATATCCTCAAAAACAGAGGAGAATCTTCAATCTTGTGCCACCTGTTTTGTTCACTGTTCTTCTGCTTTGTTTTGTAACAGCCTGTTTCTGGGCATTTCATTCCATTACACTGTCAAGAAAGTACTGAAAAACAAGCTTTTCCAAAGCAGTTTCCATCAGGAAATGCAGTCTTTATTGGCAAATAAAGTATTCATTTTGGCATGTATAAGAATTAATCTCTTAGCTAAGAGATGCTTTGTTAAAAAATACTGGTATTTCCTGAGATTTCAGTTCAGGATTCACCTGCGTGGAAAATTGCTATGAATCTATTCCAATGAGGTCATACATTAATATATGCCACCTCCATGATGGGGAAACAATCAGATTATTCATATTCCTCTCCATTTTTTCTGTTCAAAAAAAGAACAGAAACTTTGCCATTGAAATTCAATAATGGGCACCTTTTATTTTGGACAGCAGGTGATCTTTCAGTAAATTCTTAGATGTCATCTCTGCGACTTGAGGCGCCGCTGTTGCCAAGGGAAACTGATGTAGGTGTGATAACTGCACTTAGGTGAGAGAGAGAAATTGCAAGGTCCTGTCCTCTCCCATATTTCTCACAGATCGACTGACAGACAGGACATATTTAAATGTAAATTTAACTGAGATTTGATTTGAGACATTAATGGACAATTATGGAGACCATTAAGCCATTGAGAAGTGGTTTTGTTCCGAGTCTTGAGCTGCGAAATCAGTGACGAAGTCCATCGCCTACAGAAGTGTTGTGTCGTGAATATGGGGGGCGATCAGTACCTCACGCTTCACCGCTGCTTTATATAGCAAATTCAAGCATAATTACTCCTTCAAACGCAGGTTGAGTGGCCATCAGTTAAAAGTATGAGGGCGTAATGGCGAGGTGAAACACAAATTGTTCGTTTCCGAGTGAAACAGCCCTTTAGTGAAGTCAGATGAGTGACAACAGGAGGGCTGATCAGGACTTAGTCCTCTCGGTCACCCAGATGTGGATGTAATTGCAAATTATGTCGCCTGGATAGCGGGGTTGGGAGGACCAAGGAAGCGATTACTATAATTCATGCGGAGCAATGACTTCCTCATCGCTGTGGAGCACGGTTTCCATGCCAGCCCAGAGAACTGAAAATGTGTAATTTTTTTCTGAGTCTGTGTGGAAACTAGCCTTAGAGCTGTTCTGTGTACAGGAGATATGCAGGCCCATGGGCGTGGACAACCCAGAATCCACAGACTATTAAAGTCCCTGTGTTGCAAATATTAAACAATGCAGCACTTTGGTAGTGGCAGGGAACTTACTGGATAAGGACGAGTTCCCAAGCATAACTCAAAGTCAACTCAAACAGATTTCAGCATGGCATTCTCAGGCTCCACACTTGAATTCACGCTCTCATTCCTGTATCCTGTGAAAGTGCAAAATCTTGTGAAATACTGCAAATTTTTAGGTGAGAATTTAAACTGAGGACATGACTCATTGTGACCTTTTAAGACCGCAATACAGTGAAAAAGGTGCGTACTCCCCGATGTGACTAAATTCCCTATCTGACTCTTTGAACCTGCCATCTCAACATGCCCAGGATTAACAGGCAGAAAAATTGCTCTCCCCTCTCCACCTGACGCACGTATGATTCAAAGCTTTATTACTATTATTATTATTATTCAAAGATGACTAGATCTTTACAGCAGATAATTACATATCAATGCTGCACCAGTGGAGTTTCATAAGACTTGTGAGAAGTTAAAACTGAAAACTAGCTTGAAAAATGAATAATCCCCCAGTCAGAAACTAACAGGCAATAGATGCATATCTAACACACAATAAAAATGTAAATTAGACGTCTATAATACCACTGAAATATCGTTGAGGGTCTCCCAATACATATTATATAATTAGTTTTCCATTTGAATTTTTTTCTGGGGTATTAGTGCCGTCTCTTTGCTCTGAAGTCGACACACAGGGGATGGAGAGGCTGGAGCCCGTCTGATGATATCGCCATGTTGTTTACAGAGTCTCCTCAGCTCTACTGGTGCAGACCCTGGATGGGACTTCAAACGCGTGAGTCTTTGCCACATATAGCACACGGCCGTCCCAACAAAGGACCTAACTGAGGGGCAGCCTGTGCAGAGGGACTGGGAGAGTCCGAAAGGACAGGGAGGCAGTAAGCAGATGCTAGTCTCCAACAGCTCTGTTCTTTCCTAAGACACTAACTCATCAGGCTAAGGCAACTCACTGAGTTCTTTCACTGGCAATGAAAAATAAATAAAATCCTCTCATGTTTATCAAAGCTGCTCACAGGTGGGTGGTGTGTGTGTGTGTGTGTGTGTGTGTGTGTGTGTGCTTGCTGGCATATTACCTTGTACTGTATGCATCTCAATAAATACGCTTGTGCAAAAGTCTTGTGGCAGAGAAAACCATGAATGAAAAGGATAATAAAAAGATGAAATATGAATTTGACTCTTTGGCTTGACCACGTAATATAGCAAAGGACACTGGAGGCTAAGGGAAAGTGCTTTGGAACACGTCGCGTGTATCTTCTCCTCATGAAAGGCCAATTCCCGTCGTTTCCGCTCATTTATTTATGAGGGAGGTAAAGCGCTTCAGAACGCCGCTCTCCCTGAACTGTCACTCTCTCTTTATTAGCAGCGCCATAAACAATCAGCAAATGTAGGTCACCCCGCTTTAATAATCTCGCAGTGGCCGATATGATTTATTAATAACGTCCCGGCTGTTCTAAATGCCTTATTGCTACGACTCTTCACCCTGACACCCCACTGTAATATTACTGCAGGAGGAATGTCAGATTTATACCGATTGTGCGAGTCTCGGCGTGAGCTGGGGAGGGCGATGGCACGAAGACCCAAAACTGGAAAGCGTCCGTTTGCTGAATTAATTTTTCACTTGAATGAATTTTTTGTATGTATAGAGCGGAAGGGGGACAATGGCCTTGGTAAATGACTAACTGCTCCAGTGTTTCTCGTCCAATCAGCCTTGCCCAGTCACCTGTAGACTCGAAATCAGTGCTCACTCACCTTGACATTGTGCCAAACACATTGGAGAGAAAATGCATTTGGCCATCATTGAATGCTGTATTCTTAGAGAGAACGAAAACCTAATTTTGTCATTTCATTGCGAACCATGCCACGAATTCCAATAGGAATGAATGGTTCTATACAGCAAGTTAAATAAGACCTGATTTACCTCATCAGAAGAAAAGGTCTGTGCGCACGGCCACTTTCTCCACCAAGTAGAAACAAAATGAGAATACTTTAGTATTGATTATACATATTGTTGCTAGTTTTGGGGACATATTTAATGGAGCACTTGCAATTACACCAGCAGCAGTTCCTGTGTTGGCAGCAGAGGTGTAACAAAACCACAGGACTGACCTTTGTGTTTTTAACAATATAGCCCCTCATGCTGAAGCTAATTCCATCAACTTTGTGTCTAAAGAGCAGAAGTGTGTCCATGTAAGGTTTGAACGGTAGATAATCAAGTGACCTTGCCCTGGATAGACCAATACAGCTCAGGGTTGTGCTATAGTCAAGGACAACGGGAGCAGAGGAGTATCTGTGGTATGACCAGAATCTGTGGGATAAACAGAGATTACAAACTAAAGAAAAAGAGTAAACTTTTTGAGAAAGTTCACTTAAAAAATGAAAGTTCTATGTGAAGTAGGTCAGTCATCACCGGGACTCATGCTGTGTGGGTGAGTCTATTTCTCCACCCAGAACAGCTCAGCCTCAACTATCCACTCTCTGCCACTGCCCTCCTCCGCTTGTCTACGGACCAATCAGATCACCAGAAAGGTGGACGTGTCTTTCAAGTGGGCAAAATGATGACTGAAGATACCACACAGTGAGGTGGTGCGCTGCTACAGTCCTTTTGCAAATAGTTTCCTGAAACGCAAGTGAAACACTTGTCCACGTCAGACACACAGTACATCACTATATTGCTCATGTCAGGGCTAAATGATTGGTGAAAAGGCCCGCGATTCCAAACATTTTTCCGTTGGAAAATACCTGAGACTACCTCAAAGTCCAGTAAAGTTAACTCTGAACGGCTGGCTAAAAATCCAAATTAATTGAACTATGGAGAACAAGAGGAGGAGTCTATGTTTAGAGTGCTTTCAATATCTAAACCAGGAGCTCCTTCCAATGTCTTTTGTTTTACTTTAGAGGCGAATCCTACAGTATCTGTGCACATCAGCACTGAGGAGCACTGTAGCACACTCATGATGTGTGGGAGGACTCGACAATGAGAATTTATAAGTCTCCACTTTCGTCAGAATGGCTATATGCAACCTTTGCATTTGACTCTTGGTGTAATCTGCCTCAGGCTAGCATGGTGGAGCTGGGCTCAGGAGAATATGCAGGCTGTGTAGGCTGGATTCACCCCTGAAGAGAAAGTTATCAAGTCGAGAGAATAAAAAACACAAAGTCTATTCTTACGTCCAACACACAAAGGTTTGCATGGAGGAGAACCGTCTTGAAATCTGCGGGAGACACAAGGTAATCGCCTCTGGCGGTTCCATAGCAACTGAGAGGGAACATGGTAAAGACGGCCCACATTTTTAGCACAGTTACAGAAGAATCACACACATCTTGCACGCTGCTTCATGACACGCAGAGAGGTGTGTGTGGCTGTATGGATGCTGAGTGTCAACCTTTGTGTCTTGTACATGAACTCAGTGCTAGCACAAACATAAATACATACACAGATGCGCAGGCACAAATACAAAAACACACATGGCAAACACAGGCACACATGCATACACAACACTGCACACATACCGTTCACATAAATACACATATGACGGTGCATGCACACTCACACAAACGTACAAGAACACACACGCACACACTAATATACATATATACACACACACATACACACAGGGCGCTCACACACTCATAAATGCCCATGCAGAAGGAAAATAGTCCATAATCACCCAGCCCGAGACTTGGCAGGTCTATCAGAAGCATCCACCTCAAACCAGCAATCATCACAACTATCGTGTCAACTACCTCTTAGCAGATAAACAGAGTAATTCAGCCCACGCTCTGTACAATACATTAACAAGAAGAGCTGAATAAATTTAACGAGATCATGAATGACTGCATGAGAACAAAGGCTTTGGAATTATAGAAATTGAACAGATGAAGAAAACAGACTCATAAGTCAATTAATTAATAGCTTTTAAAAAGAGAGCTCAATAGGGTGATTGTCCACTGAAATGAACCACTGTTCTTCCCCAAGGTTGGCAATTTTCCTGTTATTCTAGACTGATCCTCAGCTCAGTAGGGGAGGGGTAAACCTAGAGCTGCAAAATAATGTTTCTCTTCAGTCACCAGCCTTGTCAATGGAAACACCTTGAGCACTGACAGCCACAGTACAGATACATTTAAGCAACCTCAAGGTTGCCGAGCACCATCTTACAGAGCCGTTTGGATAAAAAAACTCGAAGTGAAGGCTGACCGCGCGTTTCTGTCATTATTATTCGCAGCTTAACATCGTTTTAATTATCACGCACGACTTTTCAGTTGTTCTCGTGCCCTAATGATCCCGCTCCTGTGGCGCTCTCGGCACCAATCACACTTTCCACTCTGCGTAAGGAAAATTAAACGCTTCGCTTTGTGTACACACACCTTCAGCGCAAATCTGAGTGCGGTTTTCCCGGGGAAAATCTCTCGATTCTCGTGATTGATATCCATTCCGGTCCCTCATCTGTCACCAGGCGTACTTACAAGGACATGACAAACGACAAATGTCCCTTAAAATGAACCGGAGAGCCGAACACAGAGATAATGTGGAGGCAGCTCTCCTCTGGATGAGAGTAAATGATCTGTGATCAAGCCGGCTGTCGGCTGAATAACAAAATACATCAAATTTTCTCATTGATAACAACGTATCGACCGGCAAAATCTATGTCCCCAAACATTACTGATGGCAGCAGCACGCTGCTGCCCCAGGACTCTGACAAACGCCTTCCTGAGAATGGATTCTCCGTTAGCAGTATGCCCCCCCACCCAAAAAAAAAAAAAAAAAAAAACCAAGATTGTGTTGCGTGGAGGGAAACCCAAGTGACAACGAAATAAAGTGAGGTGGGATTTGGGAGGATCTGACAGGATTTTGGGGGAATGGCAGCATTTCAAAGAGGTGAGATGCATCTGTCAGGAGGCTGGGATGCACTCGACTGGAGCCGGAGAGTTTGGAGAGACTCCGATCCGGATCCGGATCTGCGCTAAATCCTGCTGATTTGGGCCAGATCCATGATAACCTGAGCTGATTCGGGCCAGAACCAGAGCATATCCAGCCCAGAGTCAGCTGCTGTCTGGGGAATGTATGAATCACTGTGTATAGACGGGCCTCCAGGGATAACCAGGTACATTACTGCACGTGAGGCGACCCTTGACCCTTGCAGAACACAGTGGGCCTCGTTCCAGCCCATAAAGCTAATGATAGATACAGCACATTATGAGTACCAAGCAATCCATATAAAAGCCTAAAACAGAACTGCAAACATAACCGTATTATGGCTTCTCATACAATTTATTATTTTCTGTATTGATGTTTTCATATTGTTTACATGGCCCAGATGGAGAGTATATTTAATTTATCTTTTTTAGACGGTCAGAACGCACTCCTGGAGAGCTGCAATGTCTGCTGGGTTTTGGAGAGTTTCAGCTAAGCTAATTCATTTAGGTTGTTGATTGGCTAAAGAATCCACACACCTTGTAGTAAATGCTATAATTGGCTGCTGATGGAAGAAAACAGAAAGTACCTGTCGGTACAGTGGCCCTTTAGGATGTGAGTTAAACAGTGGTAATTGATCTACTTAACAGGAGCTGACTGATTGATTTGCACCTCTGGGGGAAACAGGGGTGTGTGTCCACAGCCTCATACTCCAGCTAACGCATAAGGAAGCAGAATTGATGCATAATTGAATGAGTTAAGCCATTATACAGCCACAAAAGTGACATGCAGTAAGTGCCATTTCACTTGGGGACAGGAAGAGCCAGTTTCCAAGGGCCTTGTCACTCAGAGCGGAGTTGACTGGAGCTGTTTTGTCATGCAAAGGTGGCACATTGAAGAGCTAAAATGAAAGAGACTGGAAACTGTGAGTGAAATCCCCCCTTTTTAATGCAGATGTATTCATTTTGGTAATAGCTAAACTTGCAAAGTTATATAAAGAAAATATAAACCTGATTAAGTGTCAGTCAACATTAAGGGACAGAATTGATAGGATCCAAGCCCTAATGACTCTCCTCAGAACTTGCACACAAAGGCTGAACTGTGTGTTGTTTTTTTCTTATTCTGCTTATTGCTGTTGGGCTGAAAAAGATCACTGTCCCATCTGATTTAAAAATGAATGCGCTAAACTGGGGTGGCACCGACTTCACTGCCGGCAGCAGACCCAATTTAATTTTTTTTTTCCTTTTTTTTTGGGGTGGTAGGAAATTGATGGCAAATTCAGGACCTCTATTAGTGACCCTCAGCTTGGAGAATCACATATCTTTGTTCTATAAATGTCCCAAACTAAATTTCAGTTTATTTGTTTGCCACTCGATTGAACTCCCTGCAGGCCCCAGAACAGAGGCATTATGGGTACTGACCCGGTGAAGAAGAGATTCATGTCGGGGCTGCAGTAGCTCAGGTTTCTGGCTGAGGATAGCAGGGTAGGAATGATCAAATCTTATCAACACCCTTATGGAAATATCCTATAATTATTTCTCAGTACTATTACCATATTAACGGCCTGACCATAGTATTACTATAGTTTGCACAGTATAACTAGAGTAGTACTGTAGCCATCACATTATATCTATAGTATTACCACAGTCAACAGCACCATGATATTACTACAGTCCACACAACTGCATTGCTGCAGTTTGAATAATTATAGTATCACTATAGTAATACTACACTATGGGGGTGAAAATACCATCAACTGACTATAGGATAACTATAGCTTGGAACTATATTAATTTTTCATCAGGGCAAATCCAAGCACTGGCTTTACTCCCTCCCAAAAATTAACTCAATAATAAGGGCTCCTCAGTTCTTGGGGAGAGTGATTTGAGGAACTGGAGTTTAGGAGTTCATCAAGCTGATTAAAGCGGCTGATATCTCAGGTATATTAATTAACCCTGAGAAAGCAGGGTGATATAGGCGGTAGATTGTAATGTTTGATATGGCAGGGGACTAGTATCACACGTGGACTGTAGAGGTTTTTCCAGGTGAAGTATGAGAGGTGAACGGAGGAGAATTCGATGGGTAGAGGTGGGGGGGTAGATAGGGGGTGGTTATATTCATTTTCTTCCTGAAGTAAATGATCTCTCTACACTTCAGCAACCAGCCCGGTGATTCTCAGTGGAATAGGGGTTGGGGGGGTGGGGGGGTGACCTATTTTCCAGGGGCTTCTGGAGTGCTGGGGCTTACATGCAGCCGGCCGCAGGAAAACTGCACTCATTACATAATATTATTACACTGGTGCTGCGCTTGACTAATGGCCTGGTGGTGTGTTACACAACGCTCTTTGCCTTGAGTGTCCTGGTGAAGAGCTCCTCAGTGGCACGAGCAGAGGTGAGCGCTGTCTGAGCTGTCAGCCGACATGATACTAATGCCACGCCGGCTCGAGAGCTCTCCGCCGCTGCAGCCTGGCCTCACACCTGGAGCAGCGGGATCACCGACATTACGCCTTTTCATCAACTTTCACGCCTGTCAAATGAACATTAAGTAAACATGCCGCAGACCAGGCCAAGTGCAAATACGAATATGCAGTGTGAGATGGGTTCCTGTGTGCGTGTGTGTGTGTGTGTGTGTGTGGGTTTGTACGTTTGGTATACATCTCCATGAGTATATCGGCATGTGTGTTTGTGTATGTGCGTGAGTGAGTGTGCGTGTCTTCGAGTGTGTACCGATGTGATGAGATTTAGCGGTTAAATAATATAAGACCAAGCCCACACTAACTCTGTTAGGGCTCCCAGCTGAATCCTTTATTTGCATATAAATGAAAAAGATGCAGGTTTGGATCCAGGCGGCTCCGCCTCGCCGTGACACCTGCCAACTGCCAAACTGGACGCACACGTGTCCGGGATCTGCTTAAGACACCGGCGTCGAAGGCTGCTGAAACAGGCTCTTTCTTGCACATTACCTATGCATTATTTGTATTGGAGTCATGCTGACGACCATTTTGTCATTTGACAAATGATGCATTAAGAGATTCTGACGGCCGTTTTTGGTTGTTTGGCTTCAGTCTGTCAGTCAGACACCACACAGTGCCCTGCTCCCCCCCAGCCCAGCACCTGCCGAGCCGATGCACCCGCACAAGGGTCGCCCCACGTGTGCACATCATCTCTAACGCTGAATACAAATGTGCGTACGCCCTCTGGACTAGTGTAGATGGCCTTCTTAGACATGCAGTGACGTTCACTGAGCTGCTCTGCGTCATTCCACAAAGACTCGTGAGCGCAGAGCTGCAAGCTCAAATGTGCAAATTGGACCGGACTTCAGGCCTTGCTCTGTGCCATAGGTACAACCCTCAGTTAAAAAAAAGAAAAAAAAGGCTGTGTCAGTTTCTGGAAATAAGTGTACATATAGGCTTAATGATTTGTGTATTACATACATTGGGGTATCCTCCTGGCCTACTTTCCTGTCACACTTCAATTAATATTTTCCCTTTTTTGATTTGCTTTCGTGGCAGAGTTTATATTGTCGCATCCTTGTTGATGAGAACAAGAGGATCTTACGCAAGTGGGCGTGTCATATGAAAGTTATGAAATGAGTTGAGTAAAGTTTGCTTTTGTCGCAAGCTTTAGCGAGTTTCATAACTTTCATATAACGTGACTTTCATATAACGTGACTAACACTGAATACAAATGTGCGTACGCCCTCTGGACTAGTGAGGTAGGCCGTGTTAAGACTTTGATGTTACATGCAGTGATGTTCACCGAACTGCTCTGCGTCATTCCACAAAGACTCGAGAGCACAGGGCTGCAAGCTCAAATGTGCAAATTAGACCGGACTTCAGGCCTCGCTCCGTGTCATAGGTACAACCCTCAATTAAAAAAAGAAAGTGTCAGTTTCTGGAAATAAGTGTACATATAGGCTAAATGATTTGTGCATTACATAAATTGGGTTATCCTCGTTGCCTACTTTCCTGCCACACTCCAATTAATTTTTTCCTTTCTTGATTTGCTTTTGTGGCAGAGTTTACATTGCCGCATTCTCATTGATGAGAACTACCAGATCTTACACGAGTGGGCATGTCATATGAAAGTTTTGAAATGACTTGAGTAAAGTTGGCTTTCGTTGCGAGCTTTAGTGAGCAACAAATGCTAAATTTACTCAACGAGTTTCATAACTTTCATATAACACGACTTAGAGTATAAGATTCTATTTATCAAATATGTGACCCGCCGTGGTAAAAGGTACCTCCGAGCGGTGATCATGCTATTGAGAAAAACGCGAGTTAAATGTCCCGCTCACCACGTGGACTGTGTTTACTTCCGCATTTGGAAAACTGCTTCTGATCCATGGGATTTAGCTCCACATACGTCACGCGGAATCCCCTCAGTGTCTCATAAATTTCCATTTCAATACTGCCAAAAATTGGCTATTATTCAGTGGTAGAGCTAGAACTGGGAATTGGGGGGGCACAGACACGTACCTTTATAACAAATTAGTCCTGGCTATTTCTCAATCATTTTCCTTTATTGACGTGTTTTCCGATTATCATAATTGGCAACTGAAGACTTGGTTTCTCTCCATATGCGATTTAACAGCAATGAAATCATGGGCTAAATTCAGTACAGAAAAATAATTTACTTATTAATAGGCCAATGCTTCGCATTGATTGAACTGGTCCGCATTCCAATGAAATATCGTCTTACACTCTCGGTATTGCATGAGTTGATTAAAAAAAAAAGTGGCACTCGGCAGTTTAAATAGGCTATAAAAAGCGTGCGGCTCAAGCTATTTGCGTGAGAGTCGACAGGTATGCAATTTTGAATAACGTTAATTTAAATACAGCAAATACGCGTCCAGAAGAATGATTGTGGTCTTACCTAATTAGGGAGTGCAAGCAGCACCTGTTCAGTGTCGGAGTGAACCTTTTGTTAATTATGAAAATGACTGAGAACAGGTCAGGACTAATAATTGTTTTAAACGGATGTTTTGTGCACCCAATTCTCAGTTCTAGCTCCACCACTGAATAATAGCCAATTTTCGGCAGTATTGAAATGGAAATTTATTGAGACACTGAGGGGATTCCTGTGTAAACACAGTCCACGTGGCGAGCGGGACATTTAAATCGCGTTTTTCTCAATAGGATGATCGCCGCTTGGAGGTGCCTTTTACCACGGCGGGTCACATATTTGAATTGCAAAATTTAATAGAAACAAAACGTTTCCTTTAGCGCCGTAATGGTAGCTAGCTAATTCTCACTATGTTAGCACAGAGCTAACACCATCATTCTGATACTCCGTAAGTCTCTGAGTCACAGACAATTGCGGTTGAACTAGCTATGGTTTTTAGATTCACAGTCAACTGAGTTGCTAGCGAGCTAACAAACTAATATTACATAATAGCTGTAGAAAGGTACTCTGTGCATGCTGGCTAGCTAGCTCAGGAACGATAACTTAGTTATGAGAGTGGAACTTGGCTGGCTCGCTAAAGCATTAAGCCATACTGATTTAATCCACATTATACAAGGTGGTATTCAGATTGGCTAAATATTAAAAGCTTGAGGTAACGCGAAGCGATTTTTCCCCCAGGCTCTCAGCCAATGAAATTTTCGCAAAAGTGATATAACCCTAGGCCTTGGGTAATATCAAAAATATGTCATTAGCTGGGCTATAAGAAAAGTACTGCAATTATGTGATAATACTGGGTAATCGCATTGGCTATGTCTGATGAAGCCTGCACCCCTTGCAGACTCTCAGGAAGTCTGAAAAAAGAAAGTCTAATTGAGGCCCCTTGTATACAGGATGAGTCTCGGGTTTGGACAGCCCTCAGAACTCACAGACTTCCTGAGAACGCACTTGCAGACCTCGAGTCTCAAAAGTGTTTGAAGTCATTCACATTCAGCCTGAGTTAGAGAGAGCTGGACTGGGGCCTGACAGGTCTGTGATCCTGGCCGACTAACAGGCATCAGTCCTTTGAGAAGTACCAAGCAGACACCAGGAAACTGTCAACTCCACGCCCAACTCTCACTGCTCCGCAAGGGCAGGGGGAAATCACAGAGCAGTGTTTCAGTTGAACCTTAGACTCATCCATCCAGATGGTCAGATAAAGCAGCCAGTTGGGTCCGTGGCACCTTGGACCAGTGTGCAGAACATCCAGTGTCACATCAGCCAGGATGGAAAACGCAACCCAAAAACAATTCAGCTGAAGACCCCTGACACTGCTGTCATATGATAGTCTTAGTGCCTCACTGTTTAATGAGGTCTCCAGATCTCCGTGCAAGCAAACGCTAACGTTCAATAAGGGGAGACATGGCTTGACCTGATGACCTGGCTTGAGTCCTCTCCAGCCTACACCCCCACCCCCCTCAGAGATCAACAGCCGATGCCCGCCCCCCCAATCTGCCTCTCTGCGAGGCCTCCCCTGTGGACTGTTTGGGGGAACATATGTGTGGGTTACATAAAGGAGGCAGAAACCCAAGAAAGAAAGGCCAGCTCTGATTGGTTTTTTCCCTGAGGCCTTCAAATGGCATCTTACTAGGTTTCTGTGCAACAGGCTGCCAGTTTATAATGATCCAGCCATCTCATTTCTTCCTTCCAGAGTAACCGTGGGGGTGTCAGAACTGGCCCCGGAATCTCAACAAACATTTTGCATTTTAATATTTCAGTTTTTTACTACGTTGTCCAAGGCGATTTGCAGCACTCGCATTCTAAATATTTCCCGTCGCACCAATTCCAGATCTTCTATCGCTGCACTCTGCCCGAAACACAGCAGACGAAGCCCATATTCATTAAGCGTCTCAGAGCAGCACCGCAGCTCTATTATCAGATTGTCCATATTTCTAACCTGACGCGGCACAAGATAAGAAAGCACAAGCAACCCTGGATCAGCACTCCTGTAATTACAGCTGCTGCCAAATTTACTTACTGAAGAGAAGCCAAGATTTCAACTTCCAAGCTGCGAGGTCGGACGGGACGAGCTCCTTTTTCGCGATAGAGCCCACGCACTGCCCGTCGACTACTTGGGCCCACCCCAGCGAGAGACGGACCTCCACAGAGACTGGGTCACGCTCATCAGCTCTCTCAGAAAGCTGAAGGAGTGGCTGTAGTCCACACGGCAAAGGAAACGGCTACAGCACCACACTGATGCCCGTACTGTGCCAGAGAGTAATTATAGAACTGCCCCATTGACTCGGATCCCTTTGTACTGTATTCTTCGCATTGTGCGAGGACACAAAGGAGTCCGATCATCGTGTGATAATCATGGAGATAATTATTCGTTTCATGCGGAAATATTTCAAAGCAGCAGGAACTATGAACTGAGATAATGCCATGTTTTTCCATCCATTTAAAAATTCATGGTTTAGTCTTCCACTGTGCATTAATTTTTGTTTAATTGGAAAAAAAAGGCCTCAGTGCGGAGAGGTAGAGGCTACGGCAGACGACCGCTTTTGATTCCTGAAACAGATACTCGAACTGCATTCTGTTCAAGTTCTGTTCAGCTACAGTGTATGAAATACTGGACGGGGTCATTCATTAATAGTAATTATGCAATAAAATATGGATATATATCTCAGAGAAATATAAAAATAAGCCCATTTAAAATAAAAGTATAAATTTTGAGCAGATGTGAAGGTTGATTGTTTATTTGCTTAAGACTGGATAAAGGCATTTACCAAATTGGATGCATTGAAATCTTTCTCTAGCCAGGAAAGCATTTATTGTGGTATTTTATTTTCCTATTTGTCAAGCTGACTTCTCCATTAATTCTGCGATCAGTCCATGTAGCTCTCAATATTATAATAACTGGCAATTACCATTCGATAAGTGACCCTTTGTCGGGCTTTAAACTGAAAATCGATGTGTAGTGTACCAATTCAGGTTGCTAAATCAAGTGAAGCTGACGTCCCCCATCTTCAATCCTTTAACACCGGTCGGCCATTCACCCCAAGGCTATGACTGACATTTACCGATTCAGAGCTGCATGAAACGGCGAAGAGACTCAGGAGAAAGGCATGTATGGAGGAGCCAGCGTTCAATCGATATCTCGCTCTCTCTTTGCCGTCGATTGAAGCAGCCTACTCTTGCGTCTACATGGTCGAGGGTGAGGAAGAGGCTGTCCAATCAGACGAGACAAAAAGAGACCAATGTGGAAATAACATCCCCCCCTCGCTCCCCACTCCTGACACCTTTGGTACGTTCCAGCTATGAGGAAGCTCACTGTCAGGCCCTCTGGGTTGTTTACACTGTTGGGATCCTCTGTGAAGCTTAATCTCAATGTAACTGACTGCCCACAGACACTGAACCTTCACTTTGACTCAGTCCTCTTGTCCTAAGTGACTGAATGGACTTCAGGGGCGCCAAAATCACTTCAGAAGTGCAGGGGCCAAATATATCTTGGCTCCCCACCACCACTATCACCATAAGGTTATAGCAAAAATCCCAAGAACAAACCAATGGCTCACTGCTCAAAAATCTAACCGTGGTTGCAAACTTAGCACTGTCATGTCCTGAGTGTTTCCCTCAATTGTTTCACACAAATCAGCCATCCATGTGTATTTCCAGTGCTGCCTTCCTTAATTCTGTGTGCCTTATGGGCAAAAAGCATATGGCGCATTGATTGAGATTCTCCATACTCATTATTATTATTATTATTATTATTAATAATAATAACGTTTGTTCTTCCCTCTGTTTTACAGCATAGTCCCACAGCATTGACAGGACATATACGTACAATAAATACATGAAAACGTCCGGAATGATCGGGACAAGTGTGTTATGTCTTTTGTTTGTCAAACTGTTCTTGCAAAAATGGAAAAAACCGCAAAAATTTTCCCATAGAAATGAATGAAGAAATGTTTGGATCTGATAGACCTCTGTGATGTCAATAATACACTCCCCAGCTTCTCAGCAAACCTGACAAGCTCCTCTTCATTTTTTTGTATTACGTCATCTTCGGCTCCCATTGATTAGAATTTCATTGGCCCATTACTTTTCATTTTTTCTCCATATTTTTTTGATTTATACATGGCAAAGTGACTATTGAGCTCTGCCAGTACACAAGCCAGCAAGCCAGCTTATCAAATGGCTACCTGTGTACGTTATTCAGCATTAAATGCACTCCTCTTGAAAAAAAAATTTGGAAAAATGAATTGTCATCTATCCGACAGTCAAAAGGACCCATAAATAAGAAACCCTAACAATTTTATACAGCTGTTGGTCATCTGTTCAGTGTGTATGTAATAAAAGAGGCATGAATCCGCTCTGACTTTTTCATCTAAGCCAATGCCTAACAAAGACCCAACAGGTCATCTGACAATTTAAGTCTCCGTCTTTGGTGGAAATGGAAGTTTTCCTGATACCACCAACCAATTTTGATGAAGGTTTACTCCATGGAAACAACAAAACACTTGGAAATCCCAATTTTCATGTACAAGTAAAATGCCCCTTTAAATTAGGCAATATCCTGTGAGGTAAATCACCAAGGTTGCTATGAGTGGAGGTAAGTTCTCTACCTAGCGGTACTTGTATCTTTAATTTGGCCTTTAAAACAATATTTTTTTCATAGCATCTAGCCAATGCAATTAGCAAGCTAGCCAATCAATCTCAGACTTTCTTTGAGAGGGAAGGTTGGATGGCTAACGCTGACTTGTTAGTAATTTGCCGCTCTGATGCTTTGGTAATTGTATACAGTGCTGCCAGTTATCTCACATCTGCCTCCACAATGTTAATGCAGTGGGAGAGAATGGCCTATATTCACTCAGTACCCTGCTTGTTATGGATGACATAGTAAGTTTAACTAACCTTTGCATATTGGCTTTCAGAGTCTGTTTGACATTCTGTGGTGACTAGCTAGCTACTTGGTTCACAACAGGCTAAAAACTTCCCTTACTTTTTAACTCAAGCTCTCTTTAAGGATTAACAACCCATACTGTACTGTTTGTGCAACCCATGCATTGTCTATTTTTTTTTTTTTTTTTTTGCATTTCTCCAAACACAAGACATTAATCCTATTATACACAATGCCGCGGATGCCTTTGTTTGTTTACATTCTCGCTTCTGGCAACTCACCCACATCATGATAGATGGCAACCGATGATTGATCAGGAACCAGTGTTTAGTCTGTTATGTTCCTCGGTCACGTTAAGAATTTATGACTCTACAATCACCTAATCTAACACAATGACCCTTGCAACAGACAAAAATATTGTGTAGTCCAAACCCAGTTCTACAAGCACTCATGATAAATGTGGTGTCTCCGTCAGCAATCTATTGTGGACATAGACCTAACTGGCATAGGACTGTAGTATCTTTGCCGATACCATAGGTCCAAGATGGCGCCTGTTGTCACGCGATTCCCAAAAACTGAAATTGAATTGGCTAAACTCTGTGTATTAAGGGCTCTGGCTAAATCAAATCAAATCAAACTTTATTTATATAGCACTTTTCTTACAAGGAATGTAGCACAAACTGCTTTACATATTTAAAAAAAAAAAAAAAAACAACAGAGAGCATCAACCCCTGCCCCCCAACCACCCACCTTCCTCAGCTCAACTTCTCCCACACCCACACTTAATGAGGTAAGAGGATGAAAATGACTAAAATACTTTTACTGCTATTGCATGTACTCCAAAAACCCACACAAACAATAATGAGAGTACTGCAACTACTGCAAGTGTCCTTATAGTCCATACATACACATGCTGATGCTACTAGTACTACAATTTCCCTGATCCAAATGGTTCACACACAGAAATCTACCACTGCTTTGACTGCATGTAGCATGACATACACACACACGCAGACCGGCCCTGAAAGACACTAACAATGACTACAACCACTAAGAAACACCAAAACTACCACCCAGAACGCTCTTGCAACCACCCAGAAACACCGTTGGGTTGCCAACTGCAAACCCCAGCAACCATTTAGAAACACCTAGCCACCACCCTGCAAATCCAAGCAACCACCTAGAAACACATTAGAGACCATTTAAAAACACCTCAGCAACCACTTACACATGCTCCAGTAACTGAACTGCACACCATAGCAACCACCCAGAAACATCTTTGCAACCACCCGGCACATCCTATTAACCACCTAGAGATACATCAGCAACCACTTAAAAACACTCTATCAACCACATATACACACCTTAGCAACTACCTTGCACACCTTAGCAGCCACCCAGAGACACCCTAGCAACCACCTAAAAATACCTTAGCAACCATCCTGTAAATCCTAGCAACCACCAAGAAACACCCCAGCTTTCACCCTGTACACGGCAGTAACCATTTAGAAACACCCTTGCAACCACCCTTCACACCCTTGAAACCACCTTAAAACACCCTAGCAACCACCCTACTTACCTTAGCAACCACCTTAAACACTTAAATACCCTGCATGCCGTAGAAATAATTTAGAAATACCCTCGGAACCACCCAGAAACACCATAGCAGCTATAAATAAATCACAAAACTCAAAGGGGTGGGGCAGTCCACACCAAGACAGTTACTATAACAGCATCGAGAATAATTTCGTTCCTGATCATCCTGCAATTTTTTGTGAGATAAAACTGAAAGCCATTGAAAATGGATCCATTAAATTTGGAAAGGCTCTAATTATAGAACATTTTTGCTGCTTGGTGTTAATGGTTTTGACACTGTTATCATTTATAGTTGTAGTCCTTGGTGTGGGTGACCCTTTCTGGTAATGGTGTGCAGCGCTGCTCTGACTAGCACATACAGGACATGCATACACATGCATTACTCTGCAACAAACACTACAACTCATCCTGCTCTCAGCTTTATAAAACTAACCAATCCTCAAACCTTGTCTGACTAATGGCCAGAAAGGGAGACAAGATAATTGTAAGTTGGGGCGCCCCGGTGGCTCATCGGTCTAAGTGCGCGTACCATAAAGGCTGTGTCCTTCCCGCAGCGACCTAGGTTCAAATGCAGCTTAGGTCATTTGCTGCATGTCTTCCCCCATTCTTCTCCCCAACTTTCCTGTCTCTCTACACTGTATAACTGTCAAATAAAGGAAAAATTCGAAAAAAAAAAAAATTATATGACCAGCTGGCAGTGGAGCTACGACACTGCTAGTCATGTCATCTGCAGCCTGCCTGGTAAGTAATTTGTGCAATCAGTAGGCTACTAATAATGTAATAATACATGTAATTCATATAGCGTTTCATTAAATACTCAAAGTCGCTTTATAAAGAAAAAAGTGTAAATGGTTGCAGTCAATGTAGGCATTTATTTGGCTGTGGGTATTTACTAAAATGGGATTTTGATCCTCCCCTGTCTGGATTTGACCTCATGCGCGAGCAATTTAACTTCGTCTTCAGAGAAACGTGGCGACCTTCCTCTCTCCATCACGGGTTTCGGTTTGAGGATTTGGGATAGCGCAGCCTGCTCTTAAAGGCAATGGCACCTGGCACACTGATTGGTTTAACTGGTGTAACGCCCAAACCACGCCTATGCATAATAGAAAGGGTAGTGCAGGTGTTTTAGGGATAAAGGCAGGTGCGCAAGATAGCAACTTTTGCGGCGGAACGCCTCTTACGCAATGCTAAATCCCCAAAGAACGGGTTTAGGGACTCAGGCGTAAGATAGGGCCCTTAGGGCTCAAACAGCCATATCATGTTAAAACTGGAATTAAAACAATTATGTGGGTTGCAATGTGCTCTGTATACATTTGACTGGCCAATAGCAATGTCCTCTTTAGATTGGATTAAACTGTAAATATTCTTCCCAATTCACGTTCACCTGTTATATTTTACCTGATATCTTTGAGTGGAATGGAATGATTGAAACATCTTTTTACTCTAAGTGTTGAAATATAGGGCATTTGTGAGGATGCAGTGATTCACAACTTACAAAGAATGTAGGACAGGGTCGTAAAGTGGGGTCACCTACTTTCAGCACCCCTGTCTCTCACTGCACCTGGAACAGTTCGAAATGAATGGATTCAAAACAAAAATAATGAAAGGCCTTTCCAACAGTAAAATCTAAACGGCCTTTCAATACTCCAATCTGATACTGAGCTGTTATGAGACTCAGAGAAACAGGTGCAATTTTAATATGCCGTTAAAATTTAATGAACAATGTCCATATAGCAGTTATTAAATGAATGGCACATTTTTTTTACCCCAAAACAGAAATGTAACTAACTTTTATCTGATAATGTAATATAAATAGTTCCCTGGTGAAAATGCAGCAATATTTCTGTTGGTTTAGCATGCGGAAATGGTAACTTTTTAACCACTAATTAAAAACAGAATTTTCTTTTTACATTTCCTCAGAAACCTCCTACACACACACACACACACACACACACACACACACAAACACACAAATAGCTGCAGTGCCCTTCATGTGAGAAAGCATAGTGCACCACACTGCACGCATTGGTTGACCATCCCATCCTGCGTTATAAGAGGCTGCATGACCAGGGCAATCTGCGCACCACCAGCTGGAGACCAAACACAGGCATTACGCCCAACCGCAAGATGAGTACAGCACAGCAGCAGCTCCGCCAGTGCTGGGTCAAACTAAATTGTCTTGTTTTCTTGTCTGTAATGACTAATGTAGGTGAGGCCTCCCTCAGAGGAACCCTTATCTATGCGGAGGTGAAGGTACAATTCAACAGGAAGTACCACCCTCAGACAAGGATAATGTTCTTGATAATCTCTGTCACTTTCACAGTTCTCATTTTCAACAATCGGCGCGTTGTCAGATGTTAGTCTTCCTAGCAGAAATAAGTCAAAACTTTTTTAAAGAATGGTTAAACATTTAAGGGGACCCACTATGTCTTTCCATATTTTGTGTCTTACAAGTATATAGTGTTCCAGTGAAGCATGTTTCTGTCCTTTTCAGTGGGTGTGCGACCTAACTTCAATGGCCACATGTCCGCTTTCCTGACTGACACACCAAGCGCTTCTTTATAGGTACTATAGATGAACACTTGTCAATCACTCGATGCATGCAATCATGCCATTTGCTGCCATGTTATCTACAGCGGTGAGACTGGCAATTTCCGTGCTTTGTGAATGGAGGTGCTCCTAAATTAGCTGAAATGGCGTAAGACGGTGCTGTGCAATACCAGTTTCATCATCAATAAAGAAGAAAACTACATAGTGACAGGAAATAGATCCTGCACGGCTGGGTAAATTGTGTTTGAACTCATTGCTGTAAAAATATGTTAAGACCAGTGCAATAGCTAGCCTGTAGATACACAGTAGATACCCTGAAAGAGTGTGTCCCATATTAATTTTGGGATGTCCAAGATGGCTGTATTGATAAACTTTTCAGAAAAAAACAAGAAATAAAGGGTTTAAAGGGATTCCTAATACCACTTTTGAATAAATTCCATGCTAAAAGCTCAAAAGAGGTTCAATTTAGCTTTTATGGTGCACAGGGTGCCCATTATCAGAGTCTAGACTGAAGTGAAGCCTGAATTATACAGTATATACAACGGTATGTGTAATGGAGAGACCTGTTTGTGCGCAAATATTTGAGGTTTGACCTTTTCCTTGAACATGCCGTCGGCACTTTGCTTTCAAGGCTTTTCTAAGTTACGTAAAGTCCATGAGTGACTAAGAAAAAATAAAGACTAAGATAAAGTGAAGAATACTTATTTCACTTTATTTTTCAAGGAAAAAAGTGAAGAATATTTTTCAAAACCCAGCAGGCACCCTGATAATGCACATCAATTTGTACCATTCTGCATAATTTTGCATCAGCACTTATGTGAGTAATGCCAGGCCACATTGACAGGTCGTAAATCCATCCACTTGAAAGGAAATACGGGTCCGGCAATGAACTGGTCTCTCCGAAGTATGTTAGTTTGTCAGCTAACGGTCACAAGCATCCATGAAAAGTTTTAGTCAACACAGTCTCATCCCCACTTGTCATATAGTAATGCTGCCTGACCAAACGTCGATATACGACGCAAAAGGAAGCTTTGGCGTCTTTATTTGATGCTTAGGGTTAGGGTTCGTGTTAACCCTTTGAGCGCTGAATACATTTTCAAGGAATTAAAAATGTAGTTACCCTGAGCTGTTGAAAACCTATCATGTGGCAACTTGTTTAAAAGAGCTCCCCTGCGGGAGCTCTTTTAAACAAGTTGCCACATGATAGGTTTTCAACAGCATCTGATTTTGATATCTTACATCATCAACTATAATTGCCCACGGCGCTGAAAGGGTTAAGGGTTAGGGTTTGTTTTAAACCGGTGTCAAATAAGGAGGCCAAAAGCATCCTTTTGCGTCGTCAACGCTTGGTCTGGTAGCGTCAATATATGACGTGTCGGGATGAGACTGGGCTCTTTTAATGCAAGAGCTAACAAATGTTTAACATTCTCGCAACAATGCCTCTCATTGCTTTCATCCACCACACTGCTGCTTTCTGCCTACCAGTCGCTCACGGTTCCCACGCGATGACGTCGCAATTGTAAACACATGGCAATTCCTGTACTGTTGAGTGCGGTGAGTTCTGTTGAATGTCTATTTGTATGAGCTAATAATTTGTCGCCCCCTGGATGGGGTGAATTTTGTATTAGGAGATGGAACATAGCTACATTCTATTACCAAACATGGGCACAGTTTTCAGGGAGAGAGAACAACGGAGAGTAGGTATTACCAACTGACAGCTTGCTGCAACAAGTTTTACGACTACTGTTGTCTCGTCATAATATATCACTGTGAGGGTTGAGGTATGAGATATTTTTTATTTTGAAGGCAAGAAAAAGAGGGATCTGTTTTGTTGACTGTGAAAGTTTACTCAAGAGGAAGGAGAATGAAAGAAATGCTTTGGATCAGATACTTATTATAATCTTGATCTGAAGCTACAGGCCTAACTGGCTAATTTTCATGTCTTAAATTGAACATTTTAATTGTTTGGTGTGATTAAATATATTAATTTCATATGATTTAGTAAATAAACATAGTGTGACTGTATGTGTTGTATTTGTTGACTCGAGGAAGAACAGGGAGAACAGTATCGTGGATCATACTCTTGTGATGATTCCCATAAATAACAAATTTATGACAAATTTAGCTAAGCTACTTTCAAAAACCAAAATGGCAGCCTTAACCTTGAAATTTCAAAATTGCTGCCGAAAGTACCATCTTTGAACATAAAATCAGCGAACTCCACCGCTGGGTCAATTAATATAATTGTGTAAAATATTTTTAGTCTGTAGGAACCAATAAGTAGCTACCTTGATACAGGGATCACTGCCATTTTGGTTTTTAATAGTTGCTTTGATAAATTTGTCATGTCAGAAAACGTATAACTAGGCACAGAAGGAGGTTTTGCAGGGTATAGGCAAATTTGCCCACAGCCCAATTTGAACCATCTTCTGGTTATATGTACCTACTTGTGGGACTGTCCAGAAAATAGATTTGAAATCTGAAATTTGCATACAGGAAGTGAACTGTAACCTATTTAGTGATTTCAAGATTTTTGTGGGGCAAGGCCTCAAAAAAGTCCATATTTAAACACATAAATGATTGTTCTGAAAAACCAGATGATTTTTACTGGCTACGCAACAACATGACGGACATTTTGATACCAAACATAAGTATATATGTGAAAAACTGAAGAAGTTTCAGACAATTTTCCATTGAAAAATGCATCTGTCTTGACCAAAATTGATGCAAAATGTAAAATTCATCTTGAAAAACAACCAAGTTCCTATGAAAACACACCTAAGACATTTTCACAAAAGTTGCCTCATATAGTTGGCTAAATAATGTGCTAGTGTTGTTAAATTGCAAGACCGGTTACATGGATTCGGATTGCGAAAATTGGAACCATCCCTGTATTTAGAAATTATTACTATCTCCTTTGGGTGTCAAAATAGGTCACTAAATAATAAAGATGGAATGCTTGCAATAGATACTTATCTAAATTAAGAGTTGTAGAGTATACGTACATGATTGACGAGACATTGGCCTTCCGGATCATTCTGGTTCATAACTACAATATATCTGAAACACATTTGTCCTTTTAAGATTGGACAAATATAGATTGTTACTATATATAGTATATAGTTGTACGTTAATTTATTAGGATAAAATAACACTTTCAGGATCACCTGTAATTGTGTTAAGATCAGTTAACAGTGGTGTTTTCAAGCCATACATATTTCTCAGAAAAGCCATTTATATGTTTTCATAAACTGTTGTACATTGTATAGGTTCTATATATCCCAGGCCTTGTTTTTACTCCACTGAGCAAAGCGTAGTCTGCGCTTGTGGTCACGCTTCAATGATTCTGTGAACCACAAAGCAGTGTTACCAGCTCTGATAAGGCAAATAAGCGACCGCAGCTTCAAAAACAAGCCCAATGTAAATTTCATGATACTAATAAGACGGTGTACACCTGGGGTGGAATCTGTTTCGTTTTGTTGAACCGGGGGCGGGGGGGGCGGGGCGCGGGCTCTGTTTCATTTTGTCGAGCGGGGGGGTGGGGGGGCGAGGTTGGAGGGAGATTATCTTCCATTTAGTTAACCAAAGGGGAAGGAGAGAGGGCGGGTTCTCTCACATTTCTCGTGAGGCTGTGAGCAGACGGAGTCAATCAATGAATCGGGGGGAAATCGCAACCATAAACGTATAACACTTGGGTCGCTTGTTACACTTCTCAACAAGCAACCATATTTTCAAAAACAAGCCCAGAAAAAACGCAACCCGCGACCCGTAATTTTTTCAAGCGACTTCAGGAAAAAAGAAGCCCAAAGTCGCGTATTATAAGCTGATTTGGCTACTCTGCCACAAAGCATTCAACATTGTTGCATGCCAGGGGTGGGGAACCTTCTCCAGAAAGAGCCACTGTGGGTGCAGGCTTTCATACCAACCAAGCTGCTACACAACTGATTCTACTAATCAAGGCCCTTAACAAACATTCCAGAGGTTGATTAGTAGAATCAGGTGTGTAGCAGCTTGGTTGGTATGAAAGCCTGCACCCACAGTGGCTCTTTCTGGAGAAGGTTCCCTACCCCTGTTGTATGCTCATGCTTTACATACTGCTGCTGTTTCATGTGATACATTTTATAAATCATATATACAGTGCATTTGGATTACAAAAACACAATTATGCCAAAGAAATGTGTGATAAACAATTGCACTACGAGGATCAAAGATAGTGCGAAGTGTAGTAAGGGTGCTCGTAACCTAAATGGACAACAAAATCAATGGCTATACTCATTGTTGGTGAATGAGGGGATGACAATACCAGACGGTGACAAGATATGCAGCAAATGTTATTTCAAATATGTCAAAAAACTACCAAAACCAGACACAGACAATGACAATGACACAACAGACGATGTTACTACATCAAACCATGACATTGATGAAACAGAGACTGTGTTTCTTCAGGAAGTCTTGGCAGATGAGGAAGATCTTATCCAAGGAAATCCTCTCAATGTATCCTGTCCAACTGTTGATTTAATGTATGGAACATCATCACATTGAAGGTGTTCCATTTGTAAACAATATGATGACCAATGCTTAACAATACTAAAGCTAGTTCGGCATTCACTGATCACAACACATAGGTGGTGGTGCCCACCTGATGCTCATGTTTGTGCATCACATCTCATTGGTAATCACTTGCATCCTGATACAATAGTGTCCACTAAAAGCAGAATTTTTTGAAAGAAAAACTGGATGACAGTATTTCTTCCCAGGTCATAAATTATCTGTTGGAGTTCATTGAGGCACTTTCCAAAAAATAATCTTCTCCTTCAATTCAATATCCTCATCTATCAGATTCTGATTGTCATGCATAGATGGGATGGACATGTAGTCAATTCGACAGTATCCACAACCTCTGCAAGTGTAAGATATCTCTGTGTGACGGTGTGTCTTCTGAAGATATTCTTCTGTACTTTTGGGCCAAGTTGAAAACCAATCTGTCTTGGAATCAACTGTCTGTATTGTCTACGTTGTCCTTGTCCACACTATCAAGACACTTTCACAAAGTTGTCAATGCTCTGAACGATACTGTTGTACCAACTACCGAAATATTTGGGTATCTCACATATTTCTCATGATGAAGCCAGGACACGTAACACAATTTTTACCAAGTCTTTCTATGGTGATGATACCACACTGATATTGGGCAGTACATACATTTATCTCAATAAAAGTTCACGCCATCAGTTCCAAAGGTCTTCCAGTGGTGGTCAGAAGAAATGTAACCATCTCAAGTTCATGTCCATTGTTTTCCCAGATAGTTATGTCTTGGATACGGTGGGTCCCTACTATGGTAGGGTCAATGATGCATCAATAACTAAATTAATGACAAGTTGGTGGCACTGAGGAACTGGCTACATGCCAACGATATTGTCATAGTTGATCGTGGGTTTCGAGACGTATTAGATGTTTTAGCTGCCATGGGCTATGATGCCAAAATGCCATCATTTATGCCATCTGGTAAGGTTCAGCTTGATTCCTCTCAAGCCAATGCAGATCGGCTGTGTACAAAAACACAATGGGTGGTAGAGTCCTATGATGGTCGTTTCAAACAATGGCGCTTCTTTAAAGAAAGAATTGTCCAATTATTATGTTCCCGTTATTGGTAATCTCGTTAAAATAATCACAGCTTGTCTTAATGAAATAAGGGGGCCAATATATGTGACCAATCCAGATCGTGCTGCCAGAGACACACACAGATGGCATAAAGAACGCTGGCATATCAAGAAAAAAATAACATTTTGGCACAAAGAGTTGAAGGAGATCCCACAATGGGAAAAAGAGCGAAAAAGGACTGGGTCAAACTGGAGGCATCCAGTATCACATGTCCAAAGCTCAATCTAGATTATCTGGAGACATTGTCATGTGGATCATATCAGCTCAAGGCTAGCACCCGGTTACGTTGTCGAACATCAAAGCAATGATGGCAACTATGAAATCTGGCTCTATCAACATGACAATGACCTTGTTCGTGGTCAGATCCATACCATCATAAGAGCCAGGAAAAGTATAATGTATGGGTACAACATGATGTAAATGAATCTGAAGGCCCAGTGACTGCATACTATTTTACATGTCCAGCTGGAAAAAGAACTGCTGGAATGTGTGCCCATGTGGCATCAATCCTATATTATATTGGACACTACCAACATGCTGACCTGAACAAGCCTCTTCAGATGGCTTCTCGAAAATTCTCAGTCTATAATTACATCCTAAAATCCACAAGGCATGTATACAACCTATACAATGTACAACAGCTTACGAAAAACATCTAAATGGCTTTTCTGAGAAATATGTAGTATATAATAAAAATGGCTTGAATACACCACCGTTAACTGATCTTACCACAATTACAGGTGATCCTGAAAGCGTTATTATATCCTAATAAATTACCATACAACTATATACTGTATATAGTAACAATCTATATTTGTCTAATCTTAAAAGGACAAATGTGTTTCAGATGTATTGTAGTTAAGATCCAGAATGATCCGGAAGGCCAACGTCTCGTCAATCATGTACATACACTCTAAGACTCTTGATTTGGATAAGTATCTATAACAAGCATTCCATGTTTATTATTTAGTGACCTATTTTGACACCCAAAAGAGATATTAATAATTTCTGAATACAACTCGCTTACTTGGTTATGTCGCATGCGCCAGGCGCGTAGCGTCTCGAACTCTTCATCTCCAACCAGCCCTTTCCTTGGTGGCAGTGACAGGTTCCATCAGACTTAGGTTGGTGTCGGCGCAGATTTGGTCGGCCCAGCAGAGAGGTGGTCTTCCTTGGGAGCGGCGCCAGGTAGCTGGTGGTTTTGTTGATAGAATGTCGACGCATTGGGTGCCAGGTGGAAGTTGGCATATATGTCCTTAAGTACTGAGGCGGCGTGCACGGATAATGTTTGTGAGTGGTTGCTGTCCAGTACGTTTGAATATGTTGGTGTTTGTGACATGGTCGTACGAGCGGACTCCGAGAATGCAACAAAGACATTTAGCATGGAATGCATTGAGCCGTAGTGGATGGGCTTTTGTTAGAGTCCAGGATGCACAGCTGTATGTTATAACGGACAGTACTAACGACTCATATAAGCGGATTTTTGTCCTGAGAGAGGCATGAGGAGGACCAAGTGGTTGATAACTTTGCCATGGTGGAGGTGGCAGGTGCGATGCGTCGGTTAATGTCTGTGCTGCAGTTGCTGTTGGATGTTATGACGCATCCGAGGTATGTAAAATTGTCAACTGATGATACTGTCTGCATGCCGATGGTGGATTGGGTAGGTGTGGGGAGCCACAGGCTGAGGGATTGAAGCATGGTTTTAGTCCAATTTACATGTAGGCCTAGTTTAGCTGATTCAGTGCTTAACACGATGACTGCGTCTTTTAAGGTGTCAAAAAGTTCAGCCAGAAGGACAACATCGTCGGCATAGTCAAGATCAGTGATTGGGCCATTACTTTCATCTGCATCGCAGAAGGAGGCACTGAAGTTTACAGCTTCACAGGTTCTAGACAGGATGCGGTCTGTGGTTGTATTGAAGAGATTTGCGGCTAGCATGCAGCCTTGACGGACACCTGACGTGATGTTAAAGATCTCACTGAGGACTCCATTTACATGAACACAGCTCTTGGATGAAGTGTAAAGCATCTGAATGATGTCTGAGTTTCTGTGGCACACCAAGTGTTTTAAGGATGTACCACAGAGACTGATGATGCAGGGAGTCAAACGCAGCTTTCAGGTCGACATATGCTGTGAACAAAGGTTGGTGATACTCAGTTCTTTGCTCGGCCAACAATCGAAGAGCAATTATTCGGTCTAGTGTGGAGTGGCGTTGTTTCTGTATGAGTATACCTGCTAGGCATACGTGAGCGAAGACCTCTACGGGTACAGAGAGGAGTGAGATGCCACGATATTTGGAGCAGTCCGACTTTGACCTTTCCCTTTCCATAGAGGGAGGATGATGGCTAGATTCCAGTCGGCAGGGATGCTGGAAAAACGCCACACTAAGTTAAATAGGGTTCTGAGCTAGGTGATAACTGCTTCACTGCCAGACTTTAGGAGTTCGGCTTGAGTACCGCAGATGCCGGGAGCTCGGTTATTCTTTAGCTTTTTGATGGCATTGGAAATTTCTTCAGATGATGGTGAGCTTGTGTCGATGCTCTCATCAGCGGAAGTGTTGTCTGCCTCTTCTTTGAGGATGGTGTTTTCAGGTTGCACAGGGTGATTAAACTGATCTTTAAAATGTTCACGCCATCTTTTTAGTTGTTCTCTTTGATCGCTGAGCTCGGTGCCGTCTTTAGCAGCGACTGGTGGTATTTTGGGTGTTTTGTTGCCTGCCAGTGTGCGGATGGTGCGGTACAGTACGGCGGTGTTTCCAGATGTGCTAGCTTTTTCTGCTTCATCGGCTGTCCTGGTATGCCAGGCATTTTCATCTTTTAGAAGCATTTGTTTGCGTTTGGCAGCAAGGCGGTGGGCAGCGGTTTTGTCACCTGAGAGGCAGTTGAACAACAATTGTTCATCAATTGTTGTAAGGGTCTCATTTGATATCCACTGATGACGTTTACGCCGTTTCATGCCTAGAATGTTACGAGCAGTTTCATTGATTGCTGTTACGCCTTCTCTCCAGATCTTCTCTATCTCTTGTGGCATCCCATCTAGATCTGACAGGGGAGAGAAACGGTTTTTCAGAGAGACAGAGAAACCTGAGCTGGTGGTGGGGTCTGTTAGTATCTCGATGTCGACTGGTGAGGTGGCATGCTGAGGAGGTACAGCACACTTGAGATGTAATTTACAGGAGCTGGCGACAAGACAGTGGTCTGCATTATTACTGATGTCTGCACTGCGGTATGCACGGCAGTTTTGAACGATGTTCCAGCGTGAGGACACAATGATGTGGTCAAGTTCCTTCTTTGTGCGGCCGTCGTTGGTGTACCAGGACCATCGGTGAATGTTGCGCCGGCGAAATCACGAGCCACAGATCTTGAGTTTGTGGAGGGAGCACACGTTGAGGAGTCGCTCCCCATTTTCGTTTCGTGTACCAGAGGAGTGTGGGCCTATGACCGACTCATAGCCATTTCTGTCTGTGCCGATAGTAGCATTGAAGTCACCTATGATCATGACGATGTTATGTCGGGAGAATGATGCTGTAAGATCGCTCAGGGCATCGTAAAAGGAGTCTTCACTGGCTTCAGTGTGCGTGTTGGTTGGCGCATAGCATGCTTTTACTTTGAGTCGTTCGTGTTTGTGTTTGAACGAGGCTGTCAGAATGCGTTCAGAGACTGGCGTCCAGGATAGTAAGGCCTTGTTTGCATGTTGGTCCAAAACAAGGGCAATGCTTTCTTCTGGTCTTTGCGGCCACTCTAGATGATGGTTGACTGGTTGGCTGTTTTGAACCGGAGTCAGGCCACCGCACCTCGGTTAGTGCGGCGATCGAAAGGTGGAGTCTCTCCAGCTCTCGGGTGTCTAAGATGTCGGCACCCTGTTCAGTTAGTGATGGCACATTCCAAGTTCCAATTCAGAGATTGTTTTGTAAGTCGAGGGACGGGCCAAGGTCGTTTACGTTAATAGGTCGGTCGGAGTATTTATTTGTAAAATAATACAGGGATGGTTCCAATTTTCGCAATCCGGATCCATGTTACCGTTCTTGCAATTTAACGACACTCGCACATTATTTAGCCAACTATATGAGGCAACTTTTGTGAAAATATCTTAGGTGTGTTTTCATAGGAACTTGGTTGTTTTTCAAGATGAATTTTATGTTTTGCATCAATTTTGGTCAAGACTGATGCATTTTTCAATGGAAAATTGTCTGAAACTTCTTCAGTTTTTCACATATATACTTATGCTTGGTTTCATATTGTTCGTCATGTTGTTGCGTAGCCATTACAACTCATCTGGTTTTTCAGAACAATCATTTATGGGTTTAAATATGGACTTTTTGAGGCCTTGCCCCACAAAAATCTTGAAATCACTAAATAGGTCACAGTTCACTTCCTGTATGCAAATTTCAGATTTCAAATCTATTTTCTGGACAGTCCCACAAGTAGGTACATATAACCAGAAGATGGGTCAAATTGGGTTGTGGGCAAATTTGCCTATACCCTGCAAAACCTCCTTTGTTCAAATCGGGCAATCTTCACATTATTGGTAAATTAGATCTCTGACCAAAAGTGTGTTAGCCTTTCCAAGTTTCTGATTATGCTGACTTAACAGAAGGTCAGAGATAGGGCAAACTGTATATTTTTGGAGTCTGTATGTTTTGATGAGTAAATTTAATATACATTTCGACAAGAGTGGGACATTTTTTTAATTTTGACCCCTGTTTAGCGCATTTCGACCCTGATCAAATATTGCTGATATTTGCAAGGGGGTCATCCGAGCCAAATTTGTTTCGTATCCTGCAGGCAACCGAAAAACCACTTTCAAACCTTTGTCCCCATGAAAGAGTCGCGGAACCTTAAGATTGTTCCTCTGCTATTAGGCAAGAATTCACAGATAAAACAATTATGATTCAAACCTGGTTGATGTTATTTTTATATTCGGTTTCAGGAAAAACATTTGGAAAGAACGCCCTTACATTCAAAAACCTAACTAGCAGCCAACTGATTGACCACATTCTTGAATTTGTTCAGTTAAAACATATTCCCTCCTTGGCTTGGCTTGCCTCTTAGCAAAACAGATATAGTATGAACACTGGGCATTTAAAAAACATGGATTGCTTTGTCATTTCTGTCATGAAATGGTTAAATGGGGTGAAACGGCTCTCTAAACCTGAAAAGCAACTGATTATAAAACAATAACGGCTTTATAAAATTGTGGGATAGTAATTATGGTTGGAATAAAAACCAGCATTAACCAGTGGGTCCCCAGAACCAAGTCTGAGGACCACTAATCTATGTAGCTAATTGCCGCCCTCAAAATTCCTTAACAAGCAGGCATTACCTTTCCATCATTACTGAGTGGTTCATTAGCTGGCTTGCTACTAAATCGAATATGCAGTTAGAGACCTTTGTTAGTTTAGCCAGATGTCATGTACAAGACGTGTCGATAAGAACAGATAGAATAGGTGACGGTCTTCAGGGGAATTCAGTTGCAGAAGAATAGCAAATCCATTCACAATAAATTGACTCTGCTAATGGTTGTCACTAGTACACAAATGCTAGCAAAAGACAATTGTTTACGTTAGAGACTAAATTCCAAGTGTAGTTAAACATTTATGATGACTGCATGTCGGGCCCTTTTTGTAACTGAAACTACCATCCTCATAGCCCCTTAGCAGGTAGTTGCTACCTTTCTATACTCAATGTGTAGATTACTAGCTAATCACAAAATCAGTCAGGTGTATTTAGAGACTGTCCCGACAGGCCCTTGGATTTTGACACAGTTGCTCGTGGCTCTGCTCACTGGTCAATCAGGGTAGAGCTCATTCCATGGAAGGGGCGCCCTCGACCTCTCACAGAACAGCCTGTTTTTCAGAGGGTTCGGAATGACAGGAATCAAATAGCCTTGAAAGCATGAATTTTTCTTCTTTTTTCTTTTTTCTTGCCAGGAGTTTATAACCCTTTCTTTAGGACATCCAAGAATAGTATAATCTGGACAAAAGCAGTATAATAAGTGCCCTTTAACCCCATAGGCTGACTTTTCCACTGAAGTTTCCCCTTCAGTAGATTCAACATTAAAAAAGCATTTTTTTCCCATATTTCAGGACAATGTCATATTCTGTATCTGCCGGTTGTAACGCTTCACTGAGGCTCCTTCACACTTGTATTGACAGAAATATTCAAACCAAGGACACCATGTTTTTACAGCCACAGCATTACATCAAATGGAGAATCCCTAGATCTTGTACATCATTTAATGCACATTTCCCTGTAATTCAACAGCACATACTTAGGATCATTGGAAATCTTGGGCTCTCCAATAGAATTTAGAATAGGACTGAAGCTCCACAGGTCTGAATACAGGAGCTGCATTTGACAGACATATATAGTACCAGTCAAAAGTTTGGACACATTTTTCTTACAATACATAAGGGAATATTCTCCCGTCATTTGCAAAAAAAAAAATCTAATTCTTAAATCCATCAAACTAACCTGCATTTATGGTGATATTTGCTGAGCATACTCAATTTTTTATTGTTATTTTTTTTTACGAGGGCAGTCATATGGCCATAATGAGTTTGCAGCTGCGCGGCTTTCTAACGTCCCGAAGATTTCCTGCACATGAGGTGGCTTTCCATCAACCTTTTCACCCAATATGTCCCAAAACCGCTTGACTTTAACTTGCCCGTTGGAAATGGAAGGAGCTTATGGCCCGTATTCAGAAACAACACTCGCACTAATTGTGTGTGAGTGAGTACTAAAACTTAGTTAGTGTCAGGTTATACTAAATGAGTCATAGGTTGCCCAAACACTCATTTGCTTTCAGAGACCTCACTCACACTGAAAATAGTGTCTCTTTCTGAGTGAAGGTTGAGTGCAGGGAACACTACCCTTGAGCCGCCCTAACTTGCGCCGGTATTTCGTTGTCATGGCTTTCAGGTGGTTGGAAACTCTGGATCATTTACAGCCACGTGCTCGACGCAATCGCAAATACGCAAATTTTAACTATAATGATGATAAAGATGCCGGTAACTTGCTGACTTACCACCTGGATTCAGTGGTCACGAGCTGCACTGTGGTGCACTTGAGGTTAGCATTTGTGTACCCACCAGTGGCTACTGGTGAACTGGAAATAGGGGAAGCTCAAAACCATCCCTTAAAAATAATGATTGGACATGACCTGTTTTTAATCATTTAATAAAATTGAATTTACTTGAACTCCAAAAATCCTAAGGATTATCATGTGTCGCCAGTTCTACTTGTTAAGTTAGAATGAGCACTGATAATTATTGCCCTGTTTTAAATTACCATTGCAGAAACTCCGAAAACTCTCAACATTATCAGGTGTGGCCAGTTTTCATTAATGACGCATATCTGTCAACTCTCACGCATTCGGATCGCTTTTCTTTACTGATGGGTTGGAAAATTCTGCGCTCAGCTGGCTCGTGGGGCGCGGTGTGGATTGGCCTGCGAGGCTCTTTTCTACATTCTTAATTGCTGAATGTAGAAGGAAATGTTTGGCACGTTTCACAGCTTGTTGCTTAGTGAGCCTCGCGGGCTGTCCTGCACCTTTCGCGAGCCACTCGACCACAGAATTTATGAAGACATGGCGATATTTTACTTCGTCATTTATATGCGAAAGAAACGCCTCAATTTTGTGAAGCAATGTATAAAAACGCTATCAAAAATAAATTTGATTGTCGTTTTACCAATTAGTCTGAGAAACTTTCTAATCAAGAAAAGTAAACTGCGACAGGTTTAGGTCATTCAGCACTGAAGGGTGAGGATTGAGCGTCCCTTTACAGCAGCCGACGCACTGCCTGTGGTACCCAGTGCCCACTACTGTCAGTTATGCTCGAGTGGCGTTTGTGAATAGCAACTGGCGAGGAGTGGGACCGCTCCCTCGGTTAGTGGAAGGTCGATCTCTCTCTCACACTCCGGTTACATTTCAATTATACTCACTATATGGTGAGTGGAGGGTGAGTGTGAGTGTCGTTTCTGAATACGGGCCAAAATGTCTGTTTACTTTGTAAAATATGGCTTCTTTGAGAATTCTAAAATTTTGGACACTATTCAAACAAGTAAATTATTCTCTTTTCACTTCTGACTGTTTACCTCTTACAAGATTCCATTTGAGATTATATAGAGAAGTTTGGCCGTTTAAATTTCTCTAAAAACAGAGCGCTGTCACATAAGCAAAATGTGTCCAAACTTTTGACTGGTACTGTATGTAGGCCTGAAGGTTTATGGGGTTAAGGTAAACGTGTATGCGTGCATGCAGAAGCATATGAGTCAGCACATGGCAGTGATTTCTTTCACTAAATGTTGTGTAATCTTCGACAGCCAGAAGTTAAGATGGACATGAAGGTTAGATTGCCATCATTTGTTCAGCAGTGATCAGTGTTGAACTTAAACGGCATCTGGCAGCTAAATGCCCTGCATCAGCCCATACAGGCAGCGGCCTGCACCCTTTTTAACAAGGATGTATTTGTGCCACGACAAACTGTTTCTCTCAGCAGCTGCCGGCCTCCCAAGTTAAAAACTAAAATGGCTTTCAAAATTACTGAATGGAGAGGGGCAAGGCTGCAACTGTTCATTAACGCACAGCCACATATTATTGGGTTTTGAATTGTCCTCAGCTTCCCAAAGGTCAATCTGCTCGGTGCCGACCACATCAGTAATACTGAGGCGTAGTTACGGAGTGACCCAGCAGACGGCTGAACAAAGTAACAGTGCTTACTGCAAAAACATGAAAGAAAAATTCAGGGCACAAACACTTGCATAACTGAAGGATAGCGCTGAACAATAACAGAAATGGTTAGTTTGGAGAGTTAAAAACCTCATGCACATTCACGCGTACTTAAAGTCCAGTTTATCCTTTTAATGCTCCTCTCATCTCAATATGTATTACAGTACTTACGATATCCTGCAGAAATTAATGTTTGTCTATTTTTACTCCTTTGAGTTTCTGTGAATATTTTGGGAGTTTATCCCGGGACGACTCTACCCCATTTCCCAGGCAAGAGCTAGAAATGCTCCCTGTGTGTGATTTTGTAAGCACCTAATTACGGGCTGAATTTATGCAGAGATTTTCATGATCTCTGAGCAGTTCACAGGCTCACAGGCTCACCTTAGCCGGCCTCCACGAAGGCACAGAAAAGCATGCTGGGTAACCATAAGCACTTTACTCAATCCCAATCTTTCAAAGAACATTTATTCCTCTGTTGTTAGCCTCAGTGAAATAACATTGTGCAACTGTTCCTGACAAGTCACAAGTTAAACCCCAGGGTTCCCTTGAAATTTCAAACACAGGAGTCTGAAGTTTAAATAAAACACCATGGAACAATTTGCTTGCAAAGCATGCTGGTAAATGTGTATTAACAGGAATATACCAGTAAAGATGCCAGAATCAGCAACTTTTGATGAATTGGACAGAATTAGGATCTCCTGCCAACAAATGCACTTTCAGTGCTGATGATGTGAAATACCTCAAAATAATCATAAAGCGCCTTGTGCATTAATCAACACGAATATAATATTCCTTCCCATTAGCTGGTGATAAGCATTTGCATTAAGTTAATTAAAATATCTCATTTTCATACTTTTATAGATATTATTTGCATACTCCGCGTGCAGGCCCTTAATAAGGTCCATTTTTCTGTGTTGTTTACCTGTTAGTCAACAATGGTTTTCACCTTGCAGCTGTTCAATGGATGCCAGTTTTGCCCAGTCTCTTTCTTATGGTGGAATCGTGAACACTAACTGGGACAAGGCGAGTGAGGCCTGCAGTTCTTTAGATATTAGTCTGGGTTCTTTTGTGACCTGCTGAATGAGTCATCGATGCGCTCTGGGAAGAGTTTTGGTGAGCCGACCGCTCCAGGGAAGGTTCCCCACTGTTCTGAGTTCTCCCATTCGCCGGTAATGGCTCTTACTGTGGTTCGCCTGAGTCCCAGGTTCTTATAAATGGCTTTGTAACTCTTTCCAGACTGATAGATGTCAACAACTCTGGTGTTTGTGGCTTGGCAACCTTTCAGATACGCGGTTACAGTGCTGTGAAGAAGTATTCGCCCCATTCCCAATATCTTTCATGTTGGCATATATTTCACGCTTAAATGTTTCAGATCGTTAAACTGATTATAACTTTAGACTAAGTTAAAGCAAGTATTGACAACATGCAGTTTTTAAATTATAATCTAATTTATTGAATGAAGAAAGCAATCCAAACCTAGCTGGCCCAATGTGAAAAAGTAATTGCCCTCTTCTTTTTGAAATCAACCAAGGAAACAAATTTACATGATAATTTGGTTCAATTTCACTTGAATCTAACCTGTCTGTCAGTGAGAAGTGGGCAAAAGCAGCACATGATGCCGCAGTTGAAAGAAATTCTGGAATAGATGAGGAACTATGTTGACAATAATCCGTCTGGAAAGAGTTACAAAGGCGCTGAGATTCAAGTCAACTACAGTCAGCACCATTATCTGCCAATGGGGAGAACTTGGAACAGTGGAGAACCTTCCCAGGAGTGGTCAGCCTCCAAAAATTCCTCAAGAGCACATTGACAACTCATCCAGGAGGTCACAAAAGAACCCAGAACAACATGTAAAGAACTGCAGGTCTCACACACCTTAGTTATGTTTAGTGTTCACGATTCCACAATTAGAGGGAGACTGTCCAATGGATGCCATTTTTGCCTAGTCTCCCTCTAAAAAAAAAGATCGTTGACTAAAAGGAAGACAAAAGCTCATCTCACATTTGCCAAAAGATATCTTGATGACCCCTAAGACTTTTGGGATAATATTCTCCAGACTGATGAGTCAAAAGTGGAACTTGGATGACATGGGGCCTGTTACATCTGACATAATGCTAAACAGCATTTCAAAAAAAAAACCACGTCAACAGTCAACACGATTATGGTAATGTGATGGTCTGGGGCTGCTGCGCTGCTTCAGGACCAGGGCAAGCTGCCATAATTGATGGAACCTTGAATTCTGCCTGAAAATCCTGAAGCCAAATGTCCGGCCATCAGTTTGTGACCTGAAGCTCAAGCGCGATTGGGTCATGCAGCAGTGTGATGATCTGAAGCACACAAGCAAGTCCACCAAAAAATGGCTGAAAAGAACCAAAATGAAGATTTTGAAGCGGTCTTGTCAAAGTCCTGACTTGAACCCGATTGAAATGTTGTTGCGTGACCTTAAAGAAGCAGTCTATGCTCAAATACCCTCCATTGTGGTTGAATTAAAACAATTCTGCAAAGAACAGAGAGCCAAAATTCCTCCACAAGAATGTAAAAAACTCATTGCCAGTTTTTGAAAATGTCTGACTGCAGCTGTTGCTGCTGAGGGCAGCAACACCAGTTATTACGTTTGGGGGGGGCAGTTATCTTTTCACATGGGTGATACAGGTTTTGAAAAAAGCTTTTGCCTTCAATAAATGAAGTGATCATTTAAAAGCTGCATTTGGTGTTTGCTCATGTTGCCTTTGTCTTGTATCAAAATAAGTTGGAAGATCTGAAACATCTAAATGTGACAAATAAATAAAAATAGAAGGGGGCAAATATGCTTTCAGAGACTGTATTACTGCAGTTCCTAAAGAGAGAGATGGGGAAATCCCAAACTGGAAAATCCAAACCGGAGCCCCAGAACAAGTCATCACATGTCAATTAGCTTGATAGTGTACAGAATAACTCAAAACAGTTCAAGCATCAACCAATAGTAACACAATAGCATCACACCACTGCATCCAGGTTAAGTTACATAGCAAGTGGTAATTACTGCTAAGTACAAATATAAAATATGCAGATGAATAAAGTGCAGTTATGACAGAATTAATTTACAAGGTAGCAAAAGAGGCAGAAAAATATAATTGGCTGCACGTTCAAATAAAAATGGATGACCCAACACACGAGGATGAACAAAGACCACTTGAAGTTTGACACGCCACTGCGGGTTAAGGAGAAAATGACTACAGACTAAATTAACTTGCCAATGTGATTAAAAATAATTTTTGTAAAACTAATTTGCACTTACTGTAGCATAAAATTAAGGCTGCTTTGGAACAGTTGGTTCAATTTTCACGAGACCATCAGGACTTTTTAAATTTTAATGAAGACCCAATTTGCCTTTATATTTCGGTTTGCCCTCAATGTTTCTAATGACCAGTTCAGCCTGCCTCCACTATAGACATAAATACAATCAAGAAATCAAACTATCTGAAGTTCAGTGTCATTATATGTGAGCTGGGTAATGTCAGTGTTACACCATATTTGGTGTCTCAACAGATTCTCTGACCTGCAGTGTTGGAAGAACTCAGATCATTTATCAGACTGTGACTGATATATTAAATAAACAATAAAAGGCTGTTTTTGTATTGATTCATAATTATAATGTACTCAGTTAAATGTATTTATTATTCCAGTGATATCCTGACTTTCTTCAGACTAAGTACTTTCACTTCATTCGTCGACTGTATGAAAATTTAGCTAGTAATACTTCTGTAGGCTATTTACTGCAGGATTTTTACTTGTAATGAAGTATTTTTATATTGTGGAATTGATAGTTTTACTTCAGTAAAGGATCTCAGTGCTGCTTCCTACACTGCAGGCCACAGCTGCGGATGGGTCACTGAACAGGGGGTAACACTGGGCTGGAATGAGCTCAAAACCACCTCGTTTAATCAAGGGTGCTCGAGGCAGTGGATGGGATTCTGAGAGTTTCTAGATTATTTTGTCAATCTTCTGATAATTTTTTGACTCAGCCACCCCCTGCGGAAATGCATTGGTCCCATTTAAAAGACGGCAGTGAAGAATTGGAGGACTTCAGCCAAGTCTCAGGTTGTGTTAGCATAATATAAGCAGACGCACTTTGTTCTGTTCTTCACAGTGCCAAATGTGACTACGCTCTCAATGGCTGGGACACCACTCAAATACAACTTTACTTTCTATTCTATTCCTCTTTTTTTTTTTGGCTTGGCACATAAGATGACGCCAAAGTTTCCATACAGAGAAATTATGCCTGGAAAATGGATACTGTCACGTGAGGGTTCAAATCAAACCCCACTGCCTGAGGCAACCGTTACGTAGCAAACAGGGCAGCCCTGTGCTGGGCCCATGACACCGCTGCTGGGGTCTGGGAGGAGAGCGGGGCGCTTGAGTCTGCTGCAAGGAGACGAGGTGGGGCTTAGGTTCCCCTGACAGACAGTGACAGCCACGCTGTGGAGAATGAGACCCAAAATGTCCTCCCTTCCCTGGTTCTGGAAGGTTCTCTGTGGCAGCAGTGGCCATGATGGCCTGCAGAGGATAGGCAAGGAGTAATAAGCCTCTCATGAGTCGCACCGGACACATCCAAGCCTCCCTGTCACTCTACCTGATACCTATCTGGTGTTCCTCCTGCCCAGTGTGAACATGTGCCTTTCACATGTAGGGCAAAGGAACAATCACAAGAAGCCATATTTCACAGTGCCCCACACACAGGTGTGTAAAACCCACAAAACAATAACCAACGACGGAAATTGTAGGGCAAAGGTTCAACGTGTTCTTTTTGGCTAGTATTATATCGCAACAATAAAATGGATATATTTTCTCCGTTCGAACAACGGGGCACAAAAGCACAACGGTTACAATTAATCTGACTCCATAATAAATTTAGAATACCAAATTTAGTTATACCCTCGTTAAATATCTGACTCCAAATTAGAATTAGAATTTATAGTTTAGGGACACATGCGTGAATCTCGAGCAACTAAGCCGCCAGACTCTTCCGTGAAAACCAGTTACTCAACCGACGCCCCGGTAATAAGCCAGCGGATCTTAGTTCGGTGAGAGTTCTAGAGGATGGAAGAAATTACCATGATAGCAGCAACTTTGGCATAAACATACCATGAACCCAGATTTATGTGCACCACAGGGCCCTTAAGGAGATCGACCAGGCACGGCTTATAAGCCCAAGGGTGCCCTTAAGGCCAAATCCCCAGGACCGATACTACATAAACCCCTTTATATAAGTAGACCGTAATCTGCAATCCAACTTAAAACCCATCACTACCTTTAAAACATCAGCTAGCTAGTCTGGAATGCAAGGATTCGCCCTAAAGTACCGGTCGTAACGTGGCTAGAAAGAATAAAAGGATTAGGAGTCACGGAGACCACGCAAGCTTAAAGGAATGACAATAATTTATTCACCAGGTAGGCAAAAGCTTAAATCAAACAAATCAACGTTAAGCCAATTACAAGTTACGCATAATTTAGAAGAGGAGAATAAAGTCATACCTGGAGGAAAAGATACACGCACTAACGTCGGCGGAAGTTCGAAATACGCTGTTACATCACCGAAAAAGGCTACTCGCGACTATCGTCGCGCGAGGAGAGATCGGATACGATCTTCCTGACTATATAGATTGGCTACATACGGCATACGAAATGGCTACTCACGCGCTTTACGTGCGCGGGACAGATCGAATACGATCTTCCCAGAATGGATTGTTTCTCTTTGCTTTAAGCCAAATCACGCCTTTGATCCAGGCGGCATGGCCATAAACACTTGGAAGGGGGGGGTCGAATCCGGTTTTTGGGTAATAAAACACTTCAGCAGAGAGAGGAGAATAGGGTGATTACCAGAGAGTATTCTGACCAAATTCTCAGGAGTTTCCAAAAGAGAACGAACCATAATTTCAATGGGAATGAAACATACTCCATTCAACTCCTTAGATTCCCCCGAGAATAACAAGACCAAACATGATATGAATATGTACTAATATGATGCAGTTGTCATGAAAAAGTCTTAAGATGAATTAATATATAGTTTAATTGGGTTATAAGTATATAAGTGCTATTTGGATATATAAGAACATGATTTAACATATAAGCACATTATGCACTTCCCAGTGGTTTGGATTATTTGAAACAAATTAATATAACTGGACTTTAGCTTAAGACTTAGGCCAGTAATATGACGACTCGCACAGGGGCATTGTGTCAGCCAGAGCCCTCTAACAACCCCCCCATACAGAGGAACAGTAAGACTGTTAACACCTTAGCAAGCATTTTGGGGAGGAAGTCCACAAAAGCTTTATTGCTATCTGGCATGGCTCTGGACTAAGCTTATCAGCCATTTGTCGCATACAGTCGCTGGGCTCCCCCCACGCATCAGCGTTTGTAGATCTTACAGAGGTGCCGCTCAGAACCTAACCCAAAGGCACAGATGAATTTTACTGGTTTCGAATGGAACAATCTTTTATAAAATGAAATATGCAATGTCTACAGTCCACCCCCTGAGCGTGTGGATGGGCTAAGCTCCACCCACAGGGTCAAAAATAGCTTCAGGGAATATTTGCTGAGATTATGGATGGAATATTGATGAGAGATTCCAGATTTGAGTAGTTCAGTTTTTCATGACAGTTGCATCACATGATAAAATGGAAAAAATGGATTGTTTCCTCTCACTGCAATATAATTGAGAATTTAGTGAAGTGTGATTTGGGAAGTTAAAAGAAAGAGAGACAACCGTTTTATTAAAATGAAACGTGAAGAAATTAAAAGGAAAAACAAACAAAAAATAAAATTAAATTAAAAGTATGTTATCTAGGTTTGTTCTATGAGTCTATTATCTGAAGTTAGTGTACCAATTGGACGAATGTTATTATAGCCAATGGAATGATGGTTCAAAAGTAATTTTTTTTTTCTAACATCAGTAAAAATAGAAATCGCAGAACAAACCAGCACATAAACCAAAAACTTTCCCACACTTGACTAGGGAAAGCAAAAAGATTATATGTGCCACTAACTAAGTAACCAACAAATTGGAAAAAAAACCCCGAGGAAAAAAATCCAATGGCGGTCACAATATCAAATCATTTAAGCAGCTGATTTAAAGTGCAAAAAAATAAACAGTTACAGATGAAAAAACAATAGAACATTTACATGAGCTATACTGAAGTGATATGGTGAAATATTGGAAATCGTGAAATTCATATGTCCAGACATTCAGCAATTCACGTCACATGATATGACTTGGAGATTAACTGAGAGAGTGGGGCTGATACACATAATAGGCTGGTCAGAAGCACTTTTGTAGGAATTCCCAATTTAATTCTGAAAAATATTAAAGGTGAATGGGACTTATTTGGATCAATGCATATGTAGTTTTACCTCACTTCATGAACTTTAAAGGCACACTACCTTTGGCCTTCAGTGTAAGAAACCTCTATGCTCCAGTCCATTAAATGCCACATTATAAAATAGAATTTTGATTGATTCCTCTCAACCTATTTTTGTATCAACCCACACTCTTTACATGTAATCTACAAGTCACAATCACAAACACAACTGCAGTTTGTCCATATGAAAATGTCCTTTGTCCTGTATGAGTCCGGTAGCTGTAGAGATGTTTGAGGTCCGGCGGCCGCCCGCGTTGGTGCACATATTGCTGGAATTTGAATGTGTGTCCTTAATAAGTTGAATAGTGGAAGAAATGGCTCCAAAGAGCCAGAAGGGTGGACAGGGATTATTGTGCCCTGATCGTGCCACACCCTCGCTCCGCTACCATGTTTCGATGGCGAAATCCCGAAATCCAAATCAGCCAAAAAGCATATAAATGGAGCTTCTGTTCCTCAGGTGTAAATGGCAAAAGTCAGGTCCTCGAATCCTTGATGCCTGTATAGAAAATTTTAGAAACAGCACCCTGCCAAATTGACAACAACAAGGGAGACCAAGACAAGACATGACCAAGGTACTCTGTTAAAACTCAACCTGCAGGAATCAGAAAGTGTGAAAGTTAATTGGAAACATTTAGTTGGGGGTCTTCCTGCCAGCGAACTGTCCTGTGGAAAACAATGGATGAAAAAGTTAATGCAGTGCATGCAATTACCCTACAATTCACATGTCCCCGCCGTCTGGGTAACCTTACGACACCTCAAAGGGGACAGTGACTGAGGATGAGTGAATGGCACTGTTGAAGATTCCATCACCCCTGTTTTCAGAAAGAAAGAACAGATGAAGTTAGTACCAGTTTTAAATGGAACAATGCTTTTATGGCTTTTCCCGCGGATCAGGATAAACACATACAAACATGGAGAAACGCAAGTGGTGTATGTATGTATGTGTGTGTATGTCATTTTGATCTTTTGAACCTCCCCTCTCAGGGCGCAGTTCTAGGCTAGATCCCTTCCCACAGAGATCTTTGCCCAGGCTCCCCAGGTTCAGAACTCTGTCTTCTGCTTCCCGGCGTCTTCTTTTCAAAGCTCACCGATCACAGAAGCACCACTTCGCCTACTGACGCATTCGCTTTTTTGGCTTATGGTGGCCTGACTGTACATTGAGCCGAGCGCGGCCAACAAAGGGACTTACTGCCATACGCGACCCGACCGGCCGGTGACCCAGTCGATAGCGATCCCCGAATCCCGTAGTGGTTATCAGCCACCCAGGTGGGAGCCGACGGTCTGATCCCTACCCCACTTAGCTATGAGTATAGAAACTTTGACCGTTTTCACCAGCCTTGCCTGTTCACAGAGGTCGTACTATGCGTCCTCTGTTTTGGGTGTGGGCTATCACCCACGTACCACGTGCTGCCCACACACTTAAAGGCGACAACAGCACGCCGACTAGATGGTACCACGGCAGTATGTCAATTCATACTTCACTGGACACGAGGGCCTTCAGTTTACTCCCTGCACTATACACACGATTTAACGTGCCCTCGAACTTTGCAGCCCCGCCGCCGCCTGTTACACACAAGGTTCGGGGCCTAATCCCCTCCCTATGTGTGTGGCTAAACTAAGGGTTGTAGAGTGGCTCGGATGGGGCCTGTTACCCACGCCCGGGTGTTTTATGGCCCCGCAACTTCTTCCACCCCCTGAGAGGATGTCATCACCTTAGACATCTGCTGTAAAAACCAAGGCTCTCAGGTGTGAAGACTGTAAGAGAATGAACTATGCAGGGTGAATGTCTGCATAGCTTCAGACACTGAAAAGACAATGACAAACAGACATTAAAAAATAGGCTGAACCATGCAATCCAGTAGGAATGCAGGCAACCATCGTTGAGTTACTGATGTACTAGTAACTCTGATTAATTGCACTCTATAAAGAGTACAGGCTTATAGATTGAAGTGATCCATGTTTAGAGGAACATAGTCCTAACTGACAGAGGGGTGAATAGGATCAGAGAGAGGAGCCCAAGCAGAGGAATGGCAGACTGTGAGAAACACAGCAAGTACGAGTAGAAAGGCATTAATCTTTGCCAAAAGTGACCAAACCCATCTGGCTCCAATACCTAAGGACGGATGCAAATTTAATAGGAATGAATTTTAGGAAAAATAAATGTAGGGAGGAATATTTCTCCCTAAAGGCAACTCATGTAGGCATTCTAAGTCTAATTACCTACTTCCATGAGGCCATACACAGTACCCCCCTGCTGGGGCAGACAAAAGAGACTCAATGTCCCACTAGACATTTAGAGCTCAGATGTTGCTTGATGACTAGTGGCAATGACAGTATACAACAATGGTTAACCAAACATTAATTCCAAGAAACGTATTTGATGGTTGGTGAAATCCACACAAAACGTAATTATACTAGAGACGGTTTGCTTGAAACATAACGGTTAAAGGGCAAGTACGTTGTTAGTGAATGGCCACACTCAAGATGGTGGTCACAGCATGCGACTTAGTGTTGGTTCCGCCTTCTCCTTCTCCTCCTCGGAAGGAAGACCGAAACCAGCATTAAACGTGGCAGTGATTGGCCGATTTGAAGAGCGCCATTTGACTCGTATTTATGATGAGGGCCGGGTCAGCCAACCAGCTCACCGACAACGGGCTACGCCACCATATTACCCGGATTGACTCGGGCTGTATCAGCCAACCAGCTCCCGGCCAATAGTCACGCGACTCCCAATGGGTCGGCTAAGACTTTTCTGAGGAAGCACCTACCCACATGCAAACTCAACCAATGGCTGCCTCAGATGAAACCACGTGATATTCCCCAACAAAGCGAGTCAAAAATGGCGGGCCGTTCAACTTGTTAATCCTTTGTGCAAAAAGTAATATGGCAGCTTCAATGCGTTTGGGATAAGCTTAAATGCAAGCAGATTTTTAGAGCGGTTATAATAGCAATTTCCCAATTTTACGAAGCAGATTTTTAGAGCGGTTATAATGGCAATTTCCCAATTTTACGTGCAATGCAAAAATATTCAACACTTTCAGCAATAAGCTTTCCGTTGCTATGTCCAGGACACACATCCTCCCACGACCGCACAGTCTAGTCGCCTGAAGCAAAACAACCTGCAGTCCGAGAAGCCCACGTGTCCCGCAAGCAACAGCAAACTTCAGCCCATACCGAAACTGCCGAACATTCCGCTTGCGAAAAACCACATTACAAACCCAATCAAGAATTAGTCTAATCACTGTCCGTGTCCCAAAAGACTGCCGGCACGAAACCTCTGCCGAATTTGACCAACTTCGACAACCCAAAGGTGCAGAATGCACCCTGCTTAAACTTTTGAGTCCAAATTATTACAATTTTCCGAATGCCGACAGCATCTCTCTCAGGGCGCTGATCAAAAGAGCGCAAACACTGGGCAGTGAAACCGTAAGCTATTACCTTTACACAAAGTTTAACAAGACAAGAGGATGGAAATATTTGTCAACTTAAACCGAACCCATGATGCGGGTCAGAGCACTAAAGAACATACTTGCAACCCCTGTGTGATTGTCACAACGATAAAATCCGTAAGTCCAATGATATTTCGAAGCTAATCTCCTCACCCCCTCGTACAAGACTCCTTCAAAATCACACTGGCATTTCACCAGCGTCCCATTTGTTCCAGTTTTTGGGCAAGATTGTTCTGCGCAGCAGGACCTTGCACCAAATCCATCAAATACATCCAATCGCCGATTACTTTCGGTACACATACGCAAACCTTCGAACACAGTCTTTCCTGGTTTCAAGCACAGACCAAGAGTATTCAACACTTTCAGTGGCAGGCCTTATCCCTGCTATGGCATTACCACCGGATCCTCGCTGTCCCGGTAACAACAGATATTCGCATCCACTTAAAAATGCCAAAACCCCCGACTGCACACAGACACCCAATCACCTCCAACTTGCCATTAAACCTTCTACACAAAAGCATGAAAATATCAAATGATCCGGATTAATCTGAAAACAGCGCAGTCTGAAGAGATAACAGAAAAACAAAGAAGGCTCATGCAAACATTCCTACAACTTGCACTCCATTCTCTGATCCCGAAAAAGATAGAATTAAAACTTGTGCCTGGTTTCTACGGTCCCAGGCCTATTTGGGGAAATGTCGATCCCTTAGCAGCGGTCTCTATGCAGTGAATTCTAACTTTCCTACAAAATAGAAAGCACCGCATTACTTACCACATGTGGATGGCGACTGATGGAGCCGGCCAGATCGCGCAAGAAACCAGGATCCCATTGGATGTGGAGATTCACACTTCAGCCAGCACAATGCGGAAACATCTCGGAAGGCGTCGGAAAACAGAATCACGCGCTCCCGATTATAGGCCTCGCCAGTATGGTGCGCAAGCCGTCCACGCCGCAAAATGCAAAGATTCCCAAACAGACATATTACGGTATAATACACGAAAGCCATCACGGAGGACAGTCACCAGCTGTAAAACCCACAAAAACAATAACCAACGACGGAAATTGTAGGGCAAAGGTTCAACGTGTTCTTTTTGGCTAGTATTATATCGCATGACGCCCTGGCTGGTGCGAATCACAATAAAATGGATATATTTTCTCCGGGGCACAAAAAGCACAACGGTTACAATTAATCTGACTCCATAATAAATTTAGAATACCAAATTTAGTTATACCTCGTTAAATATCTGACTCAAATTAGAATTAGAATTTATAGTTTAGGGACACATGCGTGAATCTCGAGCAACTAAGCCGCCAGACTCTTCCGTGAAAACCAGTTACTCAACCGACGCCCCCGGTAATAGCGCGTTGCCGGATCTTAGTTCGGTGAGAGTTCTAGAGGATGGAAGAAATTACCATGATAGCAGCAACTTTGGCATAAACATACCATGAACCCAGATTTATGTGCACCACAGGGCCCCTTAAGGAGATCGACCAGGCACCGGCTTATAAGCCCAAGGGTGCCCTTAAGGCCAAATCCCCAGGACCGATACTACATAAACCCTTTATATAAGTAGACCGTAATCTGCAATCCAACTTAAAACCCATCACTACCTTTTAAAACATCAGCTAGCTAGTCTGGAATGCAAGGATTCGCCCCTAAGTACCGGGTCGAAACGTGGCTAGAAAGAATAAAAGGATTAGGAGTCACGGAGACCACGCAAGCTTAAAGGAATGACAATAATTTATTCACCAGGTAGGCAAAAGCTTAAATCAAACAAATCAACGTTAAGCCAATTACAAGTTCGCATAATTTAGAAGAGGAGAATAAAGTCATACCTGGAGGAAAGGATACACGCACTAACGTGCGCGGAAGTTCGAAATACGCTGTTACATCACCGAAAAGGCTACTCGCGCAGACTAACGTGCGGTCGGATACGATCTTCCCTGACTATATAGATTGGCTACATACGGCATACGAAATGGCTACTCACGCACTTACGTGCAGCGCGGGGACAGATCAGATACGATCTTCCCAGAATAGATTGTTTCTCTTTGCTTTAAGCCAAATCACGCCTTTTGATCCAGGCGGCATGGCCATAAACACTTGGAAGGGGGGGTCGAATCCGGTTTTTGGGTAATAAAACACTTCAGCAGAGAGAGGAGAATAGGGTGATTACCAGAGAGTATTCTGACCAAATTCTCAGGAGTTTCCAAAAGAGAACGAACCATAATTTCAATGGGAATGAAACATACTCCATTCAACTCCTTAGATTCCCCCGAGAATAACAAGACCAAACATGATATGAATATGTACTAATATGATGCAGTTGTCATGAAAAAGTCTTAAGATGAATTAATATATAGTTTAATTGGGTTATAAGTATATAAGTGCTATTTGGATATATAAGAACATGATTTAACATATAAGCACATTATGCACTTCCCAGTGGTTTGGATTATTTGAAACAAATTAATATAACTGGACTTTAGCTTAAGACTTAGGCCAGTAATATGACGACTCCCACAGGGGCATTGTGTCAGCCAGAGCCCTCTAACAACCCCCCCATACAGAGGAACAGTAAGACTGTTAACACCTTAGCAAGCATTTTGGGGAGGAAGTCCACAAAAGCTTTATTGCTATCTGGCATGGCTCTGGACTAAGCTTATCAGCCATTTGTCGTGATACAGTCGCTGGGCTCCCCCACGCATCAGCGTTTGTAGATCTTACAGAGGTGCCGCCAGAACCCAACCCAAAGGCACAGATGAATTTTACTGGTTTCGGAATGGAACAATCTTTTATAAAATGAAATATGCAATGTCTACAGGTGCTCATCGGCTGGCAGCAAGGTGTCACTCACAGACATACAACTTGTCAGAGCCAGATGGCTGGCCTGACTGATTGATCTCTGGCCCTTCCAAATGAAGCAGCGTATTGTCCTATCCGCCTACCGAATCCTATCCGCCTCCCACTAGACCTTCACAGAGTTAACCAGAGACTGCCACACTGTGACCTCCAGTCCCCTAGGGGGCAAACTCCCTCCAAGTGTCAGTTTATTTGTAATGACGTGCTAAGCTATGTGAGTCTCTGCGGGCTCATGTGAGAGCTCCATGGAGACTCCAAGTCATCACTCAGAAGAGTGGACTCTCATTAAAATGGCTTTGAAGCCCTGATTCTGATAAATGAATCCCAGGGCTATGTTTCAATAGTCGTTCAACATGCCCTCATTCACTTCCCCTCAGCCCATGGTATTACATAACATACGTCACACTGAGGCCACTAGGAGAGCAGAGGGAAAGTGGGCGGGAGATTGAAATGGAACACACCCCAATACAAACCCCAATTCCAATGAAGTTGGGACGTTGTGTAAAACGTGAACAAAAAACAGAATACTATAATTTGCAATAATTTCGACCTGTATTCAACTGAGTACACTACAAAGACAAGATACTTAATGGTCAAACTGATAAACTGCATTGTTTTTTGGAAGTATTCACTCATTTTGAATTTGATGCCTGCAACACATTCAGTATGAGCTAGTATGTATCTCAAGTTAACCAGTATCTATGCACTACTCAATCCATTCTACAAGATCAGCATTTCCGTCATTTACTGGTATGTCCTGCCAGAATTTCCTCTTGGCTGCCAAAAATGACGGTGCCAGTTCAAGAAGCTTTTGACGCTTTACACCAGGAATGCCCTGTGGTTTGCTTCTGGTGGCTAGAGGAATGGCAAGTCTAAATTTTGGTTTTAGAAATTCAACTTCCTGATAGTCCTCCTCAAAACCGTGTTTAAACAACAATGCTTGTGAACCTTTTCTAAATTCTGCTAAGAAAGCAAGAAATGTGACAAATATCTGCTCAACAAACTCACTGTGATGCTTTTATAGAGGCTGCTATTTTGCAAGTTGATCATGTGACCTCAATGAGCCATGTGATTGGCTCACACTACTTGCTAGGTTTTTCCAGATCAAATATCCCTCTGATGCTCAATAAAGACTGACTTACTACATTCTTCCAGATGAAAAACTGCCATTAGTCAGGTGTTTCAGACATTTTAACCTGATAAAAAGAAGAAGTCACTCCAAATGTTGGTCCAACTAAATTTTCTCTAAATTTTGAGTTACTAGGTTTTTCCAGACCACAGGAGCGCTATACTGCATTTTACAAATCATCAGAAATACCTGCAAACTCATTTCAGTGGGGTGAAGCCACCATCTGTGGATAATGTCAGCACTTAGTAGCCTAATTAACTGCAGCATTGTCATATTTAGAAATGAGGCTACTGTTTGAGATCTGTATCAAGCTTTATTACTCTTGTTTTTGTTCACCTGAGTAACTATAAAAAGTTAATTTGCTGAATAATCTGAACCCATTCCAAATATATAATGAGCAGAAAATAATGACAAATTGACTGCCTATTGGTTACATTTATATGTAAGGACATGATTATGTAAGGGTGGCAATTACCGACTGCAAAAAATCCTAAACTCTCCCTGGTCGCCATCTCTCATTTTAGCATTTTTCAGCTGCGTAATCAATCACAACATGGCTCTTGATTTAATTATAATGTTATTAGCATTCAAACAAATATATCTAAGGATACATCAGGCAAAAGGATTTAATTACAATAAGTCTTTCGGACAAATTTATGCAAATCTGTCCCGTTACATGAGCTACATGAGTCCAGAATCCTTGAAAAACATTACAACACTTAACATCGTCATAAATTGTCTCAAAAATTTGTGATGCAATGTACACTAATGCTATTATAAATGAAATGCCTGGTCATTCTACCAGTTGGTATCAGCAACTAAGCAAATTATTGTTGCTCATTAAGCAAAATTAAACTGCGCCAGGTTTAGGTTAATTAATTTATTGCTCAATTTATACACTTTGCTCAATTTATTCATCTCTTTCTTTGGTGGGAAGAATTAAGCAACCAAAGTTTTGCATGTATTACTGCCACCTAATCGTGGATGTAATTTCTTGTACCAAATGCATAACCCCAATGCATTTTGGGTGATATACACTATTTGAGTGAGCACCCTTGCTGACTGTCACCCTCAGCCCTCCAAAGATCGATCTCACCAAATTCACTTCAGTTTTCAGAGAGGTTGAACGACACTTATGATGGCGACAGGGATTCCTCTGAGGGCAAGTGCAGAGGAGAAGTTGACGAGGGCATGTTGAACGACTATTGAAACGCAGCACCTGTCTCTTCGCTGTTTGGCCTTGGTATACCTGCAGTCACAATTATGATATAGGAATACTTTTTTCTTGTCCAATGAACAGGAGTGATACAAAGCATTCAGGAATCCCGGACCTCGCAAAAACCAGTTTCAGTTCTGTTCAAGAGAGGCAGAACTCAAGCATCAATCCTGAGGGTGAGAACATGGCTCATTGAACCCCTGTTCACAACTGCAGTAGAGTGTTTTAATCCCACGAGTAGTGTGTTTGTCGGATGCAATGCAACATGCAATCCGGCGGGCACTAGGACCATGTACCCAAAGGCTGATAAAGGGACCCGCTCGCACAGGCTGGTACAAAAAATAGAAAGATATTTAATAAATATACTTTAAAAATGACAAAGAGACAGGGGAGCAGCAGCAACACACACGGGGCTAAAATGCCAGAATGCAGCTGCACTGCAGCTCTTAAATACTCTAAACTTCACCTCCACTTCAACCAGCAACAGGTGTGGCTCAGAAACAGGTGTGGCTCGTTGAAGTGGAGGCGGAGACAGCAGGAGGGGGAGGGACTGCAGGGCAGAACCATCACAGTGTTCATACCCTTAGCAGAGCATTATACCTCTGTGGATGGCATTAATCCCAAGAAGAATCCAGCTTTGTTTACTCGGCTTATTTTGTAGTCTTGTTGAAAGACGTTACTCAGTAGTGCCACTACAGGGGGACAAGTATTAGTTACAGAGACCGTGTGCATCAACAAAAATATTGGTTAACTTTAGAATAAAATGCAAAGTCAGTCAAGTTATATTGGCACTAGAAAACACATGCACAGTATGCGTTTTTCATTGCCATCTCCCCATGCATCGATTTTTTTAGTATGCCTTTTTGACAATATAGAAATATTTTCCGGCCTAAACAGGAGTAGGTTGCAATACTACAACAACAGACTCAAAGTTGTTGGCTGCATAACATAAATTCTGGATCAAAATTTGATTACTTGGCTGAGTCACAAAACTGCACTTCCATGCTCCGAAACATTTTTCACCCCAAGAAAGCCAATGAGTGACATCACTGTGACTTTTTTCTACAATTTATAGTCAACGTAGAGCAGTGTGCTTATTCTCTCAGGAATGTGTCAATCCCTCTGCAGTATGTCAATCCATGAGCAGTGTATTCATTCCTAGAATAATGCGGTAACACATTAAGCAGTGCGTTTAGCTACACGGCAGTGCGTTAATTCTCTGAGCAGTGCGTTAATCTACACAGCACTGTATTAATTCTCTGAGCAGTGCATTAATCCACTGAGCAGTCCATTACTTCCCTGAATAGTGAGTTAATACCCTGAGCAGTGTATAAATTCTATGAGCAGTGCGTTATCTGAAAATTGCGTTAATCCACTCAGTAGTGTGTTATTCTCAGAGCAGTGCGTTAATCCGCTGAGCAGAGCGTTAATTCTTTGAAAAGTGGGTTAATCCTCTGAACAGAGTGTTAATTCCCTGAGCAGTGCGTCACTCCACTGGGCAGTGCGTTAATTCACAGGGCAGTGCGTCACTCCACTGAGCAGTGCGTTAATTCACAGGGCAGTACGTCACTCCACTGGGCAGTGCGTTAATTCACAGGGCAGTGCATCACTCCACTGAGCAGTGCGTTAATTCACAGAGCAGTGCGTCACTCCACTGAGCAGTGCGTTAATTCACAGAGCAGTGCGTCACTCCACTGAGCAGTGTGTTAATTCACAGGGCAGTGCGCTAATTCACTGAGCAGTACGTTAATTCTCTGAAAAGTGTGTTAATCCACTGAGCAGTGCTTTAATTCTCTGAATAGTGGGTTGATTCTCTGAGCAGTGCATTAATCCATGGAGCACTATGTTCCTTGAGGAGTGTATTAAATCCTTGAGCATTGTGTTTATCCACTGAGCAGTGTGTCAATCCCCTGAACAATGTGATAATTCTAGGAGAAGTGTGTTAATCCACTGAATAGTCCGATAATTCTTTGAGCTGTGTGTTTATTCTTCAGTGTTTAAATTCATGTGCATTGTGTTTATCTGAAGTGACTTTTATATCACTCTGAAAGGGCTGGTTTCAGTCCATCTCTTTTTTCAAAGGCAAGGACAAGTTTTCAAAACCACACGGCGCACGTACTGAGTCATACCACTGCTCTCACATTAACTCTGACATCTACGACTGCAGACCATCAGGTTATTTATTTGGAAATTGACTAAGTTATTGTCATTTTAGTTGTCTACTATAGAATATTGGGAATCAAATAAAGCCAACTTTCAGCTTTATTTTGAGGTTATTAACATTTAGATTGGGTGAAGAGTGGCAGAATTACAGCTCTGTTTGTATTTGGTCTCCCCTTTTTTAAGGGACAAAAGATAAATAGGCAATTAGTCTCACAGCTTTTCCATTGCCAGTTGTGTGTTATTCCTGCAATATTTCATTGACATGTAAGCGGATAAAATATCTACAGTTGACTCAAAGTGTGGCATTTACATTTAGAATCTGTTGCTGTCAGAGTGAAGTTGAAAGAGCCGTCACTGCCAGTGAAGCAAGCCGTCATTAGGTTGAAAAACCAAAAAAAAAAAAAAAAAAAAACATCAGAGAAACTGCAAAAACTTCAGGTGCAGCCAAATTAATTATATGGTATATTCTGAGAACATGGAATGCAGTGGTGAGCTTAGATAAATCAAAAGGCCTAGAAGACCATGGAGAACAACTGTATTAGACGGCAGATGAATTATTTTCCTGGTAAAGCGAAAACGCCCATCATAACAGTTAGCCTCATAAAGTTTTCTCTCCAGGAGTTAGGTGCTGTGTCAATGTCTGCAATCAAGAGAAGACATCCCCAGAATAAGTGCAGTGAGTTTACCACAAGGGGCAATCCATTAGTGCATTACAAACTCCGCAAGTTTCCCAAGAAACATCTCGAAAAGCATGCACAGCTCTGGAAAATTGTCTGGTAGATGAGATAAAGCTCAACTGTGAATGATGAGAAGAGCATGGAGAAGGGAAGGAAGTGCACATGATATGAAGCATAACGCAACATCTGTGAAGCGTGTTCATGTGTGGGCATGTATGGCCGTCAATGGAACTGGTTCCCCGGTGTTTATTGATGATGTGACTTCTAAAAATTGCATCTGGATGAATGCTGGTTTGCATGAAGCTGTATTGTAATCTGCTTAGATTCAGCCAAATGCTTCAAAACTTTTTGGATGGCTCTTCACAGCGCAGATGGACAATAACCAAAAGCATCTTGAGAAAGCAACCAGACTTTTTTCAGGAAAAGAAATGGAATTTTTTACAATGGCCAAGTCAATCACCTGAGCTGAGCCCAATGGAGTGTGCATTTCCCTTTCTGAGGGATAAATGGCCAAAGATCAAGTAGAAACTGAAGGCAGCTGCAGTGAGGGGCTGATAGGCCTTCAGCAGGGAAGATACCCAGGCAGCATGGGGTCATGTTTACAGGTTGCAGACTTCACGCAGGTCTTTACTACAAATGATTTGCAACTAAGTATTAAAAATTACAGGTTGATTTATGATAGGTTAGCATGTCCAAATACTTTTGAGTCCCTAAAATTGGGCTTGGGCTGTAAATCATTTTAATTCCTACAGGGTTTATACAATATGCAGGAAGTTAAAATTAAAGCTGAAGGTTTACGGTTTAAGTTCGTCTTGACTGATCAAATCAAATCCAAAATGACGAAAATTATGTCACAGTCCAAAACATATGGACCTGTCAGAACATTCGCTTATACAGGCAGACCTGCAGATAGACAAAGCCATCACTTAGACTCCAAGCAGCCAGTGATTTATTCCATATAGCAGCAAAACTTTTAACCGCAATCAGTGTCCCCCTAACTGCCAGGATCGCAACGCCCTCTCAATGAACGGCTGAACACCATGGCGGATCCACGAAATGCAGGTCACAGAAAAGCGCTGTCGTTTTGCTCCCGGCGAGCAATCAATCAGCGGCATTATGGCAGTGTAACCGACACTTCAGCAGCCATGGAGGACAACATTGGGAGGTGCTTCTATGACCTCTGCAAACACAGCCTAACGTTCAAGTCAACATTTTTCAGCATCTTTAGCGCAGTCGTCGTATGCAAAGTGTTTTAGCAGTCCGCACTCTCCGCATTCAGTGACAAATTAAGTTTAAGACAAATATGTTGGACGTTGATTAAATTCAGGTCACGGTTGCCAACACTGTCAGTGTTTTGGAGGGCTGCGGGAGAAACTGCCGGCCCAATCAGCAGTCTGATGCTGGGCCAGGATTTATCAGGAGCAGTGGAGGTCATCTAGCCCACCCACACTGCTCACTGTGACGCAGGCCAAATCACAATGACAGGGCTCCAGGGTTTGCGGTGCCTCTTCGAGCCGCCGTCAGCCATTTTATTCGGTAATGACTCAGTGGGAAAAACAGCTCTATGCGTGTTTTTCATGCCAGGCGCACCTGGAGAGGTCACGGAAACACCTGTAAGCCAAATCCCTCCCTCCTATTCCCCCGTCTTCTGACCTGGAGATCCACTGCTGGTTATAATTACATCTCTCACCAGGACAAGTGCTAATGCTGCTGGCCTCAGGGAAATACGATTTCAAAGTTAACTTTCAACTTTCCTCACTTATAAAGTATATAAAGTGAGACAAACTTTTTTTCCCTCCTCATTTGCTTCGATGTTTGGTACTGATACAGTGCATGTGTGCATGTGTGTGTGTGTGTGTGTGTGCACGCACACATCTGTATATTCACACCCTTGTGGGCCCTACACAAATGTCCCAACAAGTGATGGGAAACTAGATTTCTTCATCCAAATGGGGACAATTTCTGGTCCCCACAAGGTATCTGAGATATTTTAGGGTTAAGGGTTAAGGTTAGGGTTAGGTTAAGATCACAGTTATGGTTAGGGTTAGGCATGTAGTGTTTATGGTTACGGTCTGGATGAGGGGTTAGGGAATTCATGTAAGTCTATGGGATGTCACCACAAAACATGAACACAACGTGTGCGTGTGTGTGGGGGGGGGGGCATGTTTTTGTTACCCATTAGGGATCTTTTCCAGTATAAATACTAACCTTGTTGGGACCAGTAGTCCTGATGGGGACCAAAACCTGGCCCTAATATGACAAAACGTAATTTTTGAGGTTTTGGTTAAGGTTAGGGGTCAGGTGTGAACAGAGGTCAGGTTAAGGTTTAGATTTGGCATGATTTGGTTAAGGTAAGGGTTAGGGGTAGGGTTAGGGTCAGGCTGACCATAATGAATACAAGTCAATGCAATGTCCTAATAACTATAGCAGCGTAAACTTGTGTGTGTGTGTGTGTGTGTGTGTGTGTGTGTGTGTGTGAGCGCATGCGTGCCTGTGTGTGTGTGTGTGTGTGTGTGTGTGTGTGTGTGTGTGTGTGTGTGTGTGTGTGTGTGTGTGTGTGTGTGTGAGCGCATGTGTGCCTGTGTGTGTGTGTGTGTGCGTGTGTGTGTGTGTCTGTGCCTGTGTGTGTGTGTGTGTGTGTGTGTGTGTGCGCATGCATGTGTGTGTGTGTGTGAGTGCGTGTATGTGTGTGTGTGTGTGTGTGTTTGTATGCACACTAACAAAGTATATAGGATTACAAATTGTGTGTGTTTGTGTATGTGTGTGTGTGTGTTTGTGTATGTTTGCTCCTGATTATGAGTCAAGTGATCAAAAATGAGTTAATGAAGAAGTGAGCACAGGAAGGCTTTTCATGTCAAGTCAGAAAATTGATGTAATCACTGTAGAGACGTTCTAATCCTATCCTCTTAAATCCCATCTTAAAAACAGCAAACAAAATATAGCCATGGAACACATCACAGAAAATTACAACTTAGCAGACACACTCCCCAGAACTCGCATAGAGTGGTGGAGACCAAAAGTGTTATTAACACGTTCACTTTACATATTTTTATAAATATAAAAAACATAGAGCTTGTATTGTTGCACATCTGTCTGCATGCATGCTTATGTATGCATGAACATGTATGCAATGTTTGTCTGTGACTAGGAATAAATTAATGTAAACAATGTAATCATACTTAGTAATCATGCTTACAATAATATATGATACGATGTTCAGTCTTCAGCACAGCAGAAAACCCCTGGGAAAACTCTAGGAATCAGATAATACTACTTATTTCTAATCTCAATTATATTATATATGCAGAACAGAATGTAAATATATTCACAACTTGGAGGCCTATATTCACATTTGGTTAGCTTGTTGGTTGGTACAAAAAAAAAAAGTAATCTGACGGAGGGAAATAATTTATGAAATCTCATGAAACATCGACCGCAGCTGTATTACTCTTTCACATTATGCAAGGAACCCTACACAGCCTGCTGGCTTCTGGGAGAACCTTCTAATTTATGCAATTAGCTTTTGTTGTTAAAGAAACCTGCCCAGCCCCTCCCAATCTCATCTCAAAATGGAAACGACGCTGATTATTTTTGGGTCTTGGCCCAGGATTGCTGAATATTACGCAGCACTGCAGTCAGGAGGCGCACTGGGCAGTGACATCACAGGCCATGGATCTCTGATTCAAACCTCAGGTGCTGCTGTGCATACAGGCGAGGTTTGCTTCTCAGCTACTGCAGCAGTATTTCAGAGGTAATATTATAAATTTTGAGGCCCCTGTCGATTGCCGGGGATGAATCCGTCAGGAATATCAGCTGAAAAATAAGCAATGTAATGCTGCAGATTGAAAGTTTGCTGTACCTGGCTGCACAGGCTGCCGGGCTGGGCTGGGCTGTGATGCATGGATGTGATTTGAGGGAGGGGAGGTTTAATTAATCCTGCTGTCTCCTAGTCTCTGCTGGAGTGGACCATCAGCTATCTGTGTCCCTCCGTCCTTTCAGCCAACATGAAGGCTGAGGCATCTCATAGTGCAAACGGTTCCAGAAATCATGTTCCTTAGGATACTACAGTCCCCGGGATCTCGGCCCTTTGGATTTCTCCTCTGGCTTTCAGAGTGCCTACAGTACCCTGAGTGACATTCAGCCAACGACATACTGAATCCGCCTCTCGGATATTGCAAAGAAAGAACTCGCTGTCGCAGCGGATTTCCAAGGCAGACGCAATTCTGAATGCTCTGGGTGCCCGTTGACTCTCAGAAGCGTTTTATAGTCCTCCTCTTTGAAGAAAGATCACGCCGCAGATTCAGCTTTCTGTTCTTTTTGATTGACATAATTGCACGTAGCTTCCGGAAAGGAAAGCGCTGGAAAATACCTTGAGCCCATTGGTGAAGCATCCTCATGTCTGTCTCTGGTGGATTATAAAAAACATCAAAGCATAAAATGAGTTTAGCTTGGCTGACATCCAGGCGGCTTTCAACAGCTCCTTTTGTCCTTGAGTGGCGTCCTCATACAGGACTTGAAGCAATATTTCCCACACAATAGTGTTATGCATTTTTAACATTCTAATATTTGACCTCCCTGCTTTTACTCTGCCCCAGCCAATGAGCTGGTGAAATAACGTCCATAAAAGAATATTTTATTTGTGAGTAATGCATCTAAAGCGCGCGGTCAATGAAAATTTGACATTTTCCCTGACAGATATGACATGCTTAAGAGGCCCATTGCAGTCTGCCTGAAGGACTGAGAACTGCCGTAAGGGCCACTCTAAGCCTGCCTAAATCACCCGAGTCTTTTTCCGCATAGAGCTGTAAGTAAACAAATTCAAACTGCAGTTCCTATCGGTGTCATAATTCAAGCACTTTTGCTCTGACACCAGCCCACTCCATGAAGATGCTACAGATACCAGCCATCACGCTGAATTTTTACTGAACCCCCCCAACTACAAACCAATCCTGGGGACAGATCGCCCCAAATCAAAAATAAATGTGTTTCCTTTTACCTCTTTCCTGTAGCACTGTTGATCCTTCAAGGTTGTTTTTTTAATTTATACACGTTTTTAACAATGTACACATTCTCATTCCCACATGTCATAAAGTGACCCTACCTGACCGAGCGTTGAAATACAATGCAAAAGGAGGCTTTTGGTGTCTTTATTTGACGCTTATGGTTAGGGTTTGGGTTAAGGGTTCGGGTTTTGGAGGTAGGGTTCGTTTTAAAATGGCGTCAAATAAGGAGGCTAAAAGTGTCCTTCTGCGTCGTATATCGACGCTCGGTCAGGAGCGCTGGGATGAGACTGGGTTCACATTAGACAATACAAATGACAAATGATGCCCAGTCCATTCAGACACTACAGCGGTGATACCAATGATACAAATCGATACCATTAAGACGCGACTCGAGTGATACTAACTCACTCCAATATGACACTACTCTTATGATACTAATCCACTCCATTTAGACAGTACTCCAGTGTTAATGAACAGCTCCAGAAAGACATGACTCCAGTCATACTAACAAATTCAATTGAGACACAACAGCAATGACGCTAACCGACTCCATTAAGACCAGACTCCATTGATACTCACTCCATTAACACACTATTCCACTGGTAGTAACCAACCCCACTAAGACACTGCTCCAGTTGCACAAATTCACTCTGATAAGACATTACTTACAGTAAGTTATTGAAACCCTTCCCATTTACCCTTCCCTCTAGAGACACACTTCAGAGGATCCAAAAAATACTCAAAGCTCAAAAGTGGTCTTCATAAACGATGGACTTCTATAGGGTAATATACAATGGAAAAAAATGCTTAGGTTTGTGATCATATGAGTTTTCAATTATTGCAGAACATTTTCAAAATTGCTTTTTTGAAATTTTGTGCTGGTATTTTAGACTGAATGACCAAGCAATCATATTCGTCAAACCATTCTTTTCAGGGGAATTCTACAATGCAATGTCCTAGGATGTCACAAGGTATCAACAAACAAAAGTGCAGACGAAGAGACCAAGGGGTTATTCCAAAAAGCGGGTTTAGTGGCTTAACTGGGTATGTTAACCCAGAGTAAGCAGTAAACCCGGGTTTTCAGTTCCAAAATGGTCAGGTTAAGTAAGTCACTATGGTAACATACGCTCCGAACATAACCTGGTAGGGGGTAGGTTTTGTTCAGGTTTTGTTCAAGTTATGTTTCGGTTATCAGGTTATGTTCGGGTATTTAAGTCCAAGTTCAGGCAGGCTGCTGCGAAACTTGTTACCCAATGGCGTTTCCTTTTGATGAAGGTCCCATTATCGATATTGAAGCCCAAATTGTCCCAGCTATTCACCATGAGAGGGTGATAAGACCACGACATGACATTTTGGCTTTTCGAGACGATTATTTGCGAGAGCGCTACCGCTTTTCAGTGGAATTTTTAATATACTGACCAAAACTTCCAACGCAACACTGCCATGGGTTTGGCATATTATGTCTAAATAAATTGAACTGCTAGCAACATGTATAAGATATACAGTTTTAATTCTTATCCAGTGTGATAGCATTACAAATGGAACAATTTTGTCACAACTGCAAATTCATTGTGTCCATACAGTGCAATTCTGGATCACGAGAGTCAGTATCTTGTATGGCCACCCCTGGCGTCGCACACAGCCTGTATTCTACGGTGCATGGAGTCGATCAGCCTACGGTTTCAGCCTGCGTGATGCGATCCCATTCCTCACGGCGCTTGGCGCAGCTGTTGGACATTAGCGGGTTCTGGATCACGCCTTCTCCTGTGACGATCCAGAATATCCCATAAGTGTTCTATGGGGTTCAAATCGGGGAAAAGGCTGGCCAATCAAGACAACGCACACTGTTCTGTCTCAGATAGTCCCGACACACCCTAGCGACGTGTGGCCTTGCGTTATCTTGTTGCAGCGTGAGACGGAAGCGAGTCACCAGTGGAACTGCAACAGGGGCCAAGATGTTGTCACGATATCCGGCGGCATTGAGATTTCCATCGATGAACACAAGCTCGCTCTTGTGTCTGCTGCTTATTCCAGCCCATACCATCACACTAGGGCCACCCCAGCGGTCACGTTCCAGAATGTTTGCGTCACCATAGCGCTTGCGGCGCCCTCGCCAAACGTGCTCTGCCATCAGCCACACTTAACTTGAACCTGGATTCATCCGAAAACAGGACTGTGCTCCATCTTAGACCATTCCAGCCTAAATGTGCTCTTGCCCATGCGAGACGGACACGGCGGCGTGCTGGAGTCAGCTGCAGACCTCGGTATGGGCGTCGGCTGTGCAGCCCGGCTTCACGCATAGCGGTTGCGCCGCGGTTTGGTCGCTGATTCTCTGCTGTTGTCGACCTCTGGTCTGTGCAGCAGTGATCGTTGCTGGCAGGAAGCGGTTTCGCAGATGTTGGAGACGAATATGCCGGTCCTGCTGAGGGGTGGTGACACGTGGTCTGGGAGCACGTGGTCGGTCGTTGGTGCGTCCTGTGTCGTTATATCGGTTCCAGAGACGTGAGATGTTCGACACGTGAACGTTCAAGGCCCTGGCAACCGCGTCTCTGCGACATTCCAGCTGTCAGCATACCTATGGCTCTTTCTCTCTGATTTTGGCCGGAGTCGTGGCATGGCTTAACGTTGCACCAGAGCAATGCCAATCTGTACTAAAACTCGCCATTGGTACGGCTATTTATTGACCCAGTTTGGAAAGGATTGGTCAGTGAGTTCTACTCAGTTTCATTAGTGGGGTCAAATTCTAAGGATGCTCTCATGTGAAGCTACGTGTACCCAGACATGAAAACGAATGCAAATCCGTTGAGCTTTTAATGTGTATTTGGTGTGTTAAAACTCAAACTCAATATTTAGCTTTGCGCGCACAAAATATTTTAATCATTAGAGTGTTGCGTTGGAAGTTTTGGTCAGTATATATTTGAACAACCTTCTCCATCCCTACATTTCCAACGTTACACATCGTGGATCTGCCCTCTCCTCTCTGCAAACAATGTGTATCGCTCTCCGTTTTTTTGCGACTGGGAGTTTTTTGTACAGTGTTGGAGACGCAGAACATATTGGTAAAGCAACTGCTTGTCGGTCAGTGCGTAAAGTGTGCCTTGCTCTAAAACGGTATATGCACAATTTTATTCATTTTCCTGGCCACAAACCAACGAGGGTCATTCCGACGGAGTTTCACCAACTGGCCGGTCAGCGTTGCTTCGGTTTTCCAATTACGCACAAAAAACTTGCTGGTGAATTTTCTTTTAAGGAGCATTGGCTACTACAGGCTTTCCAAATGTCATTGGATGCATCGATGGGACACATGTACCAATCAAAGCGCCCTCCCTAAATGAGGCAGATTACGTGAATAGGAAAGGTTTCAACAGCATAAGTGTTCAAGTAGGTATAGTGGAACCTGTAAGCTGCTTCTATTTTTGAATGCACTCTTAATGATGTTTGAAACACACGTATTTTATTAATTTCCAGATGGTATGTGATGCCTCCAATCTTATAACCAATGTGGAGGCGAGATGGCCAGGGTCAGTGCACGATGCCAGAATGTACCGGGAATCAAATTTGAGCTCCAAATTTCTACAGAGTGCGTTATTTTATATTGCGAATATTATGAAGCAGTATTGTGAATATTGCGTAGACTAACTTTGTGTTATATGTGCAATTACAGGAGAATTTGATGGGTATCTTCTGGGGGATAGAGGATATCCGTGCCTCCCGACGCTCATTACCCCATACCCTGATCCAGATGCTGGAGGGCAAACCAGATTCAACGTGGCGCACAGCAGAACCCGGATTAAAGTCGAAATGACATTTGGAATTCTCAAGGAGAGGTTTCAGTGTTTGCATGGGCTGAGGGTCAAACCAGAAAGGGCCTGCGATATAATTTTGGCATGCACCATATTGCACAATATTGCGACGTTGCACAATGAAGGAACTCCCTTTATTGAGGAGCCGATACAAGAGGAACCCTTGTACCAGGAGGACATGAGAGATGGTCAGAGAGTGGGTGATCAAATTTGTCACAATCACTTCAATGAAAGAATGCACTTAACACCGGTATCACATCACATTTTTAATAATTTATTCTTTGCCCATTGCATGCTTCATTGCCTGAAAAGAGAAACATTGCATTAGATACAATAATGGAATCATGCACTGACAGGTTGCTCTGCACATCATTACTTTACCTCTATTTTAAGTTTTAAATACTCCATCTCCAAATCGGCTTTGGCTACTTGCCGTTGTAGATGGATCCTGTACAGATCCTTTGCCGACATCTAAAATAATAAAGCAATTATGTTCAGCATGTGATTTTGGCTCCTTTACACATAAGCTATGATTATTTCTTACGTTGCTGTATTGATTGGTGCTTGTAGGCCCCTCTTCACCAGCCTGTTGGAAGTGCACATTCATTTGTTTCAAGTGAGGACTGAATTCAGGTTTAATTAATTGAAATTAATCAGGGCAAAGGCTTTACCTCTGTGGTTAGAGGGGGCTCCTCTATGGCCGAGACCGTTTGTTCATCATCACCGTCCTATAGAAAAACGTTACTGACTGTGGGCTAAAGCAGGCTAACAGTCTATAACACTGACTATTAAATAATGACTTACACCAACAGGGCCGGCATCTGATAGGCCCATGTCTGGTGGCTCCATTACCAGCAATACTCCTCCTTGAACTGAGAGATTGATAAATTGATCATTTTCGCGTAAAAGCGCCACTTACAAAAATAACTTGAATAAGCTTAGTAGACTATGGAAAATGTCAACAGGTCACATTGGAAAGATGAATGGCCTGCTGTTTTGCGTATTTAATAAAAATACATTGCACAAGAGGGTTGTGCTCCTCCTGGGAGGTGGCCGGCTCCGACGAGTTGCCCCCAGGAATGCCCTCCATCATCGGCCGGCCACTATTGATGGATACTGCGAGCTCCTCCACAGGAGTGAGGGACTCGGCGGTCCCCGAACCTATCCTCGCATCCGCCGCCTTCTTATTAGCTTTAAAATACATGAGCCTTGTTGGAGCATGGCAATATATAGGCCTACATATTTGAGACATGATGCTATCCACCCATGAAAAAAACAAAACTTAGCAACTTGAACGATATTTTTATATTTCATTTTGACCTGTTGCCAGGTCCTTTTGGCGCCGGTGTTACATCTAATTAATTAATAAATCAGTGACAAGTAGTCTGTATTAGAAAGCGTCATATGAAGAAAGCAGGATATAAGTCTCGGCCCAATTTCACAGAATTATTTAATAGCCTTAACTGTGCGCTTCACATAAACTTACGCATTGACACGGTCAACGATTCTCTGCCAAGCCAAATCGCATGACTCGGCAGATGGTATTACTTTTACGAGTAATGATTGCTCTCTCCTCCTCATATGCCTCGAGGAGGACTTGCTGTTCGATCTCCGAAAAGTAAGAGGCACGTCGTTTTGCCATTTTGTCTTGGTTTCGACCCTCGATAGATGATGTCTTAATAGATTCGCCATGAACACACACCACTCTAGGTTGACCAGTATGGGGTTAATTGAGTTAATTCATAACTGGTATTTTGGAACCAGCTGCGCGGGTTTAGTCATCTCGGGTTCAGCTAACCTCGAGTTCAGTCTTTATCTGAGGGTTTGTTAAACCTCGTTTTTGGAATACCCCCCAAAACTAGATTTAAAATGCTAATGAAGATAGGTGGTGAGCACAGCCAGTGACAGCCACAAGACACCAGGCTGAACGGGAGGAGGCAAACCAAAAACTACTTAGGAGCCGAGGAGGGCAGGCAGGCCAAACAAAACAACAAACGCACAGAAAGCGTAAACCAGCGAGTGAAACAGTCTGGCAGGCAAGCTAACAGGCAGGATATCAAGTGGCTTCATGCAAGGTCAACAATCTGACGAAAGGGTAAATATATAAGAGGGGCAGCTTACATAAAGGCTGGTGATAGCAGGTCACTGTCAGCTCACCGTACAAGATGTGGCACCTGGAATATACTGACAACATGTAGGCCTATGCTTCACAAAAGGTAAACTGCTATTGGACTTTAGCGCTACCTTATTAGCAGGCCAGGCGATTTTACCTGCGCCTTATGATTGTTTAAATTACATCGAAGACAAACACCTTTGCACAATTTTGGATAAGGCTGATTGAAGCGCACCAAATTGCGCGTCCAAATGAATGATTATCGTCTTATCATAACCAGGAGAAATTGTAACACCTGATGAAGTGCAGTGTCTTTTTGAAGGGAATATTTTGTTAATCAGGAAAAATGATTGAGAACAAGTCAGAACCAATAATTGTTTTAAAGGGATGTTCTGAGCCGACCCAATCCTCAGTTCTGGTTATGCCAATGTTGCAAAGAGCTGAGATAGTTTGGGTCTCATAAATAAAAATGTGTGTTGCGAGATTTATTAGGCTACTCTAATATTGTCATGTTAGTAAGAAAACACTGTTGCTACTGCACTCACTCTACCAGAGACGTTAGTTTCACCCAGCTAGCTTCCGTGGTTTGTTCTAGTTTCCATTCAGGATCCAAATGCAGAAGTACAATCTGTAGTTCCATCAGCCTCCCAAGAGCCTGAAATTGGGGGATAATTTTTAATAAATAAACAGAAAATTCTCAGTCCAGGCAACATTGATGAAAATTAAGCATTGTTCATTTGCATATGCTAACCACAATGTAATTATACAAAGCCGGATGAGAATCGGCAGAGGATCCCTTTAACTTACTTTAAACATCACTTCAATGATACACGCGCCCTCCATCAACTCATTCCCTGCGGAATACTTTTATATAAAATTGTCGCGTTTGTACGGAGTACTTTTCCCAAAAATTACACAATATAAAGTATTGAAGTACAGGTGGCCCATCACCGCGATCGTCAACTGATTTCGTGTTTTCATTGGACAGCGAATGGTCATCCATGCCGTTGGCAGTGGCTTGCCATAGGGAATGGTAGAATTCGCCGCGGCGTTGGCAGCGGCTTGCCGTAGGGAATGAGTTAAGACACTGCTCAACTAATGTTACCCCACTCCACTACACACTACTGTAGTAATACTGACCAACTACAGTAATTCAGTGATTCCAAGAGCAGCACCAGTCATTCTAATACATTCATCATTTCATTAGTTTAATCTATTTATCAGTCACAGATTGCCCATACATGTCAGAATGTTATCTTTTCCCCAAAATTCATACAACACAAAAACTGCCTCATCAGAACCCCCATGTTTCTTGCGGTATTAAGTTCCACTTTGGCTTAAAGTGTGATGCCAGTGCTTTTGCACAGATGGCGACATGCTGTGATGTTTCATTTCAGCATCACCACGAGGAGCCGCTTGTTTCCAGAAAGCCGAGAAAAGCCTATTCAGAGCCAGTAATGGTGACCCATGCTTGCTGGAGAGCTTACACGCAGAGTGCAGCTGTTAGAGGAAGTGACATCACAATGCTTCCTGACCCAATCCTTGTCAGTCACAGCTTTTATCTCACCCAACGCTCTTTATCATTCTGAGTACCCTAAAGAGACAGGGACCTGCTGATGAAGTTGTTCCAAAATAAGGACAGACTCGTTTAATGAGTGCATCATCCCTCTTGCCAAAAACGGGGCATTAGAGCCTGTAATAGGCTCTTTGGTCAGGACGAGGCCTTCAGCCCATCCATCCCAGGTGTAGATTGAATTAAAGCTGACGGAGGAGGTGCAGGAAAGCCTGGAGAGGAAGGGCGATTCGGAGCACAGGGGTCACGTCAGGGGAGCGAGCGATACACCAGAAGAGATTTCGCTGTGTTGCAGATCGTGTCCCCACCACATTATGAGCTTCAGCTGGAATACTGATATCCATTACGGAAAACAGTTACCTGCAGATGACTGGCGATAACAATTTCAAAAGATTTATTATTTTTTTAACCAACATTCAAGTCTTCAAGTCAATTTTTACAAAATGAAGACCTGTGTGCAAGAAGTACCTAAGTCACTAAAAAACACTTGAGATTTTGGGGGTCAAAGTTTTTAAAACATGTAGCATGTTGCAGATATATATGCACACAAACCCCAATTCCAATGAAGTTGGGACTTTGTGTAAAATGTGCATAAAAACAGAATACAATGATTTGCAAATCTCAAAAAAAAACCCTATTTAATTCACAATAGAACATAGACAACATATCAGATGCTGAAAGTGAGACATTTTACCATTTCATGAAAAATATTAGCTCATTTTGAATTTGATGGCAGCAGCAACACCTCAAAAAAGGTGGGACAGGCCATGTTTACCATTGTTTAGTATCCCCTCTTCTTTTAACAACAGTCTGTAAACATCTTGGAAGTAAGGAGACTAATTGCTGGAGTTTTGGGAGAGGAATGTTGTCCCACTCTTGTCTGATGAAGGATTCTAGCTGCTCAACAGTCCTGGGTCTTCTGTGCTGGATTTTTTGTTTTATGATGCGCCAAATGTTTTCTATTGGTGACAGGTCAGGACTGCAGGCAGGCCAGTTCAGCACCCGGACTCTTCTACAGCAAAGCAATGCTGTTGTGATGGATGTAATATGTGGTTTAGCATTGTCTTGCTGCAATATGCAAGGCCTGCCCTGAAAGAGACATTCTCTGGATGGGAGCATATGTTGTTGTAAAACCTCTATATACTTTTCAGCATTGATAGTGCCTTCCCAGATGTGTAAGATGCCTACACCATAAGCACTAATGCAACCCGCTACCATCAGAGACGCAGGCTTTTGAACTGAGCACTGATAACAAGCTGGATGGTCCCTCTCCTCTTTAGTCTGCATGACACTGCGTCCGTGGTTTCCAAAAAGAATTTAAAATTTTGATTCATTTGACCACAAAACAGTTTTCCATTCTGCCTCCATTTCCATTCTGTCCATTTTAAATGAGCTTTGGCCCGGAGAAGACGGCAGCATTTCTGCATCGTGTTCACATATGGTTTCTTCTTTGCATGATACAGCTTTAGCTTGCATTAGTAGATGGCATGGCGAACTGTGTTCACAGACAATGATTTCTGGAAGTGTTCCTGAACCAATGCAGTGAATTCCAGTGCAGAATTATGCCTGTTTTTAATGCAGTGCCGCCTGAGGACCTAAAGATCACAAGCATCCAATATTGACCTTCGGCCTTGTCCCTTGCGCACAGACATTTCTCCAGATTCTCTGAATCTTTTGATGATATTATGTACTGTAGATGGTGGGATTGTCAAAGTCTTTGCAATTTTACATCGAGGAGCATTTTTCTGAAATTGTTCCTCAATTTTTAGACGCAGTTTTTTGCAGATTGGTGAGCCTCTGCCTATCTTTACTTCTGAGAGACACTGCCTTTCCATAATGCTCTTTTTACACCCAGTCATGTTACTGACCTGTTGCCAATTAACCTAATTAGTTGCAAAATGCTTCTCCAGTTATTTTTTATTAGTATCACTTACTTTTCCAGCCTTTTGTTGCCCCTGTCCCAACTTTTTTGAGATCTGCTGCTGCCATCAATTTCAAAATGAGCTAATATGTTTCATGGAATGGTAAAATGTCTCACTTTCAACATCTGATATGTTGTTTATGTTCCATTGTGAATAAAATATTTATGAGATTTGCAAATCATTGTACTCTGTTTTTATTCACGTTTTACACAAAAAACATGTTTTACACAAAAAAAAATATAAATATATAATGTGCTGTTTTAACAATAGTATTATACTATATATATATATATATATATATATATATATATATATATATATATATAGGTAAATATTTATATATCTGCAACATGTTTTGAAAACTTTGACCCCCAAAATCACAAAAGTGTTATTTAGTGACTTAGGCACTTCTTGCACACAGGTCTTCAAATGTTCTTACATACAGTTTTGCAGGTTGGTTGAAGATTCCCAGTGTTCTGTGTTCTTCAGATGTTACTGGCTGTTGTAGGATTGAATAGCTCAAGAGGTCTCAGTAGATGTTTCCTCAGGAGTGAACCCTATTTCTGCAAAGAGCTCCTCTCCATCTCACCAGGGGCTGTTCTGCTGCTTATTGGCAGTCTGCATTTTCTGCCTTATTCATATTCTTATTTCATAGCAAAAAAGTTTCTGAAACATCTTTTGGAAATTGCTGAGCAAAACAAAACACACTTCCATTTCATTGTTGACAATCCTTAAGAAGAAAATATCACTGTCCACTGATTGTATGATAAAATATCTTGTTTCATGTTTCATTGTGGAAGGGGACAGCGGATTTACATAAGGACACACTAAACTCTGAAAATTAGGCACTTTGTTTGGCCGATTGTACTGTATGTCGCTTTTCATGTTTGCAAGAATGTTGAAATGGCCTCATTGTGGCTCCGCAGTGGTTAGTGTAATGTGAGACTCCAGTTCAATGAAGTGTTCTCATTCACACGGACAAACGCACACAAACACAGGAATGGAGCGGAATGGATAAGCCGCTAAATAGGCCCCCACCACACCAAAACACACACACACACACACACACACACACACCTACACACACACACACCTCAGTCTCACACACACCTAAACACACACACCTCAGCCTCACACACACCTAAACACAAAAGCTTCAGCCTCCTAAATGCACACACACACACACACACCTCAGCCTCACACACACCTAAACACACACACACACCCAGCATCACACACCTAAACACACAGCCCAGCATCACACACCTAAACACACACAGCCCAGCATCACACACCTAAACACACACAACTCAGCATCACACATATCTGAATGCACACACACACACACACACACACACATCTCAGCCTCACACGCACCTAAACACGCACACACACCTCAGCCTCACACACACCTAAACACACACACACACACACACACACACACCTCACCTCACACACACACAGCCTCACACACACACACACACACACACACACACACCTCAGCCTCACACACACCTAAATGCCTCACACACAAACACACACACCCTCAGCCTCACACACTCCTAAAGACAAAAACATCAGCCTCACACACCTCTCACACAGTATAACAGACACAACCCAACCTCATACACACCCCTAAACAAAAACATCAGCCTCACACACACACTCAGCCTCACACACCCCTAAACACACACACCTCAGCCTCACACACTCCTAAAGACAAAAACATCAGCCTCACACACACACTTCAGCCTCACACACACCTAAACACACACACACCTCACACACTCCTAAAGACACATCATCCTAAACACACACACACCTCAGCCTCACACGCACACAACACACACACACACACACACACACACACCTCAGCCCCAAACACACACAGCTCAGCATCACACATATCTGAATGCACACACCCACACACCCACACACACCTCAGCCTCACACACACCTAAACACACACACACACCACACACACACCTCAGCCTCACACACACCTAAACACACACACACACCTCACACACACCTAAACACACACACCTCTGCCTCATACACACCTAAACACACACACCTCAGCCTCACACACACCTAAACACACACACACACACCTCACACACCTAAACACCTCACACACACCCTAAACACACACACCTCAGCCTCACACACACACACCTCAGCCTCACACACCTAAACACACACACACACCTCAGCACACACACACACACACACACACACTCTCACACACACCTTAAACACACACACCTCAGCCTCACACACACCTAAACACACCTCACACACACCTCAGCCTCACACACACCTAAACACACACACACACACACACACACCTCACACACACCTCAGCCTCACACACACCTCAACACACACATCTCAGCCTTACGCACCTGTGCATACACAGCTCATTCCCCCAAAAAAAACCCTGAGCTCCACCCATAACTCAGCAAACACTGTATTCTGTTTCATCAAGGGACAAACACACCATGGTCTGTTCCACACACGGTCTGTGTCTAATATTAGAAATCAGGTTGATATGATGGAAACAAAGGAAATGAAATATTGTTAATTCATGTTCCTGATGAATAAGTGATTAACTGAGGCTGCGAGGCCTCCAGCAACCGGCAAATTAGTCCACTGAAGAAGAGAGAAAGCGAGAAGGAGGGAGAGAAGAAGAGAGCAGGGACATTTAGCTTGGAGAGATGAGGCACCTATCAGCAGATGGTCAAGCAATCACATGACCATATTGAAAAGTTTAGGGTCCTTAGAACTTTCCGGAAGAATGTCTGTATTCATGGCAGATGTTTGCAAATGGCTTCAACAAGAAAATCTAGACCTCAACTTCACTGAGTGCCCATACCTCTCCAAATAGGGTAACAATTCTCGGCTCAAACAAGTCCTTATCAGCCAATACTAGCGCCATCTACCCAAACTTTATCCCAATGCAGTGATACTCAACCCACCACCTTGTTTACTGATACTCAATTCGTCGTCTACCAACACTTGACCCCCATGTACTGATACTCAAACTCTGCCAGTCAAAACATAAACCCACACCTCCAAATCAATTATACTCAACCCCTATATACCAACACACAGGCCACCCACCCCCGGTATCAATACTCACACCGCTCACACACTCTGTCAACTGATACTCAAGCCACCCAACCCCCCACTGTCCTCTGATACACCCTGAAAATGGACGCATACTCTGCCCAAACTCATCATCACTGAGAGATGGCCACTCTTCACTAAACAAACACCACATTTATCTTCATTTTCAGGGGCATACTTAAAGACAAAATTTCCCCTTGTCTCTCCAACTTCCAACTGCCCGATGCCCACCAGGACAGCAGATTGGCCGGATTAAAGAGGTGTGTATCGCCATCTAGTGGTGGGTTTACCATAGCTCCCATCACACCTGCCATGACAGCAGCCATGAAAGGGCACGATGACGACCAAAAATCAAGGGTCATTTTCAATGTTTCATAAATTAATCATACTGCACATATTTAAAATTTCAAACCTCTTTTGTTCCCTCCACCCCTTGCCTCTGAGTTTTGAGCATGAAATCCTGTCGTTAGACAGCCTGACGGTGACTTGCCTCCGAACACACAGGCCTTTAATGATGGACAGGAAAGCATCTCACTTGACCGCTGCCTGAGTTTGTTAGCTGTCTGTCACTGTCTCCGACTGCTCAGAGTTTCGTTAGTGGCTGCAGCACACACTGAGCCAAACTCCCACTGCCAAACTTTGGGCCTCCGCATGATTAACTGCTATAGTGGTTATAACTGTAGTTTGTGAATATATGAAGCTATTTCATACATCCATATATATTTCCAACAATCACTGATACTACACTCAGATTCCAGAGAAATCCTGCCAACATTAGTCCCATGATTCCATCTGTCACTTTCTGAAGACACATTTGCAGACATATGTGACTAAAGCTCGTTCCTGAAACCACACTCGCAGTCACACAGAGAGGAGCTGGTTCCTAATTTCCGGAAATATTTTCTACCCGACCATCCTTTATACCCCTTTAGGCTGTATGTTCCTGACTGGAAGTTTAGATAAAGCACAAGGGAGTCCTTCTCTAGCGCAGTATAGCAAAGATTAAAAGATAAATCTGACATACGCAGACTTTTTTTTTTTCATTTTGAGGCCAACATTTATTTTCTCTGAGTGAGCTGAGGGGTTTATTTTTTTTTCCTCTCTCTTCTAACCAGCAAGATTATCTGGAGAGGGTACAAAGAAAGCACACTGGACTCATTTCCAGGGGACAGAATATTGGTTGCACTATCTTCTGACAGACAATAACAACGAGGAGAAGAGGACCAGTGTCCAGAAAGGGGCAAAAATGTGTTTCGTTTCTGGCTCTTGCTATCAATACAGGCAGCTGTTTGGAGTGTGAAACCATATATCCTTATAAGTAACAAGAACAGAGCACACAAACAGCATCCAAGGAAATGCAAAGAAAGCTGTTAGTCGCAGTAATTTCTGATTCAAAAGAATCTGACTCACAGCTAAGGGTATGAGAGCTTCGCTTTATAAGTCTCCTGCAATTTATGCTTCCATTGAATACAATGCAATTCAAAGTCTTACACAAGCAATGTCATCTAATTTCCTTTGACAGATAAATCAGTTGCTGGAACAGTTGCTTTTCAAAAACAGCAGAAAAAAGTTCATGTACACTGTGAGCGCGGCCTTTGTATCAGACGCTCCTCTATGTTTGAGGTTGTGTTTTGGCAGACGTCATTGCCTGAGATATAAAGCCAGGTCAAAGCTTTTGGTCGGACTGATACCTCTCCTGCTCAAAAGAAATGCAATGAGAGGACGCATTTTAAGAAGTGCACTCTGTTTTTTCAGGAAAAAAAAAGGCTTTTCATAACCCCATGAAATATACGAGCAGGGTCCATTAAATGCTGCTCTTCATTCAAACCTGTTGCACTTCAGGCCGACTTTAAATTCTACTGGAGATCCCAAGGTCTCCAATGATCCCGAACATGCCCTGCTAAATTTCAGGGAACTGAGTATAAAATGATGAACAAGACCCAGAAACTTTCACTTGAATGGAATGCTGTGGCCATAAAAACATGATGTCCGAGGTTCGAAAATTTCTCTCCATTTAAGTGTGATGTAGCTTCAGTGAAGCGCTGTAACCTGCAGATACAGAATATGTATGAGACATTGTCCAACATGAAGAAAAAAAGCTTATTCTGACTTTGAACTTAGTTAAAGGAAAACTTAAATGAAAAGTTAGAGTTCAAAGGTCCCCAATTATTCCACCAGGTGCACTGCTAATTAGCCATTATGAGCCAGTTCAAAATCTCCCCTTCCTGACATCACAAGGGGAGTGGCCGCCCAGAATAATGAAATCTGATTGACTGCTCTGCTGAAGGTGATCAGTTCTTCTTGCCTTCCCCATGTGATGTCAAGAGGGGAAAGATTTTGAAATGGCTTGTAATAACTAGTGGGCCGTGCACCTGGTGACAGAATAGGGGACCTGTAAGGATCTTCATCCTGATCCAGTTGTTATATGAGAACTGACTGCTCATAAATAGCATCTGTTCTTCGCTTCTTTGCGAACCTGCCCGCACAGTAAGCAATACTTGAGGCTGCCCAGTACATTTATATGCATTTATGGCCATCATGCTTCACCATCAGTATCATGTTTCATTCAGCTCACTGCAGTTGATGACTGCTGTACTGCATGGAAACCCACTGAAGTTATGGGCACTACACGGTGATCCGAGAGCCACCGTCTGAGCCACTGAATTTATCAGGGCCTTCCTTCCAACGGACAAACTTACGGAGAGGGAGGCACTTCGGCAAGAGCGGCTGGCTGAACTCTAAAGGGTTAAAGGGCTGGTCGCTTCACCATTTCAAATGACGAAATGTTGCTTTTTCTGTCATTTGCTCCCCCCCCAGACTATACTCAGGTATAATCTGGCCTACGCCAAAATATACCACAGGGTATAAAATGGCCGAGCCAAGTTTATACCCCAGGGTATATTTTGGCCTGGGCCAGACTATACCCCCCTAGCCTGGGGGGGTGGTATAAACTGGGTCAGCCCAGGGTATAAAACAGGCCAGCCCACTTTAACCCCGGGTATACTCCGGGTGGGGGGCATACTTTGGACTGTTACACCGGGTGCAAACTGATGTTGCATATTTACATCATAACAACTGAACCAAGCTCAATGTAGACCCACAAATTCACATTTTTTACCTGATGTCAGCACACAGAAATTTTTGCAAGAAAGCAAAACAAGTGCTCATTTGACACTGCCCACCTTATGATCAAATGCGTTGTGAAATGAGAAACTCTTGCGTAAAGCAATACACAGATGTGACTGGAGTCTGGACCTCAATGCGCACAGGAACGGCAGTGCAGCAGAGCACTTTCAGCTCAGACTGGTTCCTCTACTCTTCAAAACCTTTACATTCTCATGCTTTACAAAGAATACATGACCATCATTTTATATCATGTCAAACTCCCAGCTTTATACAGATGTATATCATGCCCAGCCAAAGTGTGGCTAGTATGATATCTGACTCCACAAATTTTAAAATGAGGATGCTGATAATGATGATGCTCATCACCATCATCACCATCATCATCATCAACTGCAACACTTCATCCACTACTGCTTCATAATGAATATAGTTATGACTGGTTGGCGGTATATTACTCGTTGTGTACATCTTACCCCGGCTGGAGTGAGGGACCAGGGTAATATACAGCTCAGGACTACAGAGAGACGTTGGATGCCGGAGGAGCACAACAAGAGAGGGGGTGTGCGTGAAGGACACCTGTGTACTTGAGTTCACTCATATACGCACATGTAAGCTGCTTTCACGTATGCTGTACAATCGGTACACAACAGGTGTACGACAGCAATGTGGGGTAATTCATGAGATGCTCGTCCTATGAAATTCATGTATTCTGCGACAGAAAAGGCTGTCGTAGACCCTTGTCGTAGAACTTTGAACATGTTCGAAATTTTGTTCGGCATTGTAGGTGATTCTCTATGTCAGGCTCATTTTGTAGGTCTATCGTGTGGTGCCCTACGAGGTTTTTTTGACTGTGTTACGCTAGACTTACGAATTTTGTTTGATTTTTGGGGTTATCTGAGGTTCTCATCATCTATAGAATTTCCCACGATAGATCTACGGCTGCCCTACTTTAAACCCACGACAGTCCTACGAATGTTCTGCCATTCTACATCCTCTCTGTGACTGTCATGAGTTAATTGAATGATCAAAATTCTACAACTCAATTCCGAAATAGTTGGGACAAAGTGTAAAATCAAAACGCAATGACTTTCAAATCACACCAGCTAGTATTTTATTCACAACAGAACAGAGATAACATAGCAAATGTTGAAACTGAGAAATTTTACAATTTTATCCACAAAATGAGCTCATTTCAAATTTGATGGCTGCTACAGGTCTCAAAAAAGTTGGGACAGGGCCCTGTTTTCCATGGTGTAGCATCCCTTCTTCTTTTTAACACTGAGTGGAGGCGTCTGGACATTGAGGAGACAAGCTTCTTGAGTTTAGCCATTGAAATTTGATCCCACTCTTGTTTAATACAGGCCTCCAGCTGCTGGAGAGTTTTGGGTCTCCTTTGATGGACTTTTCATTTAATTATGCGCCAAATGTTCTCAATCGGTGAAAGATCAGGACTGCAGGCAGGCCAGTTCAGCACACGGACTCTTCTACTACGAAGCCATGCTGTTGTAATAGCTGCAGTATGTGGTTTTACATTGTCCTGCTGAAATACACAAAGCCTTCCCTGGAATAGATGTCGTCTGGAGGGGAGCGTATGTTGCTCTAAAACCTTTACATACCTTTCAGCATTCATGGTGCTTTTTAAAACATGCAAGTGTCCCACACCATATGCACTAATGCATCCCCATACCATCAGAGATGCTGGCTTTTGAACTGAACGCTGATAACAGGAGGGGTGGTCTTTCTCCTCTTTAGCCCTGAGGACACAACGCCCATGATTTCCAACAAGAGTGTCAAATTTGGACTCGTCTGACCACAGGACACTTTGCCACTTTGCTACAGTCCATTTTAAATGAGCCTTGGCCCACAGAACGCGGTGGCGCTTCTGGATCATGCTCAACAATGGCTTCCTTTTTGCATGATAGAGTTTTAGGTGGCATCTGTGGATGGCACGACAGACTGTGTTTACAGACAGTGGTTACATTAAGTATTCCTGGGTCCATTTAGTAATGTCAATGACAGAATCATGCCAGTGAGTGATGCAGTGGCGTCCGAGGGCCCGAAGATCACGGGCATCCAGTAAAGGTCGTCGGCCTTGTCCCTTAGGCACAGAGATTTTTCCTGTTTCTCTGAATCTTTTGATGATGTTATACACGGTCGATGATGAGACCTTCAAAGCCTTTATATTTTGACGTTGAGGAACATTGTTTTTAAAGTATTCCACAATTTTTTTACGCAAGTCTTCACAGGTTGGAGAGCCTCTGGCCATCTTTACTTCTGAGAGACTCAGCCTCTCTAAGACATCTCTTTTATAGCCAATCATGTTACACACCTGATGCCAGTTAACTTAATTACTTGCTAAATGTTCTTTCAGCTGATTCTCTTATATATTAATTGCTTTTTCAGCCCTTTTTTGCCTATGTCCCAACTTTTTTGAGACCTGTTGCAGCCAGAAAATTTGAAATGAGCTCATTTTGTGGATAAAAATGTAAAATGTTATCTGAAATGTTATCTATGTTCTATTGTAAATAACATATTGGCTCATGTGATTTGAAAGTCATTGCATTTTGATTTTAGTCACAATTTACACTTCGTCCCAACTATTTCGGAACTGGGGTTGTATGCTACGTCAGTTGCACGGCTGTCTTGAAATTTTTTATGACATATTTTCCTACGACAGTAGTACGACTCATATTGTTATGTGATCACTACTACACAACCTTCAAATCCTCTCTCCCAAACGTATGTCAGTCCCTTCTGTCGTGGACCCGCTAAAATCGCACAACACAAAAAAATCATAGAACGTTTGTGAAAGCCCCTATACACCTGCACACACACCCACGCAGGCATGCGTGCTCGGATGCACACACAGAGACATAAACAATTGTTCATGGCAAGCACAGCATTTCATTTCACGAAAAAAGTTTAAGACCATCCGAAACGTCCCAAGAATCACAGGAGACCATATAGCACGCCCGTCACCTCAGAGTTTCACGGCGCATTCCATCGCAGGTTACAAGCGCGTTCGATCGGCTGCAGCTCGTCAGCACCCCGAGTCTGCGGCGTCTCTCTAATGTGCAGCAGCAGGGCCTGAGACGCATAAACCTGTCGGCTGACTTATTATTTCAATATACACCGTCCCCAGACAGCTGGGGTCCGCACACCGCACCAGCCTGTTCTTTTCTCCTTCCCTGCCATTGCTCCACTTTTATAATCAGATAGCGGGGCTGGCGGTAAATCTCACGTCTTTATCCCCGCAGAAGCCTGAGCGGAGCCTGTGACCGAGAGACAACACGACACCCTCGACGATCTCGAGCTGCCACAGCTGTGTTCATGCTGCTGTTTGTCCCACCCCGCAAAATGCAACTTTTATTTTCCGTGTTTGGATTGTGTCCTGCAGGTAGGGAAATATGATTACCGTGTCTGATACAGTATTGTAATTATCCCTCCTGTCCCTAAATTGATTGCTGAATGGAACAACAATTGCAGCAGTACCAGTCATGGTAATTGAGCAATTCTCACCCTCGTCAGCGCCGTCACGGCTAAATATTCGCTAAAACTGCTCTCCGTCATTTCATGAAACTTCAGCTGGTGCATTCACAAACACAGGCTGAAGGAAATGAAAAGTGAAAAGGAAGTCCAATTAGCGAGATGGTGTACTGGCAGCAAAAAAAAATCAGGTCTCCAATCTCAGAGAAAAAACAGGAATTTTAAATTTGTTTGGGCTCATGCGCTACAGAAACTCATCCGTAAGAATTTCGGAACCATGTATCGGAAGCATAAAGATCTCCACTGGAAGCAACATATGTTTTGTAAGAAATACATATAAAATATGTCAGTTTAATCGTCCAGATTTGCTTTTGTTTTGATGATAACATGCAGTGAAGACGCTTTCAAAATGTGCATATGATTTCGGCTCTGAGGGCCTGATTTGAACAGAGCTCTAGTACTGTATGTGCAAACAGCACTCGCATAACCTTTGTGTTTGTCTGTCACCATCACTGGTAGTGCTAATAATAGCGCATATGCTAAGGGTTTGCTGACCTGAAATCTGTTTATTGTATCAGGCCCTAAGTGTTTTAATAACATGACAGAAGATGGACGGACGTGAGGCCATTTTGTGGAATATGTTCCCATGTAGGCCGTAGAGAGCAGGCATGTAGGTATCCGATCTCCGATTCCCTGCCAGAAGAAAAAGAATTCCTCTTTTCTTTCATTAGTGAAGACCAAACCCAATGTCTTATGTCCACATGTCCATTTAGATATGATATTGACACTCTGCACTTTTTTAGCCGTGGAAGTTCGCTGATTTTCCAGCCATTTTGAGCGCGGGTGATTGTGTTTGGAAGAGAGGGGAAGACACCCTGAATGACCGTGCGAGCCTTTCAGATAGAGGAGCAGGAGAGCGAGAGATGAGTGCGCATTTCTTATTGGTTTTAATGGGAGCATCAGCCTTTGGCACAGATTCAATCCGCAATCCACCCATGGCGAGCTTTTCGCTTAATTTGAAGACATGAATCTAAGAAAGTGTACATCTCCTCACCTCAGCTTTACAAGCTCAGCAGAATGATATTACTAATTTACATTTTATTATAAGGAGCATTGCGAGCGCGGAGAAAAGGAACAGCCACGACAACACTTGCTTTCAATTATTATTGCACCTGAAGCACAAAACACACTGCACTTAGATTGAGTAAGGGCCTCTTGAGCTGACATTCTTACTAAGTTTCAAAATGTACCCTTCAGCACTGAGTAAGACAGAGAGGCCTCATGGGAAAAAGGAAGTAGAAGAACCCCTGCAACCCAAGGTAGATTGGACAAACCGCATTCCCGCAGCGGGATCATTTGGCTTCAGGCTTTCATCTCAGTGAAAACTTGAAGGACACAATGTTCACTGTAATTAATTGTGAGATCAGACTCAGGAGTGTAAGGAATGTATGCTGTGTTTGCTGTGTGTAGATTATTCACACTGCAGAAGCCCATAAGTGTTGATTCAATTATTCATTTGTTTACTCACTCGGTTAGCACCCCGTTGCAAAGATCCCTGTGCTTCAAGCACAAGGCTAATATGGCATGGTGTTGAAATACACGCCAATTCTGAAAAAAACGCAGAGGATCTCCAGTAGAGAATTACAGCACACACGCAGTCTCATAACTCCGTGGTTCTGAAAGTCTCCATAAAAGGACCCAGAAATATTCTATGTGTTAAATGAAAAGCGCTAACCTGGGTTGCATTCTGTAACTACTGAAGGGGAATTAATTCTGACGGAACACAGAACAGAGGCAGGTCACTGAGGGCTAAGGGATTTCCAAAAGCTCTGTATCTAGTGAGAAATCCGTTCCCTCTCGTTTAATACAAACCTTAAGTTCATTTGCGTACATTTCATTTCTCTATCGCTGTGTATTTCAGTTGCTAACCAAACCGCAGATGCTATCATCTCAGTCGGACACATTATTAAAAAGGACCTGGAAGCACAGGACTCTGTACCAGGACACCTGAGGTAATTTTCTAGAGGAGAAAACCAAGGAGAAGCAGCTACTTGGATGAATCACACATACAGTAGATATTCCTTACTTAATGCATGTAAACAAATGCTTTTCCTGAGTTTCATTGTAAGAGGTTTACCGGCTTATTGGAGAGAGTTATAGCCATCAGAACAGCAGTCACACACGTTCTGCCAAATATTTCAGCATGTAAGCTTCCTGTCGGTCAACAAAATAGTCTTCACTAACGTTTATTGCTGCTGGGGTTGATAAACCACTGACAAGCCGACTGAAGCTTGTGTGCTCTACTTTGAGCATTTTGATAATTTCTTGCTCGTAATGATAAAGTACATTTGTTTTGTTCAGATTAAAACTGTTGGCTGTATTGTTAGTCCAAATTGTTGTATGCAGAAATGAAGTCTGCAGAAAGATTAGTTTTTCTTCTGCTGAAAATGGTATTTAAGCCCTCTATCTACACGCGGAAATATCACTCCAAAATTAATGTCCTCATGAGTAAAATTCATAAGCCTAAATCTACAGAAGTCAAAATGGCTGGAGATTAATGTTGCTGCTTGATCAAGAGTGTTTCTTCTGTTCTACTCAGAAGTCTTGATTAATCATCACGATAGTCCTATTTCTTTTTCTGGCATTGAAGGCAGGCTGCGTTGCCATGGAGATACAGCCCTAATTTGCATCTGTCAGTCACATTTTTATTGCTCCTAGTTTTACTCTGGGATTCTAAAATGTCAATACAGACTTTGCATCTGATGAGAAATTGCCTGTCGAGATTTATGTAAACATTCTGGGAGTGCCACTGGCCTAAACCACCAGCATGAAATGAAAGCTTTAGTTCATTTAAAAGGAAAGCGAGAATGATTTGTTTCATCAGGTCCTGGTTGTGAAAAGAGCAGTTAGTTTCCATGTGTTGGGACGCTGGTCACACATATTTCCATAAGACATTCTTTAAGCAGCTCCCTTTGGTACCATCAATCCAGCTTTAATGAAACCTTTTTTCACGCGCCCAACAGCAGTCACACAACCTACAGGGCCCCACACACACCCTACAGGGCCCCCACCACCCCACACACACCCTATAGTCCCAAACGCACACCCTACACCGCCCCACACACACCCTATAGTCCCAAATGCACACCCTACACCACCCCACACACACCCTATAGTCCCAAACATACCCTACACTGCCCCACACACACCCTATAGTCCCAAATGCACATCTTACACCGCCCCACACACACCCTATAGTCCCAAACGCATACCCTACACCACCCCACACACACCCTATAGTCCCAAATGCACATCTTACACCGCCCCACACACACCCTATAGTCCCAAATGCACATCTTACACCACCCCACACACACCCTATAGTCCCAAACACATACCCTACACCACCCCACACACACCCTATAATCCCAAACGCATACCCTACACCACCTCACACACACCCTACAGTCCCCAGCACGCATTCAACCCAGGTCCACAAGCTCACTACAGACCCACTCACACACTTGCCTTTCTCGTTGTCTCAATGAGCCGATCGATAGCCCCCCACACACACACACACACACACACACACACATCTGTATCTCTCTCAGCCTCAGCTATGGGGGTCATCTCAGGGGTTCTGGCCCGCTCAACAATCGACAAAAAAACATTAAGCACATTATTTTAAACAGGTGTTGCCAGGCAAAACAAATCTCGGCCGCCCTCTGAAAATCCGCAACCTTGAGTTTGACCTTTCAAGGTCACTAAAGGTCAAAAGTCATGGTGGCAACTGAAAGCCCATAGGGGACTTCCTATATGTTGATAATAGTAAATATCTGTCAACCATGAACCTTTTTCAAGTTAGAATCATCTGAAAATCTGTGACCTTGAGTTTGACCTTTGAAGGTAACACAAGGTCAAAGGTCATGGTGTCCAATGAAAGCCCATATAGGAGATCCTATATGCTCATAATAGTAGACATCCGTCTATCTGCAACCGTTTTTGAGTTATAATGGAAAATATCCTATTTTCACCGATGACCTTGACCCCCCTGACATTTAAACCCCAACCGCTTCAGAGACTATCAAAGTTACCCCATCATGCAGCATATAATTGGAAGCAGAATTGAAAGATGTAATGAATTTGAAGGAAGTTATCGCAAAAAACCATATTGACATTTCCAATTACCTTGACTTTAAAATTGGCCCGATCACCCCCAAAATTTGATCAGGTCATCTATGGACCATTGCCCACCTTCTGTGAAAGTTTGAATTGAATCATCGCAGGTGTGTAGACGCTACATTGTTAACACACAGACACACAAACAGACAAAAAACAAACAAACAAACAAACTAACAAAACCCACCAATCACAATACCTCGCCCCGCTGACTCTGTTGCTGGCGAGGTAATAACTACAACCCTTCTGAAATTGTGCTGCTCTCTCCAATTACATAGTCCATTTATGGTAAGAAACACTAATCTATTGTACCGGTCTACTCACATTGTTATTTGAAGCCGGGCAGCGTTGGCTAATGGCACTAGCCCAGTGGAATTTGATGAACCTCCATGCAAAAAAAGTTCATATTCACTGCTTGGTTAACAGAGGCTCTTGACCAAGCTCTGTGAGTGAAGGCTGCTCCATTAAACTCAAAAAAACACTTTCTCCTGTCGGTTCTGCCCACCCTTATCATCCCCATTTAGAAACATTTCAAACACGCCTTACAAATTCCATGCAGACTGGCTGGCAGAGAGGCTTTCCAGGATTATTCTGCTGCAGAGTTCGTCAGCTGATCCAGCTCTTTCGGGCCGAGCTGAATTGCAGAAGTCCTGCTTTAATTTTAACTTCCCTGCAAAGACCCAGAAAGCCTCGTATTTACGCTCAGAGCAGAAGAGGAGGAGCAGCTGATGGTATGCTAAACCCATCACTCTCCACAGAAGTACAGTTATTATAGTATGATTCGGTCATAAACCAAGCAGAAATATTTGGGTTAGACTTAGCAAGTGTTTAGAAACTTGCCAGTAAACTATTGATGTGATTTTTCTTGTACATAAGAGAAGCTGATTTACAGTGGGGCATTTATGTGACGCTCCAATCTAGAAGTAATTTACGCTGCGTACTTTTTTTTACAACGCCGAGTACGGTATAGCTATGCAGCTGGATATTTACTGAAGCAATTCTGCTTAAGTGTCTCGCTCAGCGGTATAACGGCGGAAGCACAGCTGAGAAATGAACCTGAAATCCTCACGAGCCCCAGCGCCCCAACCGTGATGCTACACTGCCACCCAGAGCAGCGAATCAGACGAGGTCTCCGTTTGCGAGACGATGGACATGAACTCGGTCACGCTCTCAGCTGATGGATCGTCTCATCCTCCGAGCGCAGGCATCCATCAGCTTCTCCAGCTGCCAGTCAATACGGTAAGCCCCGCCCCGCCGCTGTGATTTAGGGAGTTGGCCTCGGCGCGTCTCCTCTGCCCAGATATCCATCAAACACAACCTCATTCCTCTCCACTCCAAGGAGCTCTCCGAACACCACAGACAGGATGACAGATATGGGAAGAGTACATATTTCCCCTCGGGGCCGAGGGAAAGAAATATATAATCAATATCAATTCCCTCCATCTGGATTTAAGCAGCAGGACACTTTACAAATACCTGGGGTTACTGGGCTGTTGGCCGGTTGATGGAAAGCGGAACTGGGCGATTTGTAAGGCGTGCCGGTGATAACTTAAGAGTGACACATGTGTTTGGTGACCCTGACCATGACCGCCGTCACCAATGTGACATCAAACGCAAGGATTTACACACCTGTCTCCTGAGCAGTTCCTCTGGAGGACCACCAATCTGACTTTGCTCAAAATGAAAGTGTCTTCAGTCTCTATGACACATAGTGGAGCATCCTGTTCGTCTGACAAGCTCTTCCCAGGGATGTGTTTTCAGATATCATTTTTTCCCCTTAAAAAAACATCAAGATTTAATATACTGTGCAGTGCAGTAAATGCTAAGTTATTATTACATCCTGTTTATTATATTACAGTCTGCAGCCCCCTGACATGTCTATTTCTCAGTGGATAGTAAAACAAAATTTTGACAACATAGGAATTTATCAGAGCCCTGTTTCATTTGTTATACTGATATGGTCCTATCATTAGGAGGTCTAATGGCTCTTTAGACTGTCTAAAAAAGAATAATAAAGCAGTCATGATAGCCAGAGTGGAGCTCAGAAGAAAAGACATGGGAGGGAGTATCACAGCTGCAACAGATTCACTCTCTTTCTTTATCATTGGCTACTCCCCTGGCCAATCGCAGCCTCCAGCCAACGGTGCCAATGTACACTGTAGTGAGAAAATCCAGTGGCCAACTACAGACTTTAGAGGGCAGACACATCTCTGTGTATCAGAAGGGCACGTGTGCTGATGAGTACAGTGAAGGCACGCGCACCGCTTTGTGTTGCTACAGCATGTGCGCTGCTGTATGCTGTGTATGCTAAGAGGTCACATTAGCTACTCTGCATTACAAGGGCTCAGGGCACTCATGCAGCTCTGATTTACAAAGGGATGTGCCCTGCTCTGTGCTATGAGGGAACATGCATCGCTCTGTGCTATGAGGGAACATGCTCAATTCTGTGCTACGAGGTAACAAACACCGCGCTATGCTATGAGGGAACATGCATTGTTCTGTGCTAAGAGGGAACACTGTGCTAAGAGAGAACATGCACCATTTTGTGCTCTGATGAGAACATGCACCGCTCAGTTTTATGAGGGAACATGCACTGCTCTGAGCCATGAGGGAACACACACCGCTCTGTGCTATGAGGGAACATGCATTGTTCTGTACTATGAGGGAACACTGTGCTATGAGGGAACATGCACCATTTTGTGCTATGATGGGAACATGCCCCGCTCTGTGCTATGAGGGAACATGCACCGCTCTGAGCGCACCGCTCTGAGCTATAAGGGAACATGCACCATTCTGTGCTATGAGGGAGAATGCACCGCTCTGAGCTGAGGGAACATGTACCGCTCTCTGCTATGAGGGAACATGCACCGCTCTGAGCTATGAGGGAACATGCACCATTCTGTGCTATGAGGGAGAATGCACTGCTCTGAGCTATGAGGGAACATGCACCGCTCTGAGCCATGAGGGAATATGCACCATTTTGTGCTATGAGGGAACATGCACCACTCTGTGCTATGAGGGAACATGCTCAATTCTGTGCTACGAGGTAACAAACACCACGCTGTGCTAAGAGGGAACATGCATTGTTCTGTGCTAAGAGGGAACACTGTGGTAAGAGGGAACATGCACCATTTTGTGCTATGATGGGAACATGCACCGCTCAGTTTTATGAGGGAACATGCACTGCTCTGAGCTATGAGGGAACACACACCGCTCTGCTATGAGGGAACATGCATTGTTCTGTACTATGAGGGAACACTGTGCTATGAGGGAACATGCACCATTTTGTGCTATGATGGGAATATGCACCGCTCTGTGCTATGAGGGAACATGCACTGCTCTGAGCTATGAGGGAACATGCACCATTCTGTGCTAAGAGGGAACACACACCGCTCTGTGCTATGAGGGAACATGCATTGTTCTGTACTATGAGGGAACACTGTGCTATGAGGGAACATGCACCATTTTGTGCTATGATGGGAACATGCACCGCTCTGTGCTATGAGGGAACATGCACTGCTCTGAGCTATGAGGGAACATGCACCACTCTGAGCGCACCACTCTGAGCTATGAGGGAACATGCACCATTCTGTGCTATGAGGGAGAATGCACCGCTCTGAGCTATGAGGGAACATGCACCATTCTGTGCTATGAGGGAGAATACACCGCTCTGAGCTATGAGGGAACATGCACCGCTCTGTGCTATGAGGGAACATGCATCGCTCTGAGCCATGAGGGAACATGCACCATTCTGTGCTATGAGGGAACACGCACCGCTCTGAGCTATGAGGGAACATGCACCATTCTGTGCTGAGAGGGAACATGCACCACTCTGTGCTATGATGGAACATGAACAATTCTGTGCTATGAGGGAGAATGCACCGCTCTGTGCTATGAGGGAACATGCACTGCTCTCTGCTATGAAGGAACATGCACCGCTTTGTGCTATGTTGGAACATGCACCATTCTGTGCCATGAGGGAACATGTACTGCTTTGTGCTATGATGGAACATGCAACGCTCTGTGCTATGAGGGAACATGCACCGCTTTGTGCTATGAGGGAACATGCACCGCTCTGTGCTATGAGGGAACACGCACCATTCTGTGCTATGAGGGAACATGCACCGCTCTGTGCTATGAGGGAACACGCACCATTCTGTGCTATGAGGGAACATGCACCGCTCTGTGCTATGAGGGAACATGCACCATTCTGTGCTATGAGGGAACATGCACCGCTCTGTGCTATGAGGGAACATGCACTTGTGATGGTTCTGCCCTGCAGTCCCTCCCCCTCCTGCTGTCGTCTCCTCCACTTCAACGAGCCACACCTGTTGCTCGTTGAAGTGGAGGTGAATTTTAGAGTATTTAAGAGCTGCACTGCCAATTGGCAGTGCAGCTGCATTCTGGCATTTTAGCTCTGTGTGTGCTGCTGCTGCTCCCCTGTCTCTTTGTCATTTTTCAAAAGTATATTTATTAAATATCTTTCTATTTTTTGTACCAGCCTGTGCGAGTGGGTTCTTTTATCAGCCTTTGGGTCGGGACTAAACCATGACAGCACTGCTCTGTGCCATGAGGGAACATGCACTGCTCTGTGCTATAAGGGAACATGCACCGCTCTGTGCTATGATGGAACATGCACCATTCTGTACCATGAGGGAACATGCAGAATTCTGTGCTATGAGGGAACATGCACTGCTCTGTGCTATGAGGGAACATGCATCATTCTGTGCTATGATGGAACACGCACCATTCTGTGCCATGAGGGAACATGCAGAATTCTGTGCTATGAGGGAACATGCACCGCCCTATGCCATGAGGGAACATGCATCACTCGGTGCTATGAGGGAACATGCACTGCTCTGTGCTATGAGGGAACATGCACCATTCTGTGCTATGAGGGAACATGCACCACTCTGTGCTATGATGGAACATGCGCCATTCTGTGCTATGAGGAAACATGCACCGCTCTGAGCTATGAGGGAACATGCACCATTCTCTGCTATGAGGGCATGTGCATTGCTCAATGCTACGAGGGAATGTGTGCTGTGCTGTGCTACGAGGGTATGTGTTCTGCTCCCTGCTATGAGGGCATAAGTGCTGCTCTGAACTATCAGGGCACGTACGCCACACAGTGAATATGAGGGCATGCACAAAACCCTGTGCTATGAAAGTATCTGAATTACTGCAGTTGGATGCTGGGCAGGAGACGGGATGAGCTTTGCAGCAAGGCTGGCAGCAGGAAGCAACAGAGCAGAGGTGATGGGCGTGAATAAGCTCGCTTTGTTGGTGTTATCGAGGTCAAGCATTAGTTGTGGCTGACTTGAGTAATCACATGACGTGAACTAGCTCGCAGGCTTGTTTTATTTTTGCATGAAAAAAAAGATTTTCATACAATTTGTGTGGTTTTAAAAAAAGATGTGTAAATTTAAAACGCAACATGCGACTGGTTGATTGGTTAGGAACACTTTCGGCTGCATTTACAGCTGGCTTTGCTTAAAGCTAAGGGCGTAGGTTTAATGTGAGAGTTCACAGGTCAAGCTGGAAACAATGAACCAGTAGCAAGTAAAATAACGTCCCACGCCAAAGGACAGGAGTGGGTTACATTAGCTCGCCAGCCAGATAGTATCGTGGCTATCCAAGGTAACGCCGTATGATTTTCCTCAGGCGTTCTTTTGCTGCACATCGTACAAGGAGACAAAAATAGGAATTTACTTTACACAGTATTACCCTCGCCTCATCTTCCTTTCTACTTTCTTTTTTCCCTCCCATTTTTGTGTTTGTTCTTTGATGACCATATTTTCAGGGAAGTCACTTTGATTGGTCATTATATTTCCCTCAAATCTCCACAAAAAGAGAGCAAGTTGAAGGATATTTGCCCCAATATAAACAGAAAATATGCAGCCAATCCACCATCAATTTCAATGAAAAAATCAATTATCCAATGCAGGCCCCTTATATTTACATGATTATTAAACATTGATGAATTGAAATCTAAAGGATGTTACTTCCCACGACTGAGATTTCGTTATCTTTGCTTTCATTTGTAATACTAAAACATTATTAACATTGTTCTGTTCTAGTTAGAGATATACTGTTTGTATTAGAGCTTAGTGTACTGTCTCTTTAAGAGACCTGAGTTTGTTGATCATGAGATCTCGCGAAATCTCATGAGAACCTGGAACTCTCGCTATAGTTCAGTTCATGGAAGAAAGCAAGGACATGGCAGATCATGGCGGCATGTCGCTAGCATCTGGTTCCATCCGCTACATCCAAGTGTATTTTGGAGTATTGTCGGTATGTACATTGATGCTTGTTTCACGTGTGATATATAACCTACAGTTACCTTGGTTAGCAACATGTTTATACCTAAGATAAAATACTTTGCTGTTGTTTATTTGTTGTTCATCTTCTGAGGCTGCTAAGTTGCTGCTACATTTAAATATATACAGTACATTTTAATGTCTATACTTTATCATGGTGAAATAATATGCAGCATTTGTGTCAAATGTATATTTTATTTATACACAGTGTGTTTATTTGCTGTATTTTGTTTCTCAGTTTTACCCTATCCTACGTCATCATTAAACGACGTTGAACTGAAACTGAACGTCTTCTCCGTGGTGATTGGGGAAGGAGTTATCTGTCTGTTGGTGCATGCAGGGTGCATGAGGGCAACAGAACAAACATAATTTAATAATTTTCACGGTTTGACATTTTCACTGAAGCATTCTGATAGCTTACTTCATGTGCATATGTTTCTTGTTGATTGCCACGGCAATCATGTCACCACAGAGTTTGAACGGATCCCCATCGCACGCGGGCTCGGGTGCAGTTGCACCTCTGGTGTTTCCGTCACTGATCATCAAATGCTTGACTTTCAACACTGTTTGAATTACCTTTACTTTCCGCCGCCTTCACTAACTGCTACAAATCATCTCAGCACACGCCCGTAACCTGCTCATTTCAAGTAGGGTAGACATTGAAACAAATTGAGTGGATATACAGTAGCTACGCTAGCAAGCCAGTTCGCAATCCTATCTATTAAGCATCTTCACTTGTGCAAAGGCAACTGCAGCCGGGATAGGCACGTCAAATTGGACCATTGCCTATCAATGAAATAGACAAAGCCGCAAACCGAGCATTTTATCGGACTGGATCATGCTGGATTTAGATTCCACATTTCTTTTATTTTCCCCACTGATCAAAAGTTGATCGGAATATTTTAACTTTGTGTGACAGCTGGTCGGGATATATCTCGACCATCCCTACTCAAATCTATGCCTATTCTTAAAGCTCTCCCCCAATTTTTGTATAAAATGAAGCTGTGCGCTAATTTTAATTCTTATCAGATCAGCTGTGCTCCAGCTGTTTTTAGCTCGTCGAGTCACCTGAAAACAATTAACAGTTACCTGACTTTGCTTAATCAGGTGATTGCCCGATTGTTAAATGCGTAGTCTTATTTAAGCTCAGCTTCATAGAATCACCTTCTTGCCATGCGCGCTTCACAAACAGACCCAACTGCTTCAAGATTCATAAACCTTCAAACCACCCCAGCTCCACCTGTCTACTGTAGCACTCATTAATTGTTTCATAACAAACTCACGCCAATCCATAACAATTTAGTTAAATTCACTTTTATTTGCAGAGCGCTTTTCACAGAAGAACAGTCACAAAGACGATTTATTGGGCAAAAAGCTCAGTGTCTGGCCTAATCCCCAAAACAGCAATGATAACAACTTGCTGTAGACTGTGCACTATGGGGGGTTAGTTGCAGCTCCCCGCCTTTGCCAAACAGCCATGTCGCCAAAGTCAATGTATGTTTGTAAGCCTTAAATAAACTAATTTGACAAAGTGTCCAGACTGAAGTATATGTTTTTCCACTTCATATTTAAAAAAAAAACTCTTTTTACCAATATTAGTCTTATCTGCTGTTCTCTTGTCTCATTTTGAGACTTTATTTGAGTAGTACCTTTAAATTTCTTTGCTGAATTCTGGTAGATACTGCCATGGAGAAATCTCACAACTAAACAGATAGGGTTCCAGCAACAGTAGTATCTTGTTGCAAACAAAACTGTTTTTTGGTTGGCGAACGGCTCTAGAATTCTGCGCTGTCAGCAGATAAGACAGAAATGTGTCCAGATAAAAAAAATTGCAATTTTCAAACACTAGCCGAAAATACTGACGGACTGAAATGATTACATGAAAACCCCATTCGTTGCTCCCATAGAGAAATATGCTTTGAACTGGATGTCTCTTTATTGTAGCCCCAAAGCTACTAACAAGTAAAGTAACACTCCTGTGGTCTGTTATCGCACTTGTGCTGCTCTGTGCTGAGCAGGGATGTGCGCTGCTCTGTGCAATGAGGGCACCTCTCAGTCGGTGTTATAAGGGTACCTTTGTTTCTCCGTGCTATGAAGATACATGCACTTCTCTGTGCTTGCACTCGGTGCTATTAGAGTACGTGCACTGCTCTGAGCTATTATGGTACATGCACTGGCCTGTGCTGACAGGGTACATGCACTGCTCTGGGCTATGAGGGTGCGTGTGTGATCCTCTAGAAGGATACATGTAGTGCTCAGAGTTGCGAGGGTACGTGCACTTCTCTGAGCTGTCAGGGCTCGTGCACTTATCTGTGTCATGAGGGCGTACGCACTCACCCGTGCTGAGGATATGTGCACTGCTGAGACCTATGAGTTCATGTGTACTGCTTTGTGCTACCAGGGAAAATGTACTGCGCTGTGCTATGAGGGCACCAAGCTCGTGGGAAGGACTCAGTAATGTAACCTGCTATTTGAAACAGGGAAAGAACAAAAAAAAGGGTTGGAACAGTAAGTTATTTAATAAAGTTAGCTGAGGTGTAATGTTCCCTCATCACAGCAGAGAGAGGGAAGTTTTCGGTGGTGGGAGGAGGACTGCGTCGCCTAAGGCTTGGTCACAGCTCTAATCTGACCCGTCAGAGCTGCTTTAACATCTTGTTTACCGTGCTGACAGACTCAGTAGGACCCGAACACTAAAAAACAGCCTGACAGGAAAAGTAATATAAGAAAAAGACGGCGGCACTGCAGCATTCAGGTAAACTCCATAAGGAGCCACTTGAGAAGAATGAGTCCCACACTGCTTCACAGTGCTACAGCTGAATTCAGTCAGCATTATGGGCACCGCGCTCCCCTACACAAGTGCTGTATGCTGACAAAGGCAATATACCCCTGTCCCCTGCCCTCCCCCCATACCTGTGCACCAGACAAAAAACATACACAATTAAAGCTACGCTAATTAGAGGAATGCAGCATTCAATGAAGAATTTGTGGATTTTCTTTTGAAGTACACTGTGTTTATATAATGGGGGAGGTTTTTGAAGAGGACACGGAGTTCTCTCTGTTTAAACACGTTCTTTTATTTTTTTAGTAATCCATATATTTTAATATTTATTTATACTTACCACTCGTGGTTGATGAATTTCAATATTAAATTAATGCAGACTAGATCCTGTCAGTCAGCAAATTAACCGACATATTACAACAAATAACAAAGGTTTTTACTGTTTTTTTCATGACAAGTGTTTCTGTTATGTACAACTTCAAACATTTTGCCAATAACCAGAGCAATACCAATGTTGACACATAAATGGTGCTTCCCCTGCAGAATTTCTTTTGGTGGGAGCAGTCTCTGAGATGGCATTTATTCAATGTTAAGTGCGTGCAGCGTGCAACCAGAGATAATATCTAAATAAAACTCCAAGGCCTCAGATTTTAATAAAATAAAAAATGCTTCAAATAAACTAAGGTGTCGCTTGAGACTTTGCAATTGCAGGCACCATAAAAATGGGTAAAAGTGTTGAAATACTCCGTGCACATGCAGACACCATCAGAACACTCGGCCCAATCGATGGCGGACCAGTCTGTCCATTGCACTGTGGTAAAGGATGCTCTCAGACTCCCCTGAGCTACTCACAGAGATGCTCATGCACTTAACATCACTTAAAAAAGAAAATGCTCCTTATTGATTGAATTGGTGGACTCGAAATATTACCACACAGTACATATTAATTAAAACATTTTCCATGGTATTCGTGCTCATCTCTCAAATTTTAGGACTGAGTTGAAAATTCATCAACCTCCCCCCCTCATTCTCCTCTATCATGTACAAACTATTCTGTAATCAATCAATTAAAATGACTCTATGATTCAAAGATGCTCCTTGAACCACAACTGAAATTATGAACAATCCAATTAAACAAACTGTTCAGTACTTTCCTGAGAGTGCTCTGTCATGCTGAAATGTCACTCATACCAGTATTTATATGGACACCTGAATTTTACCTGGATCGCTAGGGATGGAAATGAGCTCGAGCAAGAAGACAGGTGTTCTGAAACGACATAATTAACATTTACAGAGGGCTATTCCTGTCATCGCGCTCAGATTTTAAACCAAAGATTTTAGAGATCTGACCAGACAAATGAGCCGGTTAGATAGCCAGCTATTCTAATCTCTGTGATGACCTAAGTAACCAACTTGTTCTACAAATTAAGAAGTGGATTATCTGGTGATGTTTTGATGTCCAATTGCATTAACTCCCTTTCAATGAGAAATACGTTACTCATGGATGAGATCCACAGCATCGGACTTGAGCCAACTGTGGATGTTTGCCATAAACGGTGACGTCCAACTGATGCCTACATCAGCCGGGGTGTGGGAGAGATTAATCAAACTGGGATCGACACGCGACTCTTTCAAGTTGACCCCTTCTGGCGGAAACGGAGACTTGCAAGACAGCACAGTTAGCTGCACAACCAAGCCTGCGCACCACAACGACATGCAGATTTCCACGGGTGAGCGTCACAAATCTGCACAGACCTGCCAAAAATGCTTTCAAGCACGTTAAATTTGCTCATAAAAAGTTTACATTCGGGTAAAAGGAAAAATACGCAGTGTCAGTGCCTGTTTATGCCAATGCTCGATGCCCGTGTGCAGTTTCAGATTGACTGGCTAACTGATTGAGGAGAAAAACTGATTCACGCAGGAGGATGTACAAGAATTTTCCTCATTTTATAGAGCAATGTGAAAGGATTTCCTCAGACAGCGCTTTGTACCAGCTTAGCTGAGGTCTGCAGCATGACAGTAAACAGCTGGCGGCTCTGCGCTCAGGATCGGAGCTGCAGATGTCACAGTGCTCCCAAACGGGCGGGGTGGGTGATGCATGGAGTGTGGCAGAGGAATTCTTGAGGCGACTTATCTTGGTTTCTGCCACAGGGAATTAAACAAGCTTTCAAGTGGGCATCAGCATGCTACCAACATAGTGCAAGTTTTTAGCTTATACAGCTCTCCATTTCTTTTATTAGAACAAATCATTCCATCTATCCATCCATCCATCCATCCCTTTTCAGCCGATTATCCAGGGCCGGGTTGCGGGGGTAGCCCCGCATCTCCCTCCCCAGCTACTTCCTCCAACTCTTCCTGAGGGACTTCAAACCGTTCCCAAGCCAGTTGGGAGCTGTAATCCCTCCAGCGTGTCCTGGGTCCGCCTCGGGGCCTCCTCCCAGTTGGACATGCCCAGAAATCTTCTAAAGGGAACCAGATGCCCGAATTCACCTCAGCTGACTCTTCTCAATGCAGAGGAGCAGCGGTTCTACTCTCAGCCTCTCCTGGATGTCCGAGCTCCTCACCCTATCCCTAAGGTTCAGCCCAGCCACCCTGCGCAGAAAACTCATCTCTGCTGTGTGTATTCGTGATCTCATTCGTTTGGTCACTACCCGTAGCTTATGACCGTATATGAGGGTTGGAACATAGATCGACACCTAAATGGAGAGCTTCGCTTTTAGGTTCAGCTTCTCCTTAACCACGACAAACGATTTGACGCCCGCCTCACTGCAGAGACTGCGCCGATCCGCCGGGCAATCTCCTATTCAATCCCACCAATGTCTTCAGTAATAATGGATTACTTGTCAAACAATCTGAAATTAGAGAAATTACAGGAGGCCCAACACTGCACAGGTATTTTGCTTCCTTGTCGGAGCAGAGACCTTTTGGAAAATGGAAACGTGGTTGTAAGGTGACAGTAGCAAATAGAATCTGTGATTAGCTAAATTTAATCTTGATTTATTAATACATCAGTCTGGACACATTCCAAAATGTCCACTGCTCTGTGAAAACCATTCAATTATTTTCCCAGAATGGTATGCAAAAGCTTCTCCAGAAACAGATTTTTCTCACTGAGAAAATGAAAAACATGAAAAAATGTCCATGAAAAACATCTCAAATTTGAGCAAATGCAGTAATGCTGACCGTGCCAATCTGATAGAGGGGGAGGCGGTGAATGGTAACACCTCCCCCTTAAGGCATCTTAAGAAGAAACATTCCAAAATAAGTCTGGGTAAACAGACTTCCTGGTTAATTTGTCAGTAGCAGTGATGTGTAAAATAGCCATCTGTGAATGGGGCCAGCTAATGAGTCCACTGTCTAGAATGAGTCAGAGGCACTGGGACAAAATACTGGTTGGGGGGCAGGTGCTGCAAAGGCGTGTGTGTGTGTGTGTGTGTGTGTGTGTGTGTGTGTGTGTGTGAGGTGGGGGGTTACATATATCTCCCAGGCAAAATGCAATGATGTCACTGACCAGGTGGTAGATAAGTGCTTTATCTTACTGAGGCAGGCTGCATAGATGTACTGCATGGGCGAATTCCACAGCCCGGCACACGTTACAGATCTCGACTACATTATGGGTGGGTCTTACAGTCTGGTACTTTCTGCCCAACAGCATCCATGAATCCTACGCTCTGTAAGTTTCTGTTCTGCAGCAGGGATGGGCCTCATAGTCTGATATTTTAGATCCTACAGTCCTACATGAAAGGGTCCTAAAGCCTCATAGTTTCTGTTCTACCGCATGGATGGGTCCAAAAGTCTTACAATCTCTGTTCTGCTCCCTCCCACAGTCCGGCATCCATTACAAATCTGTCCTGTATGGACAGTTATTGTACCACAGTCATCTCAAGCCCTAAAATGATGACAGTTCCCATGCCTCGGGCACTCCAAACTGGGGGAAGGAACGGGGAAAGGCATAAAAAAGGCAAATAAAACTGCAAATTATAAAATCCGCATGTGGCTGGGGCTCAGCACAGCTTCATTTCTTTTCATGAAAGGCGGAGGACTGGGGAGACTTTAAATGAGAAAAAGTTGTAATGTTATTTTAAGAGCATTCGAGCGTGAGCCGGGCTATAAAACACTGCCGAAAAAACATTACGCATCGACAATTTAGGTTAAGAGCAACTGCGCACTCCATTTACGATCTGAATTTTATGCAGAAGTTTACAGCTACCTGTGCGAAACAACAACAACACCGCGACACAGCTAAACACCACTTTTGGTTAGAGAAGAAAAAAATCGAATCGTAGAAACAGACTTTTTCCCTTTAACCCTTTGAGCGCTGAATAACTTTTCAAGGAATTAAAAACGTAGTTATCCTGAGCTGTTGAAAACCTATCATGTGGCAACTTGTTTAAAAGAGCTCCCCTGTGGGAGCTCTTTTAAACAAGTTGCCACATGATAGGTTTTCAACAGCGTCTGATTTTGATATCTTAGATCATTGGGCAAGTACAGTTGCCTACAGCGCAGAAAAGGTCAATAAGCACCTTTTTTTTGGGGCTCCCCAGAAATGCAAACACTGGCGAGACTTGGTTTGTGGGGTGCAGAACAGGGGTGTCTCGTTCGACCGCTCCCCAGCGCATCCCAGCTGGCACGTCAAACGCAGTCGTCAGACACATTTGTCTTGTAAAAATCCACTTAGCGGCTGTGTTCTACAGTGCCCGAGGTGGGGGGGGGGGGTGGGGGGTGGGGGTGGGGGGGGGGTGCTAATATAATATGCAGACAAGGTCTCACCTCCCAGGGCTGTTAACTAATGCTTCATTACTCATATATTCCCCTCACCCTGTCAGTGCACCGCGAGCTCGGAGACACCTGACGCTGCCATTCTGCTTTCGCCTGGGTCAGCACATTTCAGGCAGTCGCAATAGAGAGTTCCGGCGTGTGTCTGTCCTTTGCTGTGAGTGCAGACAGACAGACATGTAGAGAGACAGGCCCCAAGGCACATCATTACATAGTCACACCAACCGTACTCTTTCAGTAGTCAAACAAATTCCTCTCAGCAGTCATTCAGAACCCAAATGAGACAGTCGGAAAGCAGCCGGATCATGCGGCACCACAATGCACCCCATTTCCAGATGCACCCATTTCACACATCCCTCTCCACAAAAACTGTAGAGCAAGAAACGAACAGGAACAGAGCTATTTCAGGATGCGGCGAGGGGGCTGCGGGACGGCTGGTCTCACGGAGAGGCCGGCAGAGGACGTTTCCCCCGCAGTGCACGAGAGGATCCTCAGCGTAACCCGCTGCTCTAAGTGCGGAACCTCAGAAGACCCCACACTGGCAGCTCAGTACCACACAAAACCCAGGGAGGAAGACAGTGCGAGCCATCCCATAAATAACAGGCGCGGGGAAGGAGAGGGAAAGGGGGAAAGAGGGAAAGACAGAGAACTATCCCATAAATAACCGAGAGAGAAAAAGAGGAAGAGAGCTATTCCATAAATAAGAGAGTGAGAGAGAGAAAGCAAGATAGAGAGAACTATTTGAGCTGGAGTGTGTGAGGGAGAGAGAGAGAGAGAGAGAGAGAACTATTTGATCACTGAACCCTGCAGGCTGATCGCAATAGTGAAGAATTGGCCTATCATGAATAGTTTTTTACCATGGCAACTATTCCAGCAAGGTTTCCCAATGATTTGTTGTAGCTGTTGCCATTTTGTTTGTTCCTCCATTTCGTTTCTTTACTGATATTTTTTCCAACGCTACAAATAGTTGTGAAGAATGAATACTGTTCTCACATACATACAACTGACAGGCTGAAATATGGACAATACATCTATGGTAGTGAATATTACACGGGTGATATTCTGATATTTAAGACAACAGCTGTAAAGACGTTCTTCCTATTTCAAGACAGGAATATTCATGAACATCACATTCTCATTGTGGCTCGTCATATAGTGAGGATGCCTGACCAAGTGTCGACACATGACGCAACAGGAGGCTTTGGGCGCCCTTATTTGACATTTTGGGTTAAGGTTTAGCATAAGGGTTAGGGGTTAGCGGGTAGGGTTCAGTTTAAACTGGCGTCAAATAAGGACGTTAAAAGCCTCGTTTTGCATCGTATATCGACGCTTGGTCACGTTGCGTCACTATATGACAAGCCGGGATGAGACTGGGCGCTCATTAACGATCGACTTGGAAAGGGTTTTATGTAGCAATAATTGTTCAAATGCTCATTGCAAAACAAACCGCTGTAACTGCAGTAACTGAGCAATTTTAGTAGCGTATATGAGAAATAGGACAGTGCATTCAATCTGTAAATAACACAAATCACATGTAATGATGCTAATGATCACGTTTTCGTGATCTTTCTTTTCATACACTAACCAAAACGTTTATTTATGCCAACCAGAATTGACATGGGAGTTGCGATGACCTTCTTGAGGGAAAGAGATGATTTTACAGAAATGTTTCACCAGCGGCTCGACTGGCCTAAACAGGTTTCAGTGATGTTATAGCTTGACAGTGGCAGCCCACTTACCCAGTGGATGTGTCAGCAAGCGGAGCAAATACCCAGCATGCATCCCTGTCATAATCATCAGCGGCTCTGCTCTGCTGGTCTCTGAGGCTGCTTCGACAGCGGTGTTATTCTCCCTTAATCTCTTCTTCAGCCTGAAGGTCGGCCTTGAGAGCTTCACCGCTGCCAGGCTCTGTCAGATGGACTTTTCTGGCAGGTCTTACAACAGCCAGTCCAAGGCTACAGACATGAAGACGGACACAAAAGAACAGATTCAATCGTGAGAAAGAAAGATGTTTTACACACCGCTTGCGTGTTTCACACAAACACACCTCTATGCCAGAGGACAGGCAGCTTGATTCAAAGTCACCCGTGTACTCTAACCACACCCAACTGGACCATATCTTTGTATTTTAATAAACCTATTAAAGCACAGTTTTGGTATATTTTGGAATGCGAAATATGCTCAATTCCGTTACCTCAACTGTCTGTGAGGAGAAATATAAGCACGCACTCTCCTCTAAAACTGAAGCTCACAATGTAACATTAGTGATGACGCACATTGTCATTGGACGCTCGAGTTCATAACGTAACATTACTGATGATGCGCATTCTCATCCGACGTTGAAGCTAATAATGTAGCCACACTAATGGCACACATTCTCCTCCAGCCAACACACTCCCTCTCCTTAAACTGAAGTTCATACTTAGCATTACCACGGGCCGTATATGCGCTGCTCTTGACCTGAAGTTCATAACGTAACGTCTCTGACGTGTCCTCTGATGCTGAAGCGAGTTATTGAACTCTGAATGTGCTGCCTGTGTTGGCCGACAGCCAAAGCCCAGCCAACCTGTGGTGATGGGGGGTGGGGGGATGGGGGGATGGGGGATGGGGGGGTGGGGGGGTTGTGATTATGGGGGCTCTGCAGCACGATGACTCACATACCTCCTGCTGGCTAAAATCCCCCTCTTATCTGAGTTCCCTGAGGTCACTTCTGCTCCACAATTTTGTACAGCTGGAAGATACAGTCAATACTGGTGTAGTATGAACTTGATAAAAACCCATCTCCCTTTACCACCTTCTTGTAAAACTTTACCACTCTTAAGACTTTTCCTCACCCAATTGACATTGCCATTCCCATATGACTTTGTCATTCTTGTAAAACTTTACCTCTCCCCAGTGGCTGCACCACTTCAGGCTGAATTCATCACGGCGCAGAGTCCTTTCTCAGTGTCCCATGCAATAAAAGACAAAAGTTTCATTTCGACTGTTTAAAATGCAGCTTCATTCTGTTCGTTCCCCAGGTCAAGAAAAAGCAGGTGTTCATGAATATAGATTAATTAAAGATGCGCAAAGATGTTGATTACAACTTCGAAATTTCAACAAGGTCATGCTACGTTCGTTTCCCCACCCAACATGGTCGTCACTGCGCTGTACGCCGCTCTGCCTATGGGCAATGCGCAAAGACTGGATCTGCAGACGTTTCATAGCACTGAGTGCGGACTCCTCCTTTCCCAAAACACAGCAGAGCGGGGCTCTAAAACCTCTTTATATTCGCACAAAACTGCAAGCTGTGAGCATTTCTAACATTTATTCATCTCACACAAGCCTGGTAATTCATCATTAGCAAATGGCAAACATTTCAGCAGTCAAACGATAGCAGGCCAGTTTATTGATAGTTTAAAAATGCGTGCTAGAGCTAGAGTCAATATAAAACGTCTATTGAGAGAAGTCCATCTGAATGTTTTTGTTTTTGTTTTTTTTTACTATTATATCAAGGCAAATCATGACTCAAAGTTTTCTTTTTTTAATCATGGAACTTAAAACTGCTTCCCAAGATCATAACTTAACCCTTAAAGTGTTTAATTTTTAGACAAAACTAACCCTCCAAGAGTTAATCATTCATTCTGTAGTTGACAAATGAGCTGCAGAGGGACTCACAGGTACCTGTGAACCCTTCTGAACGTCATTCCCAACTAAAAATTGACAAAATTGTTGACCTTTTGAAGGCTGAAATCGGAAATTTTGCTTCATATATGTTGACTGTATCAGTGACTGGCACTTTAAGGGTTAATGTTCAATATATCTGTCAGCCACCTCACCAGTTTAATCTGCAAAATTTTGTGGTTTGTAATATTTTCCATTCTGGTAGGTTGACGTTCTTGATATGCAGGAGGACATATATCACCATTATTAATAAAGGCTGTCTGTTAGCAGCTTGCTAACGACTGCAGTTTATTTTGACCAGGTGGCAGAAGACGGCTCCCTGCCTGAGATCTGAACCCACAACCTACCGGTGCTTCCTGGAGCTGCAGTTTGCATCACTTCTCCTCCCAGGTCCTGCCTGTTAAAATGAAGTGAGCGTTTCACTGATGACAGCACAGATCTGCCATCTCATTTTAAATATGGAGCCTTTCAGTCTCTCCCTCCGCAGCGCGTCCTGCTGCAGTTCCTCCAGGCGCAGAGAATTAAATCGCCCAGATTTCCTTTCATGTCGACTCAGAAACTCTGGCAACACTTTAGAATGCAGCATGCTTATGAATGCTCCATAAAACAATCTTAATTGCATTACAGACCATTAAACACTGCTGTGCTAAATCCAACAGAATTCTAAATGTCAGATATTAAGAAATGCCTGCAAAAAAAAAAAAAAAAAGCCAAATATTGCTATATACATGTAGACAGTAGATAGCCCAAAAAACCTGAAATATTGACTACCAGCCTTATGTGCTGTTGGTCCTTTGCATGCCGCCAAGATATTTCCATCAAATTAAGGTCCACATAAGTGCTGAAACCCAGATGACCATTTCCCAGAGCATCATGCTCCCTCCATAGCTACTGAAGTTTGCCTTTGGTGCATCTGTGGATGCGTTAGCATTGGAACCTTTATTTCACAGGGTGTGTGCTGTATGTGGCGGCACTGTAATACATTTCTGCATGAGAGTGTGTGTGTGCCATTGCCCATACACTACCATTGTAACATATATAACTCAGAGTGTGTACTATAGCGTTGTAGCCCATACTTCTCCATCTGTAATTTATCATTTGCAGTTTCCTTACATGTTACTTACCATTTCTGTCCCTCTCTCTACATACATACATTTCAGCTCAGAGGAAGCATGATGTAATATATTAATAACAGTCGACAAAAATCACAAAACATCATATTCATCCATTTTATTATCAGAATAAAAAGCTTATAATTTTGTATAAGCAGTTTACTGTTGATTCTTTACATTTCTTTTCATTTTTATTGATTCATAATATAGATGTCTTAGTGCCTATATGTGATCACAAGTAATCGTGAGATGTTTTTTCGTTTTTTTCCCAGGCTTAGAAAAGTATTTCCACTATTTAATCTGCAGATACTGCGAAAAAAAAATGCATGTTAGCAACTAATAAGTGTTCATTTTCGGCCCAACAATTATAATCACATAAAAGGGCAGCAGCACATCTCCTCTGAAAATATTCCCCCCGTTTCTTACCAGGTGCACACCTCTCTCTCTCTCTCTCTCTCTCTCTCTCTCTCTGTGTTTGTATGTGTGTGTGCATGCATCATGGCAAAATCTGGTCCTGAAGACACCCATTGCGGAGACATCTACCACAGGAGCGGTTTTGAGTGCTTTGCCAGGTGTTTTATGTCAGTTGGTGGGATATATTAGGGGTTTGAGCATTTAGGGGTGTCAGTTGGTGGGATATATTAGGCAGCAAGTGAACATTTTGTCCTCAAAGTGTTGGAAGCAGGAAAAATGGGCTAACATAGGGATGTGAGCGACTTTGACAAGGGCCAAACTGTGATGACTAGACAACTGCATCGGAGCATCTCCAAAACTGCAGCTTTTGTTGAGTGTTCCCGGTCTGCAGTGGTCAGTACCAACCAAAAATGGTCCAAGGAGGGAAATCTAGTGAACTGGCAACAGGGTCATGGGCGTTCTCAAAGCTCATTGATGCGCGTGGGGAATGAAGGCCGGCCCATGTGGTCCCCAACAGAAGAGCTACAGTAGCTCTCATTGCTAAAAAAAATTCATGCTGGCTCTGATAGAAGGGTCTCAGAAGACCTTGTTGTGTATGGGGCTGTGTAACCGCAGATTGTTAAGGGAGTTCATGTTGAGCCCTGTCTGCCACCGAAAACCCCTATAATAACTGAACCAAGGAGCAATGGTAGAAGGTGCCCTGGTCTGAGGAATTACAATCTTTTTTAGATCACGTGGAGGGCTGGAGGCATGTGCGTCGCTTACCTGGGGAAGACTGGCATCAGGATGCACTATGGGAAGGAGGCAAACCAGCAGAGGCAGTGTGATGCTTTGGGCAATGATCTGCTGAGAAACCTTGGGTCCTGTCATTCATGCAGATGTTACTTTGACATGTACCACCTACCTAAATATTGTTGCAGACAAGTACACCTCTTCATGGAAAAAGTATTTCCTAATGGCTGTACCTCATTAAGCAGGATAATACACCCTGCCACACTGCAAAAAATGGCTCAGGAATGGTTTGAGGAGCACAACAGCGAGTTCAAGGTTTTGACTTGGGCTGCAAATTCCCCATATCTCAATCCAATCGAGCATCTGTGGGTTGTGCTGGACAAACAAGTCTAATCTATGGAGACCTCACCTCGCAAGTTATAGGACTTGAAGGATCTGCTGTTAACATCTTAGTGCCAGATACCACAGCACGCCTGCAGAGGTCTAGTGGAGTCCATGTGTAGAAGGGTCAGGCTGTTGGACCCCCTTTCACCTTCATAATTGCTTGATTCTTCACGGCATAGATTCAACAAAGTGCTGGAAACATTCCTCAGAGATGTTGGTCCATATTGACATGATAGCATCATGCAGTTCTTGCAGATTTGTCCGTTGCACATCCTTGATGTGAATCTCCTGTTCCACCACATCCCAAAGGTGCTCTATTGGATTGAGATCTGGTGACTGTGGAGGCCATTGGAGTACAGTGACCTCACTGTCATGTTCAAGAAAACTGTTTGAGATGATTTCAGCTTTGTGATATGGCACATTATCCTGCTGTAAGTAGCCATAAAAAGATGGGTACACTGTGGTCATAAAGGGATGGACACGCTCAGCAAAAATACTTAGGTAGATTGTGGAGTTTAGATGCTCAATTGGTACTTAGGGGCCCAAAGTACGCTAAGAAAATATCCCCCACATCATTACTCCACCACCACCAGCATGAATCCTTGATACAAGGCTGGATGGATCCATGCTTTCATGTTGCTTAACCAAATTCTGACCCTACCATCGGAAAGTTGCTGCAGAAATCGAGGCTCATCAGACCAGGCAACATTTTTCCAATCTTCTATTGTCCAATTTTGGTGAGCCTGTGTGAACTGTAGCCTCAGTTCCCTGTTCTTAGCTGACAGGAGAGGCACCCTGTGTGGTCTCTGCTGCTGAAGCCCATCTGCTTCCAGGTTTGATGTGTTGTGCCGTCAAAGATGCTCGTCTGCATATCTTGGGTGTAACGAGTGGTTATTTGAGTTACTGTTGCCTTTCTATCAGCTTGAACCAGTCTGGCCATTCTCCTCTGACCTCTGGTATCAACAAGGCATTTTCACCCAGAGAACTGCTGCTCACTGGATAACTTCTCTTTTTTGGACCGTTCTCTGTAAACCCTAGAGATGGTTGAGCGTGAAAATCCCAGTGGATCAGCAGTTACTAAATTACTCAGGCCAACTTGTTTGGCACCAACAACCATATTACGTTCAAAGTCACTTAAATTGCCTTTCCTCCCCATTCTGATGCTCAGTTTGAACTTCAGCAGATCATCTTGACCACATCTACATGCCTAAATGCACTGAGTTGCTGCCATGTGATTGACTGATTAGATATTTCCGTTAACGAGCAGTTGAACAGGTGCGCCTAATGAAGTGGCCGATTTTCCAGTGTATCTGCATCTGGACAGATCTCAGCTGCATCAGAAGCAGTCGCGAAACTTCACAGGTGCATAGCTATGATCACAATGAAGCCGTATTCCAAGGTCGGTGTGGTCCGAGCACGAGCCCCGGTGGCAGGGAGGAAGAGTGTATGGTGCAATCCCATTGGAAGATGGTCTCATTTCTCAATAAAATAAATTTGCAGGAACCAAACAGAGGTTGCCCTTTCACAAACAGCCACCATCAGGAATTGCACTCAAGTAATTATGTGTAAAGGAAATAATAGCTTCCCCAAATATTCACTCCCACTAACAGCCTTTCCCTCGTTGAAGATTGTTAAAAATGATAAGATGCATTACTAAATTCAAGGTCCAGTATAAGAATCAAGCCATTTACCCGCGCTGGCAATAACCGGGGACAGAGCACAGTAACATCGTTCTAAAAATGTTCCCTACCAGTTCTGCACCAGGAACTCCATTAATTGTGAGCATGACAATTTAAATCAACATTGCAGCGATGTCTTGCTGTGTGAAGACAAATTAGGGCTAACTGGTGTTAATGGAGGTTTTCAACTCCAGCTGAAGCAAGTCTTCATTTCTTTAGACGTACAATTATATTCTGGCTCAAAAATCTGTATTTTCTGGAAATTTCTTCGCTGGACATGATCATTTTTTTACATTAAAAAAATGACGCGACAGGTGTACATTTTCATATGCATGTATTATACTGAGCTAATCTATAAATAATGTAATATTATTACATGTAATAATGCTTACTTTTGAGTTGGACCGGTTGTCTGAATTTTTAATGCTGAAAAAGGTGCATTTGAAATGTTTATGTTCAACATACAACACTCACTACGGGCCAGCTTGCCACAAACTTCACTGTTATGTTGTATCTCACGAAACCTTACAGTATTTTTTTCATTAAAGGTCACAATAAATTATTTAAAAATGTTTCTAAAGTGATCAGAAATTAGTAGCATAATTTTATACTCTTCATTTGCAGTTTAAAGCCAAAAGACTTTCTTTGTTATACTTTTTCCATTCAGAAACTTTTATTTTTATGAGGCCATTATTTATTTGCACTATGTTATTGATTATTTCTTTCTGATTTAAATACTTTTATCTATCATTGGGATTTAAAAATACAGTACATAAAATAAAAGATGGGCTTCTAATAGGTGAATGATTTCTCAGTGTCCTGTCCATAGACACCATAATGACTGTGAAATTAACATTTACTAATTAATTAGTAAATAATTAATTAATCAATAATGTAGTAAGTCCTAGTTAAGGTAATATGTGTTCATGATAGAAAGTAATTAATAAAAGTAATCTATGCAAACGTATACGTTCGTTTCCTGACATTTAAAATACTACCTATCTAAAAATGTGCCCCAAAGTACACAGACATACATAACAATCAACGTATACTGTACAGTTTTCATTGAAATTATTCAAGTTAAGTGATTGATTTTGCAACCTGGGCATTATAATGAAACTTTTAAGACCTCTAGGCAGCTCGTCATTGCATTTGTAGTTTTTGCCCTCCTGACACAGCTCTTGTACAGTTGATCTTGTCTAGGGTTTATAGATCAAAATGTGAGTGAAAGGCTGCCATCGCAATAACAAAAGCCTGTGATGCCTACATCAGGGATCCTGAAATTCGAGCGAGGTCATAACTCGCCGCAAAACTGTCCCATGGTGGTTGGATGCGGTTCGTGATGTTCGGCGTCTCTGTTCTCTAACAGAATGAAAATGAACCGGCTACATGTTTCCGTTTGCGAAGAATTATCGGCAAAACAGCTGCAGGGAGTGTATTCAAAGAAATGGCAAAATTTTTATGACTTGTTCCCCCTAAATTACAGTGAAAGAGCTCCTTATGGTACCATTTCACTGCGCTCCCCCTACAATGGCAGAAATGATTTTATTAGTTTCAGCCCTGCGATATGATGTGCATGAGATGTTGTTTTTACAAATGCCTTTTCCCACCGTCGTCAAGCCCTCAGCGCCAGCGAAAACCGCCAGTGAGGACGCGTGACGGCAGTGCACGGCGATTTCGTGCGCCTCGGGCTCCACTTAGCGGTAGTAAATCAGTACCGCAAGATGGGTAGAAGCGCACAATTCGTAGAGCTAGACGAGAATCTCAGAGAATGAGTACTGATCTCGGATCAAGCCTTCCTAGGCACAGGGCGTATTTAGTTTTCACTTGAAATAAACACGTGCCCAAAACGAGACAAACTCCAAGACGTTTCCAAGAATCACGAGTCCAGATAAGTATGCAAGGTGAGTGTAGCGAGTGAATGTTTACTCAACTCATTATGATACTAATAACAACGAATTCCAAAACGTGTTCACACTGCTTTCCTCATGTTATACGAAGACCGCATTATGAGGGGGTCACTATGTGTTTAATTGAAATGAGAAGCTCCAGTGAATCAGTATGCCCACTCTTGGGGCAAAAACATGGCCCACATAAATACGGAAGCTCAAAAATGAACGTCTGGCCCATCGTGAACAAACGCTTATCCCTTTAGTGAACACAGGCTCAATCCCAATATTCGTACTTGAAGTTTCATGGTCTTCCGTGCGCGCTCACGCGCTAAAAGGTGAGTATGGAAGACGGTCCCATTTTCGAAGGTGCACTTAATCAACACGATGTAGACCCTTACCCGAATACCACTTCTGAGCGCTATTCGCAGAAAGGAAGGAGTGATTATTATGATAAGGGGCATAAATATTCCAATGTAAATAAAGTTACATTAAGTTTTAGAAGCTCCTGTTTAAGGCAATATGCTCAGTGTAAATTCGACAACTGTGATCTAATTGATTGCTTATTTATTGATTTTAATGTTTATTGTTTTAATGTTAGGATCTGTAATTGGGCCTTCATTCACAAGTTTATTCAGAATATGAATCCTCTTCATGTCATTCTTGGCTTATATACTCGTCCAACTGCAGCCTGCAGCCTCAACAGAAAACATTTTCCTTTTGCTAAGTGTGTCCCAAAGTGAGATGGAAAAACGCATTTGCTGTCTTTAGGTCTACTTATACACTTTAGTGCAAACTGCTGTTGGGAGGAATTAGCCCTGAAGGCTTTCTGTCTGCCTGCAAGGCTTTCTGCCAGAAAGTCTGAAGGAAGTCATGTGATGTACGTAGTATAAAGAGCTACACAATCTCCATAACAAGCAAGTTGAGGTGGATGAAGGGGTTCAACATAGGACACATCTGGAAGTGAACATGATTTGAATCCCACAAGGAAACATACTAATTTAATTGATTTTTGGCTTAGTTGACATTATTTTAGGTTTTATTTACAATTTTCAGTTCTGAGCTTGGTTAACTTTAGGCAACAAAACAATTTGGTTAGATTTAGGCAAAAAATTGCATTGTAACCCGTGATTTTATGATTTTCCTGGTAGCTCGGAAAGATGCACGTTTCACTTCAGAAAAATGTCTCATTTGGGCATAATTTCTTTGTCCCATTTTACTAAATGCATCCAATGAAATTGTAAAGAGTATTGTGGAAATATTTTGATTATAAGTCAAACAGTTAGTAAAATGCAAAATCTTACAACCATTTTTGGTGTTATACCTGCATTGTTTTAGCTGCTGGACTCCTATTACCAAAAAGAACAAATCAACCTTGCAAGCTCAGGGACCAATGATTTTTTTTTAATCTTCACTCTGGGCATCCTAGTTATCGCAGACAAATTTAAATGATTGTTTTACCCAAAAGACATTTCTTGCAACAATGCAATAACATTTTTGGTGATGGGCTGCTAAAAATATTTTAAAAGTCCAAGATAAAAAAAAAAAAAAAAAAAAAAAAACCTCATTTGTCCCATTTTACCTGATGTCACAAATTACCTGACTTCACCCTATGACGGCACATATGTGAAACATGAACTACTTGTACCCTACAGTCAAAGCATTTTTTCAAATATTGGCCAAATGTAATGTATTCCCCTCAAATAAAATATATATATATATATATGGAAATTTATTGGAATGAGAAGAGATTGTTGGATTTTGAATAGATGCCATAACTGATCTTTAGGCTTCCTCTCATATAAAAAATAGCCCAAAAGAATCTAACCGCAACATCGCTCAACCCCGTCGCAGGTTAAGCCTATTCGACGACGTAATTATGCAGTTGAGGAAAATAGACGCAGCAAGAACGCCACTCCGGAAAATTGGATCAAGTGCGAGTAAACCCTCCAGGACGAAACCTGTTCATCCTCGCCTCCATTTATGTTTTATGTATAAGGAGATGATAGATCTGCCCGGTATGCGTTTCATTATTTGCTTTGCTAACGAATTATAATCCCAGAGTCGCTGCTCAGTGTGTGAATAGGCTGAAATATCTCTGTGGGCGCTTCGGTAATTAGCACTCCATGTATTCCAAGACATAATGAGGTTATTTGTTCTCCCTTTTTCCACGGCGAATATCAAGCACCAAATACAGTGTCTTCCAAAAATAACAGACGAAACCTCTATCGTTAACTAAATAATCAGCAACATCTGCCGAAAAAAATAACACGAAAATACTCAACTCATTGAAACAGCTCTTTCCAGCCTGCAATCAGCAAGGCATATTAATATATAAATATATTGTCATTTTGAATACTTGTCATCTTCTTTCCTTTTACTGCGGGTTCTGATACTACAGCAGATTAATCGTGGGCTCATTTTTTATTGAACGGGGGTAGGAAATAATGCTGGTTCTGAAATTACTGCACATTAATTTATGCAATTGACAACGTTCAAAAGGTTACAAGCTCTGTTAGAGTGCAGGTTCGTGTAGTGGTAGGCATAATTATTGCTTTTATTTAGTTTTAGCTGTATGATGGATTATATTAAATAGGAGGAGACAATGAACGTAAATTCAGACTTAACCAGAGCCATTTATCTTTATTATTAATGATATTTTTGCAATAAAATCAACAGTATCCAAAACTGTCATGAGTAGAAACAGAACAATTTCTCATTTTTAACACATGGAGAAGCTGACAAAGAGAAACTGAGGAGGACAAGAACTCAACACAGCTTCATACTAAGATTGAACACTGAAGAATGTTATTCAACTCTGGTTCTCACACATGGTAACATTAAAACAAAATCGCAATTGTTATTGGAAAGGGACTGCATTCCTTAAAGTGGTAGATTGGAAATGAGTGCAAAGTTACAATATAAGAAGGTTCAATTGCAGTGGGGGTGACTTACAAACCCATTTCCAGAGAAGTTGGGACGTTGTGTAAAATATAAATAAAAACAGAATGCAATGAATTGCACATCATTTAAACCCTATATTTAATCAAAAATGGTTCAAAGACAATACATCAAATGTTGAAACTGAGAAATTTATTGTTTTCAGAAATGTATTTGCTCATTTTTAATTTGACGCCAGCAACATGTTTAAAAAAAGTTCGGACAGGGGCAACAAGAGATTGGAAATGTTTTATGTTGCTAAAAAAAAAATGCACCTGGTGGAACATCTGACAGCTAATTAGATTAATTGGCAGTAGGTCAGTGACATGAATCGGTATGAAAAGAGCATCTCAGAGAGGCTGAGTCTTTCAGAAGATGGTGAGGGCTTCATCACTCTGTGACAGACTGCGGGAGAAAACCATTCAACAATTTAAGGATGAAATTGCAAAGAAACTGGGGATTTCATAATCTATGGTATGTAATATTATAAAATTATTCAGAGAATCCGGAGAAATCTCTGCAAGGGACAAGGCCAAAAACCAATATTGAATGGCCGCGATCTTCAGGCCCTCAGGTGGCACTGCATTAAAAACAAACAGGATTCTGTAGTGGAAATTAATGCATGGGCTCAGGATCACTTCTGAAAACCACTCTCAGTGAGCACAATTTGTTACTGCATCCACAAATGCAAGTTCAAACTTTACTATGAAAACAAAAAAACGTAAATAAACAAGAAATAGAAGTGCTGCCGCCTTCTCTGGGCTTAAGCTCATTTATGACGGCCTGAGATGAAGTGGAAAACTATCCTGAGGTCTGACCAATCAAAATCTGAATTCTTTTGGAAATCAAGCATGCCATGTCCTCTCTGCTAAAAAAGAGAGGTTAACATCCAGCTTCTTATCAGCGCACAGTTCAAATACCAGCGTCCATGATAGTATAGGGGGTGCATTAGTGCATGTGGCTTGGGTAACTTGCACATCTGTGAACAATATAATGCTGAGTAATATATATTGGTTTTGGAGCAACATTTACAGCCATCCAGACATCTTTTTCTGGTAAGGTTTGCTTATTTCAGCAAGAGAATGCCAAAACATATTATGCATATGATACAACATCATGGATTCGTATTATGAGTTCAGGTCGTAAACCAGCCTGCCTGCAGTCCAGACGCATTGCCCATTAAAAAATTTGCCCATTAAAAAAAGTTGAAAAAGTGTTGAGAAGCAAATCAAATATGACAAAAACTACAGGGTCCCTCGGTTCCAAAACAGGTTTTTAAAAGAAGAATGATTTAACACAGTGTTGCTGGCATCAAATTCAAAATGAGCAGTCATTTTTCAAAAACAATAAAATTTCACTAGCAAGGACCACGCCACAACGAGGTGAAGTTAGATGTTTAATGAATTGAGGGGTGAGAGGGTGGGTATGGAAGTGAAAGAGGGACATTTGTTGAGGTTGTCTGGAGGACATGTTGATGACTGGGTGGAGGAGACTCTGTGTGGGGGTTCCATCTCGGCGTTAACCACCCGAGCTGACGACGAGCCCCCAAAGAGTCAGAATTAAATTGAGCAGAGTTGAGCATGTGCTTGATGGAGGTCTTGAAGATTGTTGCGGATGTAAGTGCGATATGCCTGAGAAGACCATCGGCCGAGGACCTGGATGGTTTGATCAGAGATGCCTGATCTGGCAGCTGTAGATGCTGCTCTTATACGAGGGAATGGCTTGAGTAGTGTTCTGGGGAATACCTGAAATGCTGAGGACCTGATCTAAATGTGTCTGGAACCAGAATCGAGTGGCCGCCTTGCCCGTTTCAGTAAGAATGAGTGGATGCTGTGGTAATGCTTTTGCAGCATATCTGTAGCTTACATATTTAGTCAGGGAATCATATTGGCTGAGATATGAATTCAGCCGGAAAACATGGATGGGGAAGGAAACTCCCAACTGATCAGTTTTACTCCTTCTGAGTGTGAATATGCGGGAGTCAGGAGAGTGGACGGTTACGTCAGATACACTGGGATGTCAGGAGGAATTGTAGAGGGATGACGTTGGGGTGAATTGGAGCATCTCAGGAAAGAGCGCGGACGCAGAGGGTGAGATGGTCAGAGGTGAGGGGCAAGCGTCTGGCCTTGAGATTGGCTTTGTTCTTGTAGTCTTTGATTAACATTGTTTTGTGAGATTGGAGGTAGAAGGACAATGGAGGTCAGTGATTAGTTTGATGAAAATATAAATGCCCGCTCAGTATGTCCGGAGGTGGAATGGTATGGTGGAGGCCTGGAATTTGGACAGAGTGAGCATGGGTGATAAATTGCAGATTGATGTAACGTCTGAGGAGGGAAATGACAGATTGCAAGTGGCATGATAAGTTTGAAAGTGTTCCAGCCAGTTAGGTAGGCTGAGAGAGTGCTTGGAGCAAGGCTGTCGAGAATGGCTTCTTGAGAAGCGTTACAGAGGTTTTGGAGTTGTGGAGTTAGGTGAAGGTTGTGGCTGAACAGTGGAACTGGTGTGGGATGCATGTCTGAATCTGGAGCTAAGAGTCTGAATTTGTGGAATGAGAAATGAAATAATGAGTCGGCGATGCGGTTATGATAACCAGGAATGTAGGCTGCCCTGAGGATGAACTGATGTTGAGGTGAGATTAGGGTGATTCTGCTGCGGGGAACTGCATGATTGTTGGAGAATGGATTGATTTTTGTTTATGATTTCTACGACCGAGGTGTCATCGGGGTGGATGAATATAGACCTTTTGGACCATTCGTGCACCCAAAGAATGGCTGCTATGACTATGGGGTACAGCTCATGAAGCGCAGATGAAGGGGAGCGGGACTTAGTCAAGAGATTTGAACTCGGTGGTCGTGTGGGAGTAAGCCATATACTTCTGTAGTAGCCGCCAAAACTAAGGAAGGAGCTGCATCTGTATAAAGCTGAATGTCCTCAGTTTGAGGGACAAAGTCTTCCTGATTCAGGGCAACTCTGTCATAGAGAGAGGGAACGGCTGCAGTTCTGTTAATAGATTTGACAGAAAGGATTTTGCTTTTGGGATAATGCAAATGGCATAATTGAGGTAGTCAAGGAGGGCAAAAAGCTGGCGTTTTCTGTATCTGTCTGTGAGGATGTAGTTTGCAAGCAGCAGAGTGATGCACAAGAGGATGAAGGGATGTGGGTAGGGATGGGGTAAGGAAGGGAAGAGGATGAAGGGATCTGGGTAGGGATGAGGTAAGGAAGGGATGAGGATGAATGGAAGAGGATGAAGGGATCTGTGTATCTTCTCAGATGGCAGAGATGCCGAAATGAGAGTCCAGGGTGATGCTGAGGAACTCAATGGAAGTGCTGAGCCCTGAGGTTTCTCTTAGAAAAGAGGAGCAGAGAGATCTGAGAAGGCTTTTTTGAGAGTAGCGAGCCTGAGACAAGGAGGTGAGGACAATGGTGTGACTATGAGAAAATCGTTGACAAGATGGAGTATGTGGGGAAGTTGGTAGGTGTTGATTAGAATCCAGCATAGTGCTTCAGAGAGAGTATCAAAGATCTTGGGACTGCTTCTGCAGCAGCTGGGAATAGGACTATTTAAGCTTGGAATGTGTGAGCCATGAGGGGAAGAAAGATCTATGATTAACCGCTTTGGCTGACGGAGCTGAACTGGACCAAGAATAGTCTGCATTTCCCTGAGCTGGCTAGTGTTGATGATAGAGGGATGAAGGAGCTAGGTTAAATCTACGAAACCACCAGAGAGAATCTACTGGCGTAATGCGAGAGAGACTGGAGAAAGGCGATGAATAAGTGAAGCTGGCTGGGCAGGTGGTACCGCTGTGGCTAGAGTGTAGTTATTGACGAAGAGAATGAGGAGGTTGAGAACCATTAATTTGATTTGCCTGTGGTGGGGCCCTTGGTGATGCTCAATGAGGCTGTTTGCTGTGGTGGTAGCCGTGATAGAGAAAGGTTGAGCAGACGCCGTGCTATTGGAGGCAGCTGAAGGAAGGGTAGAGGAAGGGATGATGGGATGGAAGGAGGTATGTGCACTGGGATTTTGTGACGCCTGTGAACACAGGAATGAAAAGAAGGCTGAAATCATGTGAGAAAAGCCAGACACAGAGGGAGCAGGTACGGGGGGTGATACAACCTGTCCCCCACTGGGGGGAGCTGATGGAGCCAGCTGTGGCCTTGCAGGCGGTGGAGGCTCTGTGACATCGCAGGAGACGGGCTTGTGGTGATTGTCTCTGGCCCATTAGCAGGGGTCGGTCGCTTCGGAATCGTTGTCGTTGGCTGTTGGCATGATGACATTGCAGTGGTGCAGGAAATGTGGTGAAGAGCCGAAGCCACTGTATAGTAGTTGAATGGTTCTGGATGATGGAACATTGCTTCACTTGAGACTGACGTGGAACAGGACTGAGATCGTTTTGCGGTGTTAAAATAGTGGATGAAATTAGGGTCCATTCTTTCATTGCGTGTTATATACAAACAATGGCCCATCGGTAAGAACCAGGAAGTCGTGCTAGTTTGAGTAACTGAATAACTGAGGATACAGGCTGCAAGCTATAGTCCGAATCCTAACACTGGAGAGTAGCTTAGTAGAAGCAATGGCTAGTGCAGTGATAGATAATGAGGCCATATGTATTCCTGGCTTTCTTGGAGATTTTTGGCTTCTAATTACCAAATAATCCTTAATTAGCAAAACCATTTAACTAATACTACATTTCAGTTGCCCCATTTTTCCAGCAAAGTAATTGCTGGACATGTCATCATGTGGCAGGAATGGCCGTCTTAATTGCAGACTGTTGCTTTAATGGTTTTCTGGTGGGCGTGGTAGTCGAAGCTGTCAGGCTTACGAGGATGTGGGAAACCAGGAAGTCTTGTTTGGTCTTACCTCAGGCGAAACATTGCAAAAAAAAAAGCCAAATATCTCAGTCTTATCTTAGTAAAAACCTCGGCAACCTCGTAAAAAATACGTACAGCTTACTTGCTAGAGTGGTTTAATTTGTGAAACCTCAGCAAACTAAATCCTTTAATTTGGAGCGTGTTGTTCGCCGGAGGGAGTCACTGGAGCGGGAGACGCTGATTGGAGGCGGTGAAGTTGTAGCTTTGCCTGGGGAGAAGCCCAGTGAGACGCGGCGAACAGCTGTTTTTGATCCGCCGTCTTGGAATATGGTCTGTCCAATCTGGAACGAAGACAACATCTGAACTGAAGGCTTTGGGGAATTTGTTGGAATACTTCCGTTCGATTGAACGACTGAATTTGAGTCGGAATCGACGTTTGACGGTTGAGCTGGAGTTTGGACTCCGGAATCCATGTTGCTTAGTAAGTAGAAACATCAGAAAGCAGAAAAATGTTAACTCAGTGAGAAGCTGGCAAGGGAGAATATGGGTCCGGTAGAATGCAGGTCTGATAGAATGCTGTCGGGGAGACTACGGGTCCGGTAGAATGCTGGTTTGGAGAATGCAGGTCTGATAGAATGCTGGTTTGGAGAATGCAGGTCCGATAGAATGCTGGTTTGGAGAATGCGGGTCTGTTTAGAATGCTGGTTTGGAGAATGCGGGTCTGTTTAGAATGCAGGTTTGGAGAATGCAGGTCTGTTTAGAATGCTGGTTTGGAGCTTACTTCATGTGCATACTTTTCTTTTTGATTGCCACAGCGATCATATCACTGCAGAGTTTGACCGGATCCCCATTGCGCACGGGCTCAGGTGCAATTACACCCCCAGTGCTTCCGCTACTTGTCATAAAGTACTGGAATTTCAACTAATGTTTGAATTTCATTTGCTTTCCACATTTGCCTTCACTAACCAATACAAATCATCTCAGCACACTTCCGAAACCTGTTCAGTTCTAGTAGAGTGGGCATTGAAACCAAGTGAGTGGATATACAACCAGACTAGCAAGCCAGTTCGCAATCCTGTCTATTAAGCATTGTAATGCGACTGTAGCCGCGATAAACACTTCAAATTGGACCACTGATTATCTGGACCACTGATTATCTATTGAATTTTGACAAAACTTAAAGCTGAACATTCTATCAGAACTGAATCATGTTAAATTTACATGATATGTTCAATTTCAATGCACTTCTTTTTGCATTTTTGGATGCCCACTGATCCGAAACCTAGTCAGTTTATCATTTGATTCATCTGGAAAACTTGGTCCCATTACCATTCCCATCATCATCAAACATAGCGACCATCAGGAATACCTAGCCATGGATTCTTGTTATGGGAAGGTTCATCCATCTGATGGGTGCAGTGCATATGTACAGGGGCAGAGAGGATTTTACCATTGTTGACTGTTTCTCAAAATCAGATCCACTTTTCTGCACATGCCATATGGCTATGGTTCTTAGCTCATCTATGAATTGGACAAAACCGCAAGCTGAACATTCTATCCTGAATCAACACATTTCTTTCATTTTGCCCACTGATCCAGTGGTCAGTTTATATTTGATCTGGTTGGTCTCCCTACCCAAACCGATCATGTTCCCCAGTTCTCCAGCCATCTGATTTTTTGAAAAGCCCACTTTGTGCCATTTGCTTAGTTGGGTAACTGCTGACCCCAAACCCTCCCAGTGGCCTTGGTCTCAGATTCCCCAGTTCTCCAGCCAGACCTAATAGGCCTCAATTGGAGAGGTTGAACCAGGAGCTGAACAAAACTCTTCGCTGCCTTCCTGAAGGTAACACCACCACATGTCTCACAATTTGTTACCACGGCTGGATTGGGCGTGTCTCCTTTTCAATGTTATCTGGGTTACCAACCACCTTTATTCCAGTCTGAGGAGAGAGAAGTGGCAGTTCCCTCTACTCAGGCCCTGATTCACCACGCCGGTGAGGGTTGGAGAAGAATTAGTGCTTTGTTATTCCAACACATTTCTGCCTTCCCGAAGCTGAGGACTCGTCATCACAGGCCAGAGCCTGTCTGCCATGTGAGGCAGAAGGATATCCCGCTTCAGAAATCGTCAAAGAAGCTCACCTCCAATTAATTGACCCATTCGCCATTTCAAGAATTTTGTCTCCATTCACTGTCAGGCTCCTCCTCCCCCATTCCCTTTCTAACATTCACCCTGTGTTCCATATCTTGAGAATTAAACCTGTGTTTTTGTTTACCTACTGTCCTGCCTCCCATTCCCCACCTCGACCCAGGCTCATGGATGGTGGCCTTGCTTACACCATGCGTTGGATTCTGGACATGCTTTGTCAGGGACGCGGACACCAGTTCCTTGTGGACTGGGGGGGTACAAGCCTGAGGAGTATTCCTGGGTACCAGAGTGGAAGATCTTAGACACCTGGTTCGCGATTTCCTGTGCAGGCGTTCAGGGTCCACCTCAGGGCTGAGAGGGGGAACTGTCACATCCCTCCTGCGAATACAGTTGCATGTTGCTGGATTGTAATTTGCTATTCATGGAAACTCTTGTAGAGCACTAGTAAAAGCTCTCAAGCCTAATTCAGGACACAGGATTAGAACTGCGTTCTTTTTAACCCTGTCTAAAGGCCCATTCACACCGAGGCGGAGCCGAAAAGCGGCATGGATTTGCGGAATATTCGCAGCACGAAAATTCCGCGTTAAACCATTCACACCGACCTCAGTGCGAAATTTCGCCTTCTTGTGTTCCAATTCCGCAGAGCGGAAAAACAAATTTGCGAGTTATAATTTAACCTAAATGAACCATGATAGCAGCAGCAGCGACGATGACATTGTTCGTATGTATCTGAACCATAATGTTAGCCTCGCAGTCTTCTTTTGGACTGACGTAGCCAACGAACGTTTTCCTTATTGATGTCCGGACCTGGGGCTGTTTCAATACTTAACTTGTCCAACCCAGACGAAGCTTCATCATAATTTGCATCTCAGCGACGCACAGCTTCAGTGATTTGGTGCACAAATATTCAACATATGAAAACGTTAATCGAAAAAAAAAAACTGATGAGCTAGATCTCTAACTAATATGAAAAAGTAAACTAACTGCGCACATAGCTATAAGATGTCTCATTAAATTTCAGTATTAACTGAATACAAGCTATCTAGCTAATCAAAAGGTTTGAATGCTGTGACATCAATAAAAACAAATCATTTCATAGGCTAAAAGATCAATTTCGCAGGCGTATTTTCGCAGAAGCTTAAGTCCGGATGTTTTTCGTGAACGGAAATTCCGCCTTGGTGTGCAAGCTTACATTAAAGCCCATGGAATTAGCTGCTATAAAAATCCGCACGAATAATCCGCATGGAAATCCGCGCTTGGTGTGAATGGGAAAGTCTGTTCCTCTGTCCAGTTTGTTCAGAACAAGCTCCCAATCCCTCTAAAGTCATGAGGATTGGAACCAAGTTCCCCTAAAGCAACTCGATCCTCCTTGTGGGCAGTTAGACTCCGGCGAAGTGTCAACTCCAGTTGACAGCCATCCCAGAAAGCCACTGGCCAGAGATTGGCTTCCTGGTCTGGGCCATGACAAACACTATACCATAACATACCGCAGCTTACCATAAACCACAATTTATCACAGCTTGCCATGCTACACATCATACCAGAGCATACCATACAACACACCATACCACAATATACCACAGCTTGCCATCCTACACAACTTACCACAGCTTAACATCAAATGCACCATACCACAATTTACCATACAATACATTAACTGTAACATACCACAGGTTACCATGCAAAATATCCCAGTACTGTGGAGTACTCCTGAATGAACTGCTAATAGAAATTGGCAAACCTAAGGAACTTCTGATGTTGTCACAGGTCCATTGGGTCCAGCCAGTCTACCACAGCCAGTATCTTTTGGCAATCCATTTCTAAGGCTCCTTGCAACAGGAATGAGATGGTGGTGGGTTGGAATTCACACTTTTCAAGTTTGAGAAAGAGGTGATTCTCTAGCAGCCTCTGAATGATGAAGCAGACGTGACAGGTGGGTTCCTGCGGGGTTTGAGAAAAAAACAGGATATCATTAAGGTAGATGTAAGGACATCACTAATGAGGTTCTGGAACACAGTGGGAGTGTTAGCAAGCCCAAGTGGCATTACCAGATATTTGTATTAGCCGGAGAGGGTGTTAAACGCTGTCTTCCACTCACCTCCTTCCCGTATGCACACTAGGTGGTAAGCATTGCGCAGATCTAGCTTGGTAAAATAGTAACTTCCTTGGAGGTTGGAGAATGCGAAGTCCACCAAAGGAAGAGGGTAGCCGTTCTTGACTATAATAGAGTTAAGCCAGTGTAGGAAATTAATTTTTTACGGGGCCGATTACAAATCATGCCGTTTAAGGGAAACTCATTATAATATTAATTATAGAATGAGTGTTGCCACATTTAACTCATGGCTCCCTCCACCCTCTCTCTCCCTGGGTCTCCGTGTTCAGGCCTACATGGGCCATACGGGACAACAAATATGATCAAGTAAGACAGGAAGAGCAGCATTACTGACAGATATATTGACTTGAATTGAAGTCTCATTCTATAAGTTAGTGGCATAATAACCATTGTGCAAAGTCACCAACACCACAGACTGTTTATTACATCCTTTACTGGAGAATCTTCTCACTCTTAAGCTGCTTTCACACCCGACGCAAAACGAATTTTTCGCACGACAGATTACATTCAAAGTCATTGGTCTATGTTCTATTGTAAGTAACATATTGGCTCATGTGATCTGAAAGTCATTGCACCCACCTTGCTTCGCTTACGCAGACGAACATATAAGATTTTCTCTTCTGTCATGTCTGTGTCTGTTGATCCATCTGACATGATGGACAGGAAACTGGCTTGCTGCATGTCTTCTCTGAGGGAGCTCCACTCAACTTCGGCTATGCACTTAATAAACTCTTTGGCTTGCTTCTTGTTCAAATAGGTGCTGCCTGTCTTTATTCCCTTTTTTCCATCTAATCTACGATGAAACAAAAAATACTTCATTAAATAGCGTCATTAGATCCTCACACGAACTGTTGTTTCTAAACAATTATATGAGCAAAGTTACTGAAAGTGTGCGCACATTTGGCGAACTTACACGGAGTACAATACGCGGCTAGTGCTACACTGCACGACTTTTCAGTGTTGCTGAAACTTTTAGTGAGCTAAGATATAATAATTGGTAAATAGTAAATTGGTGTTAATACTTACTTGCAAAGCCACTAACCCCCCACATTAGTCAACACGGAAGGGTCTTGCCTTTTTCTTTTATATACCCCATGATGGCGTGTGCAGTTCTGAAAAGTACGTTTAACTTCTCAAGCTGAGCTATTTTCAGGCTGGATAGTGCCCTCATTGCAGCAGTTTTCTCTGGAGCGGACTTTCCTTTAATAGTGTGTATCACTTCCATCTGACATTTAGACCCTTCATGGTCCTTGATAGCCTCCAACTTTAAATTTCTTGTGCCCACAATAAAGCTATTTGCCTTGCTGCTGGCTGGAGCGTGCTGTCGACAGTGGGAGTAAAACATTGACTGGCTGCTCTTATTAAAAACTAGCCAGTCACACAACTCCCCACTGTCAGCCCTTTTCTACTTTTCATTAAAAAAAAAGCCTTTTAACCTTAGGTTCATCAGGCATTGCTTCCTCCTGAGAAGGCTTGCTGCCATCTGCCACCCGTTTCACACCGGGAATGAAACGCCACATTGTACCCTCAGCTCAGTACACTCAATTGGCTATACAATTACAAATACAGCCATTAATGGTTTAAGTGCATACCGCGATCTTCTTTCTTCTTCTACTAGTAATGGAATCTGCGACATATTGGCAGCAGCACAAGTGCATTGCTCCCCCATAGGTCAGTTGCATAACTCAGTTGAGTGCTCTCTAACTTCGAATCTTCAATTCAAATTTTAACCTGCCACAGTGGCTTGTGGGCTGATCAAATTCACCCGACACTTCATAAATTTACCCACATTTGGCCACTGGCGGGTGCTAATTTCCCACCCTGGCTAAACCCTCGGTAATCTATGCAGTGATACGGAGATCTGTCCTTTTTTACCTCAAAAAAGCCTGCTCTCACTGGTGATGAGGAAGCTTGAATGGTTCTGGAAGCCAGGGACTGGTTTATGTACTCCTCCATTGCTATGGATTCCTGTGTCAATGGGGAGTAGAGCTAGCCCATAGGAGGCAACATTCCAAATAGTCAATGGCACAGTCATAAGGTGTGTGGGGGAAGCGACACAGCACATACTTCATTGAATGCCTGGTGGAGGTCTTAGTAGATGATTAGGACTCCTTTAAAGTCCAGCAGCCCCTCCTAAAGGTTGAGGGGAAGAGATTCGACAGGAGAAGAAGCTCACCAAAGACAAGACTGTAAACAGGATGAACTCCATTCTGTGATGGAACCAGAGGACCAGTCCGAACAAGGATTTTGGTGTCCCTGCCAAGGCCTTCCTAAAGCCATCAATGCATGTGGTGACTCCATGATGAAAAACTGGGAATTCTACAGATTGGTTAATGGAGGTCAGCATGGATACCAGCCTGGACACTTTGCTGATGTTTGGGAAGTCACTCCCTGTGAGGCCTTGGGAGTGGATAGGCACTGGTGGGGTTTCAGTCAGAATTCTCAGGTGATGAAAGAGATCAGGGTAGATAAAGTTCCTGTCTGTTCTGAGTCGATTAGTGCCTTGATGAAAATTAGGCATCCCTGCCTGGTCAAACAAATGGGAAGTAGTGGCCGAGAAGACTAAATAGACATAGGAGGGGGCCGCTGGACAGGACATTCAGCAATAGTATGGTCAGTGCTTCTGCTGTACAAGCAAAGACTCTGCTGGATGCGTCTTATTCATTTTGTCGGAGGCAGCTTATGAAGGCAGGTCCAGTCAACTGCCATAGGTTCCAAGGAAGCCAGGTGGGGCACGGCTCGAAGCAGAGTGCCTTGGAACTCAGGAAGGGCAGGTGCTGGTAAGCTTTTCAGCCGAGCCAGCCACCCTCATCAGCAGCGCCAAGTCAATTAGGCCGTCCTAGTCAGGGGTAAGAATGGAGGTTGTCAGCTTGTCCTGGTCCTGATCCAACTGAGGTGTCCTAGGGAGCCAGGGGGTCCCAGCATGTAGAGACAGTGTGTCTTGAAATCGATGGAGTACTCCTAATCAGACAGGCTGCATTGGTGAAGCCTCCGGGCAGTGGTATGGCTGAACCAGGACTGATGAAATACCTTCCTCAACTCCTCAGCAAAGGCAGCGAAGGTCTGAACTGCAGGGCATCCTGCCTCCCAACAGGCAGCCGCCCAGTCTCTGGCTCTTCTGGAGAGGCGAGTGGTGATTAATGTCATTCTGGACTGTTTGGTGGGGAATGAAGATGGTTGGAGCTCAAAGACCACCAAACATTGAGCCAGGAAACTTCAGCAGGCGGTTGGGTTGCCATCATCGGGATCCAACACTGCTAGGTTGGGTTCCCATACAGCAGTTGCCTGAGGGAGACTCTGCTGCATATTAGAACTGCCTGCTAGAGAGGTGGCACTGAAATCTCATCATATGTGAGTAAGAAATGTAAGTGATACAACAAGTTGATTGGAGATGCCAATGGATTGGTGCAGCTGGCGGAGCTCTGCCTCTTGCTGACCAATTTGAACCCCTTCGTACTTCAGGGCATCTACTAGGCAAGGCGAATCTGCTGGTTCCATTCCTCAGCTGGATCACACTGTTATGATCCAGATAAGGAACTAAACACAGACTAAGGGCCCTATCTTGCGCCAGAGTCCCTAAACCCGTTATTTGAGGAATTAGCATTGCGTAAGAGGCGTTCCCCCGCAAAAGTTGCTATCTTGCACACCTGCCTATATCCCTAAAACACCTGCGCTACCCGTTATATTATGCATAGGCGTGGTTTGGGCATTACGCCAGTTAAACCAATCAGTGTGCCAGGTGCCACTGCCTTTAGGAGCAGGCTGCGCTATCCCAAATCCTCAAACCGAAACCCGTGATGGAGAAAGGAAGGTCGCCACATTTCTCCGAAGATGAAGTTAAATTGCTCGTGCATGAGGTCAAATCCAGACAGGGGAGGATCTGTTTTTCTTTAGTTAATCATGAATTGTATTATTATTATTATTATTATTATTGTTGTTGTTGTTTTTATTGTTATTATTTGACATTGACATATTGTTTAATGTTTGGTATGTAATAAAAAAAAAACATCAAGCCTAACCCTTTTGTGATGGAAACTTCAAAAAAAAAAAAAAAAAAAAAAAAATGCGTTTCACCATGATTGGGTCATGCCTCCAATTGAGCTGAGTGGGTGTTGGAATGACCCACTAGCATAGAAAAATAGTGCCACAGTAACCCTAACAGCAACGGGCAAGGCATACGGACAGCTGGCAGTGGTGTATATATCATCTGCAACCAGGTGACATTATTCCGTCACTGCCTGATGGGAGAGGCGCAGTTTTGTCACGCGTTCTCGTTCTGTGGGAAATAATATTCAGGGCCGGCGCTAGACCTGAAAATTTGGGGAGAAAATATCCTTCCCTTTATTGACTACAATTAGTCCTGGCTAATTCTAGATGGTTTTCCCTTATTAACACATTTTCCAATTCAAGAATAATTAAGTGGCAATTGAAGACACGGCTTCTCTCCCCCATGCGCTCTAACTGCGACAAAATAATGGGCTTCATTCAGTACAGAAAAATAATTTAATTATAAATAGGTCTATGCCCTGGCACTCAGCAACGGTAATTTTTTTTCCAGCGAGAGCGGCATTTCAGAACTCTTTTGCGAATGAAGGTAATTTCGGCGACAAGTACACATACCTGTTTTTGCAGCACGGTCACGCAACTTGCTGTAAAAAAAATAGAGAGCTGTCCGACTGGAAAATGCAAACGGACGAAACCACGTACTTGTCACCAGAATTACCTTCATTCGCTGATGAGTTCTGAAATGCCGGTCTCGCTGGAAAAAAAAGTTACGTCGCTGAGTGCCAGTGCATAGACCTAATTATGATTAATTATTTTTCTGAACTGAATGTAGCCCATTTGTCGCTGTTAGATCACACAGGGGGAGAGAAGCCGTGTCTTCAATTGCCAAATGGGTAGCGGGTGGTTTGAGGACCCGCTATACGCTTTCCCTAACCTGTGTGGTCAAGATAGCAATTTTAGGGAAAGCGCATAAACACGCCCACAGGCACACCTCCAGTCGCAAATAAAGGATTCGGCATAATGAGTAGCGGGTAGTGTGGCCACAAGATACCGTTTAGGGATAGTGGAAGCTGCTAAATGTGCAATTCACGGGTAGCGGGTAGTGGCAACGGGTAGGGCAGTGTGAAAGATAGAGCCCTAAGAGTACAATCCATAAGGGAGTATTGATTAACAGGAACTGCAGAGGGGCAGTGCAGCTAAGTCGGTAATGACTGGAGAGGGTAGGAGTGTGTCCACGCCCAGACTGCCAGTGAACAACTGTTGAACAACAGTAGCTGTTCTGGGGCAGAAACCTGGTGGTAAATCCCTCTTGCAGAAGCAGGACTGCTTGACAGTGAACCAAAGGGTTCAGCAGGAATGCAGTCCCAATTTTGGACACTGATGAAGGCCTGGGAGGTGTTCCAAATACACTGACTCAGAGGAACAGGTTGGAACACCGCTAGTAATTCTTCAGTAGGATCATATTATGAATTGAGGATGCTAGTGCTAAAAGGGGGTCAAGTGCCGTCAGTGACATTTTGAGAAAATGAGCAAAAACACTTTTTTTCACCTATGTGGGGAAACTTCAATGCATGGTCATTTTCATTAGAGTTGTCCATTCTAAGCATAAAGAGCATGAGTTGTGGTGAAAAATCATAAAAATTCATACTTTTTGGGCACTTTTTCTAATTTGATTATTCAAGAAGGGGGTCAAGTCCACTTTGGACTTGACCCCCTTCTTGTTTTCACAAAGTTCTATACATGTACAGGAATAGATTTTCAGGCTTATTTTGCCAAAATCCCTGATAAATTTGAGTGTTTTTCAAAACTTATGGATTTCTTGTTCAGGAGACATTTTCTGGCCCACCCAGTAGCTATGGCTTTGTTAAAGACCTGCCTGCCTATCTACCCAGTAGGCATAGGCTACAACTTGATAAGGAAAGGGGTCAGTGTGTCAGAAATATAAAATGCACAATATAGGCATATTATGATAGACTCAGAATCCAAACCTTGAAAAAGAAATCTCTTTCATGCACCATCTTTGTGGGTGTTGGAGGTCTGTGTGCATACTGTGTACATCTGTGATACATGCAAGAAGGGGGCCAAGTCCAGAGGGTTGAAAAAGAGGGGCCCTTTTTAAAATCATGTTTCAACAATGGTATAGACTATTCATTTCACGACTTTACCATCAGAAAAATCAAAATACTTCATTTTCCTCCTCCTCAAGATGGGCCAAATTTGGACATTTGTTGCACAGTTCACATGTTTTTCATGGAGGCCGCCATCTTGGATTTAAATGTCTTTCAATGCAACAACGGGGCTAAGTCCAGGCATGGAGTTGACTACCTTCTGGCTCAAGTGAAATCCCTCTAAAATAACCAGGTAGACATGCTGCTAGCTCAATGAGACTTAAAGGGAAGATGCAGAGAGACATCTAGTGTTAAAAAATGGCACTACCTCAAATTTCATCAAAATGGCACTTGACCTCCTTTTAGCACTAACATCCTCAATTTCCCTGATTCAAGGCTATTAAAATGCTCTTGATGTGAGCATTGAGTGACTATTTATAATTATAGTAATAAAAAGGGTGTTATGTGATTGGATGTTTCAGCATTTTCAACACGTGGATGGGGATGAAACTTTTCTAGTTGAAATATTACTTTGAGCATAGACAATTAGCAACAGCCTTAAAATAATTCAGGTTCATTATAGCCTATAAGGTCCAGGATTGTGCACGTAAGAACAAGATAAGTCAGTCGTGTATCCCATCATGCATTGCCAAGCTGCAGCCAATCACTGAGCTTCAAATTCCGTAGTTTGGCTTTTGCCAGTATTACTGGAACAGAGTAAATATAACACTTTCATTCTTTGTTGTGTGGGTGGGCAGATGATGGGCAGAGATTACGTAAATTTATCTAGTTAGGTAGAAAACTCACAATGTCTTTTGGTTTAAACAAGTGCAGAGTAATTCAAAACTAAATATTTTCATGTAAAGAGCAACTTAGTTTTTCACAGTAATTATCACAGCTTTAATAATGTTACATTTACATGTAACATTTCATTTTTTTCAGTGAAGGCTTAGTAGGATATAAACCAAGTCAATCCAACAATAACACTAACACCACAATGAACTTACATAGACATGACAATCACAAAGTGCAACTGCACAGCTGAGACCCTCTCATTCACCAGTGTGAATACAGCAGCACTCAGCCAAGGTGATGTAAATATCCCCACACTTGCCCGCTGCCTCTCACTTTTGCTAACTCCAAAATAGGAGAAACTTTAACCCCTACCAGGGAGTTTGGTTCTAGAGCCAGTGCTGCGTGTAGAGGTGAGTCTGTCTATATTTAACCGGTACCGCTCAACCTCTCACATTGCCTCTTTCCCTGCCAGTGTGTGGATTTCCAAGAGCTTGTTTCCATGTCCAGGGCCCAGAATTCCAGGGTCTCCGCCACTGTCTCCCAAACAGTCCACAATGCACTCGACCCCAACTCCTCTCCTCGCAGGTGATGGGTCCACAAAGAGGTGGCTTCCTGTAGCCTTTTCGGGCTAAGCCCGGCCAGGTCCCGGGAAAAACCCCAACAGGTGCTCGCCTACAAGCGCCCCTTCTAGGTCTGGCTCCAGAAGGGGGCCCCCGTGTCCCTATTTCGGCAAGGTTGTTCGGAGCCTTAATGGAGTCCCTGGACAGGGTCCTGTAAAAGGCTTCAATTGGGGATTTCTTAGTTTTGCCGCGGGACTTCAACGCTCACGTGGGCATTGATGGAAACACTTGGAAGGAGTGTTTGGGAGAAAAGGCCTCCCTGATCTGAACTGGAGCAGCGTTTTGTCATTAAATTTCTGTGCTACTCTTGGATTAGCCTTGCCAAACACCATGTACAAGCGTAAGGGTGTTCATAAGTGTACTAAGTACTAGAATGCCCTTAACTGAAGATCAATGATCGATTTTGTACTCTTGTCATCAGACCTGGCAAGTGGTCACTGCCTGGTGATAGGCTGGAACAGATGGCAGGGAAGACTGTAGGGCAGAGCTGAGAAACCTAAATGCTATATGACGGTTGACTGGTTGAATGTTTGGTAGAGGACCATGTCCAGATAATTTTTAACTCACACCTCCAGAAGAGCTTTTCTCATAGCCTGGGGGAGGCTGGGGACATGAGGTCCGAGAGCACCTGTTCAAAGTTTCTATCCTGGATGAGGCTGCCTTCAGCTGTGGCTGGAAGGTTGTTGGTGCCATTCCTGGCGGCAACCCAAGGACTCGTTGGTGGACACTAGCAGTGAGGAGAGCCGTCAAGCTCAAAAAGGCGGCCTTTCAGGCTAAGTTAGCCCAGGGGACTCCTGACTCAGCAGACAGGTATTGCCAGGCTAGAAGTACTGCACCCACGGTTGTCACAGAGGCAAAAACTCAGGTTTGCGATGAGTTTGGGGAGGCTACAAGAAGGACTTGCGGGTAGTCGTAAAGAAGTTCTTGCAAACTGTCCGACGACTCAAGAAGGGGAGGCAGGGTTTCGCCCAGGCTGTTTTCAGCAGGGGTGGGGAACTGCTGACCTCAACTGGGGATAGTTTGGTGGTGGAAGGAGCACTTTGAGGAACTCCTGAATCCAGCAGACACACCCTCTGTTTAGGGGGTAGGGATAGAGGACTCAGATGTGTCTTTGCCCATGATCCTGACGGTAGACATTGAGGTGGTGAGAAAGTTCCATAGTGGCACGTCACCGGGATGGAAGAGATTTTTTCTCATATGCTGAAGGCTCCAGATGCTGTTAGGCTGTCTTGATTGACACATCTGTTTCACATTATGTGGATGTCACATACAGTGTCCTTGGACTGGCAGGAAGTTTGTTCCCATTTTTAAGAATGGGGACTGGAGGGTGTACTCCAACTAAAGGGAGATCACACTGCTCAGCCTCCCAGGGAATACTTATGCCAGGGTGCTGGAAAGGAGACTCTGCCTAGATCCGGGAGCCTCAGATCTGAGAGGAGCAATGCGAGATCCGTTCTGGTCATGAAACAGTAGGCCAACTTTTTACCCTTGCATGGTTACAGGACTGGGAGTCTACCTATCCAGTCTACATGTGTTTTGTAGACTTGTAGAAGGCTTATGACCGTATGCCATGAGGTATCCTGTGAGGGATGCTGCAGGAGTATGGGACTGCAGGGCTGTTAGTTCAAGGCATCTGATCCCTGTACAACCAAAACCGAAGTTGGACTTGTTTCCAGCCGGTGTTGGACTCTGTCAAGGGTGTGTCTTGTCACCTATTTTGTTTGTGATTTTCATGGACAGGATATCAAGGCGCAGTTGAGGCTTGAAGGGTGTTTAGTTTGGTGGCCTCATGGTTGCATCTCTGCTGTTTGCAGCTAATGTGTACTTGTTGGCTTCATCAGGTTGTGACCTCCAATGTGCACTGGAGCAGTTTGTAACCAAGTGTGAAGCAGTCAGAATAAGGATCAGCACCTCCAAATCTGAGGCCATGATTCTCCGCTGCAAAAAGGTGAATTGTCTCCTCCGAATGTGGGGTGAGTTGCTACCCCAAGTGGACGTGTTTAATGAGGGTAGGATAGCACATGAGATTGACAGGTGCAGCATCTGCTGTGAGGCATGCGTTGCACCAGTCCGTTGTGGTGAAGGAGCTGAGCTTAAATGCAAAGCTCTCGATTTACTGGTCAATCTCCATTCCATCCCTCACCTATAGTCATGAGTTTAAGATATTGACCGTAAGGACAAGATCGCAAATACAAGCGGCTGAAATGAGTTTTCTCCGCAGGGCTGACCCTTAGCAATAGGGTAAGGAGCTCGGACATCTGGGAGAGGCTCAGTGCAAAACCACTGCTCCTCCACATTGACAGGAATCAGTTGAGGTGGTTTGGGCATCTGGTCCGAATACCACTTCGACGCCTCCCTTTAGAGGTTTTCCAGATATGGCGAACTGGGATGAGGACTCGAGGCAGATTTTGGACAGGCCGGAGGGATCATATCTCCGGCTGGCTGGAGAACATCTTGGGGTCCCCCAGGAAGAGTTGGAAAAAGTAGCAGGGGAGAGGGATGCCTTAGCCACTTTAGTCCACAACCCTAACGACCTGGCCCTGGATAAGCTGCTGAAAATGGATCGATGGAAGGACATTCACGAAAGGGGCGAGGTCTACAAATGATATCACCTGGGATCAAGGGAGGAGATGAGACAATAAATCAATTAAAGGAGACAAACAACCAAAACACACGCAGACTGCTGGAAGAAGGGAGGAAGGAATTAATGTTACATGCAGGCAGAGGGTCAATGATGCCCAGGGCCAGCTTGATCCCCATTCATTTACTCATTTATTTATTTATTTGCTTATTTATGTTTGGGAAGGGGGTTGACTGGGTTAGATTTTTTTGAATGTAACTGAGAAATAAATACAATTTCAGTTAAGTTAGACAGTGCGCTTGTGCCCTGTAAGAGGATGCCCACGGATGATAGCTTAGCGACATTATCGACGTTAGTTTGTGGCTTGTGGTTAGTTATTCATGAAAAAAAAAAATTTTATCAAGAAGTGCGTAATTTCAGAGCATCAATACACCTATGGAATTTTTCATTTTAAATTTGAGGATTTATCTGACCGGGTATCATGCAACAAAAATCAAAGCATGTTTCTGCTTTTGATGGTGTGAATGCAAGGATGCAGGAAGCTGTTTACTTACAATTAACATTTTTAATATTCCTTCACAAAGTGGTAAAAATTTTTTGTTTGTTTGTTGTTCACTCATTTGTTTGTCAGTTAATGGGATATCTCTAAATATTATTATTATTAGCATTATTACTATCAGCAAATTTCAAAATGGCCGAGGTAAGGACACAAACGGCACCAATCACATATACCTCCTGCCAACTTCGTTTGGCGAAGGTTAACAAACCATTTAATCCAATTTTTGTAATTAAATCCATCAAATTTTATAATTAGATCAATTTAATTTACTCCTTTTCGTCCCCTTTATCTGACCTTTTCCCTTCATTTCATTGGTTGAACTGTCAGTATTATGGGAGATAGGTGAAGAGGGAAGGTGGTGTGATTCTGGAGAGCGTCTCGGGCTCAGCACCTTGCTCAAAGGCACATGAACAGTGCTGTTAGACACCAAAGAATAAGCCACTCTCCAGCTTCCAGCCCATGACTGAGATGCACCGTCCGTGCCATTCCAGGGGTACAGCTGCCAAGCTACCGGATGTCTACACAACAGAACATTTTACGGGATATAACTTGGCTTAAAGCATCCAGCTCTAAGTTTTTCCGGCAGCTTTTTGTTTGTTGGTGTAATTAGAAAAATCAGAATGCCAACACCAGGGCTTTTAATTTTCCCAGTTACACCAGAGAAATCGGTTACACCTGGAAATATTCATCTTCCATAGTGAGATCCCAGGCATCTGTTGGGAGGGGGAGGGGCCATAGTATACAAATAATTTGAAATAATCTGGGTGAACATCAACAGAAAGAAAGCAGCAGACATGGGTTCCCTGGCAGCGCACAGGCTTACTGAAGCGCAGATGACTGATGAGTCTGCGGATTTCGATACGGCCAAAGATACAGAGAGAAAATAGAGCGCTTCTCCTTTTCCAAAGAAAGTGAACTGCATATTTCTCAGTTCCACCCTTCATAAATATTTCTCTGTGTTTGTGTTTCAGAGAACTCGTTTCCCTTTTGTAAAGTTTGGCATCCAGTCTCCTCATTAAGGCATTTGTTCTGTTTCCATGCGGACTGTAGCATGTGTTAGTCACTGAATGATGGATTGAAAGTTTGGGTGCCAAACACAATGAATCAAACCAAAGCAAAACAAACTTCTGACAGAATTTTCAGTCATCCCCAACCAAACTTGTGTATGGAGGATGACAGACAGAAAGTCTGGAATCTAGAAACTTTTACTGCTGTTTTGGCAAAAATATCTTTTTTTCAATTCTTAACCAATTTAAATAATTTATCACTTATACTTCTAAAAAAATCAGAATGCATTAGACTTTTTCTTCACTTAAAGTTAATGACTTAATTAACTACAACCCCAATGCCAAAAAAGTTGGGATGCTGTACTGAATGTAAATAAAAACAAGAATGCAATGATTTGCAAATCTCATAAACTGACATTTTATTCACAACAGAACATAAACAATGCATCAGATATTGAAAGTGAGACATTTTACCATTTCATGAAAAATATTAGCTCATTTTGAATTTGATGGCAGCAACACATCCCAAAAAAAGTTGGGATGGGGCCATGTTTACCATTGTTTAGTATCCCCTCTTCTTTTAACAACAGTCTGTAAACATCCGGGAAGTGAGGAGACCAGTAGCTGAAGTTTTGGGAGAGCAATGTTGTCCCACTCTTGTCAGATGTTGGATTCTAGCTGCTCAACAGTCCTGGGTCTTCTTAGCCAGATTTTTTTTTTTATGATGCACCAAATGTTTTCTAGTAATGAATGGTCTGGACTGCAGGTAGATCAGCTCAGCACTCTGACTCTTCTACTGCAAAGCCATGCTGTTGTGATGGATGCAGTATGTGGTTTGGCATTGTTTTGCTGAAATATGCAAGGCCTTCCCTGAAAGAGACGTCTGGATGGGAGCATATGTTGTAAAACCTCTATATACGTTCAGCATTGATAATGCCTCACCAGATGTGTAAGATCCCCATGCCATAGGCAGTAATGCAAGCCCATACCATCAGAGATGTAGGCTTTTGAACTGTGCGTTGATAACAAGCTGGATGGTCCCTCTCCTCTTTAGACTGCAAGACTAGGCATCTGTGGTTTCCAAAAGAATTTCAAATTCTGATTAATCTGACCACTGAGCAGTTTTCCATTCTGCCTCAGACCATTTTAAATGAACTTTGGCCCTGAGAAGATGGTGGCGTTTCTGGATTGTGTTCACATATGACTTCTTCTTTGCATGATACAGCTTTAGCCGGCATTTGTGGATTGCACAGCTCACAGTCAATAATTTCTGGAAGTGTTCCTGAGCCCATGCAGTGTATTCCAGTGCAGAATCATGCCTGTTTTTAATGCAGTGGCGCATGAGAGTTTGTTGTATGGGCAATGAAGAGTGGAGTTTTACTGGCGTACGGACCCAGTTTCACCACCGCCCTAAAACACAAAATTGCCAATAAGAAACACCGCTATCACTCAAAATGGCCCAAGAATCAAAATAGGAACATGCCCCACATTTAATATCTAAGCAGCTTCTGGTCACTGATGGAAGCTGAAGGAAGAACAAGGACTGAGATGCGGATGTTGCTATTGGTCAGCTAGGGTTTACTTACTGGTCAGGTCATCTTTTATATATACACGTCACCAGTTTAGACCTTGGTTTATTAGTTGTAACTTCACCATCCAAAAGACTGGAATTCATGTTTTTACATCATCACATTGAGGTTTTGCGAGATAGCTAGCATATAGGTACGTTTAGTTTCTTTCCAACATCATTAACTAAGATTTGCAAAGTTTGCTGCTTGCTTTATGTGCTATACCATCCTATATTGAGCTGTGCTATTTTTGCCGACAGCGATAGCAAAATAACTTCTGTGGAAAAAACAGTAGCTTTTCAATCAAATAACATTTTAACTAACCTTTCTAAACCACAGAAAGGTCGTTATGTTAATTAGTAGCCTGTAGCATAGCGTAGGCTGCCATACAGTAAGTCTAGGCTAAGTAAGAAAACAATGCTGGCTCATGATACACTTTATTAACTGCTTGCATATTTTTACGTTTATTGCCCAGGACATAGCCTGTAAGGTCAATCAAGTGAAGCCCATTGGCAATAATCCAGAGATATTTCTGGGTAATGGCGACCATTCAAGGGAGATTGTGCTTCAAACAGGCCTCCACCGCTATTCTTCTCAGACACAAGATGGATAAAACATTCCGAATCTTGCCGAATCTTATCTCTCTCACCTGAATAATGTGGATTAATGCACCTCAGCTAATACCACTTTTACAACATACACCCACATAAGTAGCACTTCAGTTGAATTATTGACCAGTCCAGACCATTGTCTGACGTGGACAGAGTGGATTAAAATCCCACCAAACTGGTCCATGATTTTCTCGACTAAGGTTGAGAATTAAGACACCAGTTAGGCTAGTCTTTCACAGCATGCAGTCAGTTCCGTACCATAAAAAATGACCACAGTTGGCTAAGATCAGCTGTAAATTCCAATTTCCAATTAACAAACAGCCTCCTTACAGCTGGGTCCTCTAATATGGAATACTGTATGAAAATTTGCCAGGTGGGCAAAAATTCTCTATATGTAGTTTTCTTAAAATCATTGGATTATACACATCTTACTGTGCTTTTGCAACAGAATTTGGGTGAACACTTATCTGGATATAAACCAGACTTTTTCGGCAGTCTCAGGGTTATCTTTGGCTCAAACTACAGACAGACAGATTGAAGGTGATGTCATTTATTACAAGGGCGGATATTGTACAACGCATTTATCCTACCTTTGGAAAGTAGCTTGGAAAAAAATTAATGAGGCACAGTTGGTATGATAAATAGCACACACTCAGACAATGCAGCTTTGAATATGGCCTCTAACGGGGAAACCATGGTAATATGTAGGGTATATCATTTTTTTGTTTAAGTACACCTTGCTGAACAACTTTCTCATCCAGTGCACTCAATTTCTGTAAGCAGTAGTGAGCGAGTTTGGACATTAATTTGGGCTTATTTGGTCTTGATAAAAGACTTGGCCAGGTTTTCCCTATCATAGCGAGAGGCTAAAAGCCCAGAACAATGCCGACCATGATTCGTCAATGCGAGTGGTTCTTCCATCTATATTTAAATTCATACATGGGCTGTGTGATTGCGGAAAGTTGGCCAATCTGTCGAAGAAGGTTAGGTGAACTTCAATACCAATGTTGCCATCTAATGTCGCGCCTCAGGTGTTCATGTAAGAGGATAATGCACACATACTTTTTTGTTTGTTTTTTTTCATGAAGGTGCTAGCCGTTATTTTGCGTGTATTAATCAAATACATCATTTTATTTCTTTCAATACTCATAACATTAAGGAAAGCAATTGGGGGTATTTATGGCATTAAGAAAAAGAACACAAGAGCTCTCTGAGAGCACAACATCCCCACTAAAGTCGCGACAGCGATATGTGTATCATCAATCTATCTGCAGCTTAAGTTTCAGAGATGTCCCATGAAAACTGTAGGAGGAGTTGATTTCAGAAACTAAGTACCTTCTGATACAGACAGATGGACGGAGAGGCAGAGGGACTGCACCCCAACAGAATACCCCTTTTGGACAGAGGCCCGACGGGGAATAAAAATTGGATTCTACACTGTCCATTCAGTTAAATCATCATGGTCTCAGCTGAACAAAAGTGATTGCACTGTATTCTGGAATAGGCTACAGTACACCACAAAGAACACTGCGTGGGCTACTTTTTAATTTGACCATAACAGTACGTCATCCAAGTATCTTTGACGTATCGGTAAATTTCATGTTGGTCACACATGAGTTGCTACTGAAACCACATTCACTTTATACCAAAACACAACACTGAAATTAAAATATATTACTTTGTAATATAATTGAATTATCAATGGGCATATAAAGCCAGGGAAATCAGGGCCCGAACACCGACCGGAGCAATGACACTCTTGAAATTGTTGTGTTTATAATTATTATTCCCACAAATTAATTGGATTTTGAGGGCCTAAATATGCTCAAAAACTCATTAAATTTTGCATATTCATCAGGCCTGGCGAAAATTTGACTTTTTTAATGGCTTTGCAAATGGACCTGGCAAAATTTCAACAAAGCAGCTCTCGCGTTACATTTCACTCTGTCATGAAGATTGAGAGTTTTCATTGAATGACGTTGCCATGGCAGCGCATGATTAGCCATAAAACAGGCAGTGGTTTTTCCAGATGCAAGGGATGCTTGAAAACTCACAAAACTTGGCACACATCATAGAAAGCATGTATTTTGTTGTCTGATATGGGTGTTGTGGTTAAGGGTGTAGAAAAATGGCTCCATACCACTCCCAAGAAAAATTCAACAAAGCAGCCCTCCTGGTATGTTCCATATATGGAATTTGTTGGGCACCTACATCATGCCAAGACTTAAAAAAGTCTCTTGGTGCCATAACATACACCCAACAGGATGTCAGCCATTTTGATTTTACTGTGGAATTTTTGTGCTATTTTTCTCATTTCTAGATATCTAATGACCTTAAGAATGTTACAGTGGCAGGCGGTGGACAGAGAATAAGGAGGGCGATAAACATGTCTTTAAACTGCTTATTAGTCTTGATCTGTTTTCAGTCAATTTCCCTGGTAAAAGACACTTGAACTCTCCCCTCTCAGGTGTAGCTAATGGTCTTCTTTAAGACGAGAAATCAAACACATCAGTTGAACGCAAAAAAGAGCGCATTTCAATCTTTTTCAATTAAACAATCATTACGCACAGGTTTGACGACTTGCTTAGGATGTGACAAAATTTAACGCAGAAAATCCACAGTGGTTTTTTTCGTGAAGAGCTGCCTATTAAGGCACGTGAATTAAACATTTTATAGAATTTATTATTCACTCGCCTAAACATTTATTATTATTCCCATTATAAGGGAAACCAACATGTTGACCACGAACAATGATTGAAATCGGGTCACTAATCTCATCCGTTTCAAGGGATGTTTTCCGCCCCACCAGTTTTTCGTCCACCGCCCGCCGCTGGAATGTTATAGGGCAAAGCTATTTTGGTTTCGTTGAATGTTGTGTCCGTTGTGGCACAATGACTTTTGTTGTTTTGTCATGAAAAAGAAACTTGTTGAAACTAAAACAAAAATTGCCCAATCTGCCCTACAGTTCGCATGCTCGATTCGAGTCCTGGCCTGAAAACATCTACATGCCAATACTGAGTCTTTGTCAGGGTGCCAGAAACTGGATATGAGAAGACACCTCTGCAAACAACAGTTTATTTACATGAAATTTTGATGGTCTACACTTGATATACAACAACGCAAGGCCAGTAAAGTGGTTCTGCTGCACCTACAGTGGACACAAGTAGTGCACGCACTTCACGCAGGAAATATCATGTAGGAGTCTTGCACTGTCTGACGGCTGCACCCGTCGGGATACAGCTGCCACCCCCAATGTGCAGGAGGGTGCAAGAGCCCGATCAACGCTGCTTTAATTGCTCATTTGAAGGCAACCAGGGGAGAATTTGAATCACTTGGATCACAGATATACATAACCTTCAAAGTAAAGCATCTCCTGCACTGCTTATTAGTTCATTTTAGACCATTATTTTCCTGTATATGCCTCTCTGCCTCTTAGCAACTCTGCACTCTACAGGCTACTCTGCTCGTATAGGCCCAACGCATTCCATATACCATATTTTGTATTTTTCATCCATGCCCTCGTTTAAACCTGCAGTGGGGGGGAAGCTGGTTGTGAGAAATAACACACAGTCTCCACTGTTAAAATATTATTATGAATGACAAATGTATGCCAGCAAGTGTTGACTCTAATGTTACATTCATGACACAATGAGGCGTAATGCAATCATGATACATCATTTGTATAAATACTTTTAATTACATAAAATCATTCTGTTTGTCAGCATCTTTTAGTGAAATTGAAGACCCCATCCTTACCTCACAGTGTGTGAAAATATGATGTAAAGAGCAAAAAAGGGGTATGATTTTGTGTGTGTGTGTGTGTGTGTGTGTGTGTGTGTGTGTGTGTGTGTGTTTTGTGATACATTATGGATGAAAGAATTGAAAAAAAATCAATTTGAGAGATAAGTTTTTTAAGGCACTTTGTTTCTGCACCTGCACACTGTCAGAAATCCGAGAAGGGCGATCACGCATGACATCACTCGTAGACTCGGTTGCACTGCGTGCACTAGCTTTACAGTGTACAAGAAAGCCTTCGTGCTTGGGGACAGGCTACATACAGTCACGGAACCGTTGGCTTAAATCAAGCCGTTACCAGACTGTTCATGTTGTGTCTTTGTCTTGTCTTCATGAGAAATCAATAACAAAAGCTAAAAAATTGATTTTTGTGCAAAACAAGGTTTGTGTTGCCACTGTACTCTGGTAGTCAGAAGTAGGCACTGCATTTGAATCACAGGATGGCACTATCCATCCATGAAGCATGAAGACATACAGAAAGAACCCAATTATCACAAATGTTAGTCCGTGAAAAACAAAATAATTAAAGCTGTTTGGAGCATAGACTGTATAGCCTAACTGTTCAGAATAGTATAAGTCACTAAATGACGACAAACCATTGACGGGAAGAAACGGCAATCACTGCAATCAAACTCAAATTAGCCTTGACAAACAAAACAAATGTGTTTTTTTGAGCATTATTTCATTCACATGTAAATTAACTTGTTCACGAAAATATGCTGGTTAGAATACGGGGACTCATCAATAGCCCCTCTTTGCTCTCTCCTGAAATAAGGCGTCTGAACAGATTTAATTGTAACACGCACTTGGTTCTGTACGTTGTCAATGCGAGTCCAACAAATCCTCTAAAGCATTGGTAGACTTATGAAATGAAACATGAGTTTCCTGGCTTTTTGGAGTTGCCAACATTACTGCTGGTCATCGGTAATGTCACGTTTCTGTCATTGGCACAGTTAACGTCTTCACATTGAGCAAGATCTCACCCCGACACGGTTAGTGATATTTTTGACAGTGTTCCTCGTACAGCCTACAACTACACAAGAATGAGGCATTCTATGCTTGTCAAATGAAATGTGTTAAAAACAACCCAAAGGCGAAGCTTTAGCTCAGAGATTTTGCACGGAACAATCACACTTGTCTGTCCATTTAGAATCGAGAGCTGCAAAGACTCTCAGAATAACGTCACATGCATATAATTAATATGTAATCAGTTTTTCGGAAATCTGGGAAATCGCATTCAAGCTGGGCTTTTTTTAGATCTTGGTTTTTCACACAAATGGCACGATTGAGCTCGGTTACCAATGCATTCGGGGAAAGAGTAATATAAAGTACCTAAAACTGCCGAAATTGCGAAAAAGTCAGGTATAGTTTAGTTCCCATTTAAGTGCTTTTAGCACTTGGCTCTTCTATTTGAAATATGTTGCGCATCAGTTCATTATCAGGAACTGCACCTCAACACTGTGTGGTTTTAGAGGTTTATTTGAGGATGAATGTTAGGGATGAATGGATGGGTGTAAAAAGGAGGGATGAAGGCGGAAGGAGGGTGTCCTCAGTCTGGCTGGTCAGGGAGAATGAATAAAGGAGCAGCCAGGGCGAGATTTAGGATGGGGGTCCCGTCTCTGGTATGGGTCTGCCCGCATTGATTACAACTCCCCGGATGGTACCTGGAATGAGACATGGAAGAAGTATGGACCAGGCTGAATCTGATGGGTTTAGTGGCTTTGGAGGGGGTAGGATAAGCAGAGGGAGGGATGAGATAAGGATAACGTAACGCAGGGGTGTCCAATCTTATCCATAAAGGGCCGGTGTGGGTGCAGGTTTCTGCTGTATCCCAGTGCCCCAACACCTGATGCCACTAATTAACTGATCAGGGGGGGTCAATCAAGACCTCGATGAGTAGAATCAGGTGTGTTAGTGTCGGGGTGTAACAAAAACCAGCACCCACACTGGCCATTTGTGGATTAGATTGGACACCCCTGCTGTAACGGGATGAGGAGAAGAGAGGGTGGGTCGAGTAATCTGAGACAAACAAGGTAGAATGGGTTGACCAGGTATAAATAGTCTTGACAGGTGATTAGAGGTGTGGTTTATGTGTGGTTAAGGGGTAGCCCTGCTCCCAAACTTAAGTTAACTCACTAACTTCATTTCACTAGCAATGACCACACCTCAACAATATTTGCTTTTCGATGTCTATTAGAGAGAGAATGTCAGGGATGAATAAATGGGCGTAAACCGTTCATAACTTTTTGAGTTGTACGGTCAGAAATATCACACAGACCCGCGTTAGACAGGTATGTTGTAATTCTTCTGGATCCAGAATCCAGAATATGTTCCAGATGACTTCCAAAATTCAATCAACTCATCCTTGGACTACCACCAATTACCGAAAAAAAATTTTGTGCCATACTGTTACATAACTTTTTGAGTGATCCGGTTAACAGACAGACAGCCTGACAGACAAATGAAATTGTTCATAGAGCAAGGACATGCTGAAATCTTCAAGGTCAAAGGTCATGGTGCCATTAATTGGTGACCTTGACCTTGCCCTTGAGGCTAGATTCGCCATTTTCAATAGGCCTAAACTAGATGCCAGTGCCAACAATATGAGTTAACTTGGAATGAAATTAGGCCAGTTTGTGCCAGAAATTGCAAGCTAACAGACAGACAGACAAACCAAACCGATCCATAGACATGCCAAAATCTACAATTTCAGCATGTAACAAATGGATGAAAACATAACCTCCTTGGCAGAGGTCAATGTTGGGCTTAACATAGTTACTGATGTGTGCAACACATTTTGCAACTGACTCACCAGGATTCCATGCCTCTGTTATGAGGAGAGGGTGTTTGAATTTACCTCCTCATTCCCTTGCATTGAAAAAGGTACAGACATACATAAATATACTTCTGCTTCAAATCCAAAGTTTTCCACAAACCAAGATATTTACATACACACCCAGAAGAGGGCCTGTTTTTTTTTTTTTTTTTTTGTCATTTCCGTGCTTGATTTTTGTGTGATTATCATTGTTCATCATTATAAACGCAAGCAAATCCAGGCTGCGTTTGAATAGTCAAAAAATCACGTCCTATCATCTAATTCCTAACCACTTTTCTTTAACCTTAATGGAAAACGTCATGAGGTAAAGGAAAGGTGTAAAGCGAAATTCATAAGGGCTTTGGAAGACAACCACACTGGTTAGAGAATCTGAATGCGATTGCACTAGCCAACGTGATCATGCATCTCTTGCCCGTCATGTTTGTTTGTTTTCATGATTAGCCGGATGGATGGTCGTCACTCTAAATGTTGCTGCCGCACGGCATTGTGGGGGCAGTGTTATCTCCTTTCTTTTCATAATGAATGGTTCAGTGTATCTTATGCTTAAGGTGATAAAATAGAAAACACTGAAGCACCATTCCTTACATTTACAGAATTTGAACACACTTATTGGGGCTGCCACATAAATAATGCCAGGTCATTTTTCCAGGAGTTTGGAGCTTTCCTAAGCAAAAAGGACTATTCAAACGCAGCCCAGTCTTTCAGACAGAAAGTCATTTGACTTCAAACATGACCTCATTGCCCCACCAGACATTCTCCCATAAGTCTGGCCGCTTGGCGGGTCCGGGTCTGTTCCAGCATGGACAAACACTGCAGTTCTGTGGTGAGATTATGTGGCTACAGTTTGTTAGTGCAACTCTGAGCTGCACAACAAAATAAACATAGGACCACACTAATAAAACACACTAATAAAAAAAGTTATGGTAAAAATTTAATAGAACGTCTCAAAGAAAAAAATCATACAACAAACATATACTATTGGAGAGGTTCTTCCAAGTATATACAAATTATATGTTCTTCCATATTTAATGCAAATGAATGGGGAGGTAAATTTCAAACGCCTCATTAGTCACTCCGGGGCATGGAATCTTGGTGAGTCAATCGAGAAATATATTGTACATATTGGTAGCTGCATATCAGACATAATATTCAAAGTCGGGAAAATATTGCTTGAGGACCATATTGCTTTAAGTAACATCGTATGGCAATTGGCCAGAATACAGTCAAATGAAAAAGCTGCATACAGTGCCATGAAAAAGTATTTGCCCCCTTCCTGATTTCTTATTTTTTTGCATATTTTTCACACTTAAATGTTTCAGATCATCAAACAAATCTTAGTATTAGACAAAGATAACCCAAGTAAATACAAAATGCAGTTCTTAAATTATGATTTCATTTATTGAGGAAAAAAAGCTGTCCAAACCTACCTGGGCCCATGTGAAAAAGTAATTGCCCCCCCCCCCCGTTAAATCATGAATTAACTGTGATTAACCACATTTTTTAGTTCAATTTCACTAACCACACTCAGGCCTGATTACTGCCAGACCTGTTGAATCAAGAAATCACTTAAATATAACCTGTCTAACAAAGTAAAGTAGGCTAATGGATCTCAAAAAGCAATACATAATGCCGCAATCTAAAGAAATTCAAGAACAGATGAGAAGCAAAGTCAGACAGAAATATTCATGCTGCTTCATATTGGATCAGTTTTGTTTTGGTACCGATACATTAAAAATGACCAAAACTAGCCGAAATCGGTATGATTTCCGATATACTATATCATGCGTCCTTTATATAATATTGGTTGGTCAGACATATCAAACTCTTTGGCAACCTCACCCTTTCAATGCATAATAACCTAAAACTGTCTCCGTTTACTGTTCCTGATTCGCAAGTTGCTGAGATTAATTGGTAGGATGACTGTCCAATTTGTTTTTGATAGCACTATCGTACATTGCATCACGTCGTTATGAAATGCTTTCCTCTGCACATAAATGATGACATAAAACATGAATGTCAAGGATTTGGAACAAGTCGCTCATGAAACAGCTCAGATTTTCATAAATTAATTTGTGTCAGAGCTTTGATTTTTAGTATTTTTTGTTCAATTTTGTTAGGATTATGTATTGTTCTGTTTAGTTCAGAGTTTTTTCTTTATTTTCTTCTTATTGAGTTTGTTATTCATTGTTTTATTTATTCCACTTTGGTTTACTTTTTTCCTGTGCTTTTTCCCCTGTTGCCTCTTTTCCATCGCGTCGCCTGAAAACCAGAGTGTTCCAAGTCCACTTTTTGAAAAAAATGAGTTATGGGTACCATAGTAAAGCTGAGGTGATATTCTATCTCCTGACCAAGTTTCAGCTTGAAATAAGCCCTGGAAGTATGATTTTTAGAATTTAATTTTGTTTCATCTCCTCAAAATAAGCGTTCTGTTGAAAACCACACTGTTCTAAGTGATTAACCAATTGCTGATGTTTTTTTTGTCACATGACCTGGAGATAGAACAATTTGGTATTGACGAATTGACTGTGGTCATGTGGACATGGTGAGTACATTTTTATTGATTTTTGCATGAAAACATTATAATTGAAATAAATAAATTGAGTATAGTGATTCCCTAACTCCTCAAGACGACAGCTTAATCAATTTCTCATGTATTTCTTGTTATATAGAGAAAGGGTCCATCTTGAAATGAAAAGAGGAGATAGAACACTTTGGATCTGAGACAATTGCGAATCCACCATCTATTTTCCAATGATGCTGTTATGGATATGGAACAACGAGCTTTTTAAACATTTCACTAGCTTGTGGAGTATTGTTGCAGTTGAGTTGTGGGGTCAGTTTGACATAATTAGGTATAGTCCATCATATATTTTCAAAACGCCTTTTATTTTCTTTCCAATTCTTTCCAAGGTTGAATTCACTTGTTACATTTTAGTTTATTCAAACATTTTTGTGTTTAAATTTGTATTATTTGTTTCACTTTACCAGGGGGTTGCGATACACATTGAATTATTGCTTAGCCGTCCAATGAATGCTAAAACTTAAAAGCATTTCTTTTCTAAAGTATATCATCATCAAAAGCTGATTTTTTTGTACTTAGGGTGATGTATCCTACAAACTGTTCATTTTATGAGGTGCAAGGTTGGAACCTCTTGCGTCTGTTGTGTTTTTTGATTTTGATAATAAAAAGTTATTGTTCGATGCCTTGGTTTTTGCTTTTCTTTTTAGTAGAGAGATCTGCAGCATAGTATGAACAATGTTACATGTGATACAGTTGATGCAAGGAATTTTTCATATATTTCTGCTGTCAATGTATCGCCTGAAAAGTTAAAATGCATTTTAAACATAAAATAGAATCAAAATAGTTCATTTATTTGAAAGAAATAAGCTATTATTTAAGACAATCTTCACTTAGAACAGTTTAGTTTTACCAAGAACTCATTTTGATGAACATAAATGTTCCATCTCCAAACTAAAAAAAAAACGTCAAAAACTCATATAAATCATAACATTAAGGCCAAACTTTGGCTAGAATTGCTTCAGAATGTCGCTTCTTTCTTCTGTGCAAATTTGATTGAAATTGTTAACAAAACATTAAATAAATGCGATTTGAAACTTTGGAGTCCATTATCTCAAAATCAGGTTTTTGTGACATGGAACGTTCTGGTTTTCAGGCGACGATCGTCTCTCTCTCTGTCCTTTCCCCCTATACTTCATCTCTCCTTGTCTTCTTTATGGTCTCATTCTGTGCTCCACCTCCTAACGTGCCGTCTCGTTCTGTGCTCCACCTCCTAACGTGTTGTCTCGTTCTGTGCTCCACCTCCTATCGTGTCTCTGCCCCACTTCTCACTTGCTGCTCGTCGTCCATGTCTAAGTTCTGTCTTACAGTATTCCTGACAGTTTGTCTGACGCTCTCCCTCCCTGTATATCTCCAGCCTCTAGGTCAGGGGTCTCCAAATCCGGCCCTCGGATCCAAATACAGTCCTGGTTTTCCTTCCTTCCAGGCAATCAAGTGAACAATTAGTGCTGCTGATTGGCCAAATTGTCATCTCACCTGACTCCCACGTAAAGGGAGGGTGGAAAACCAGCAGTTCTTGGCCCTCGAGGACCGTGATTTGAGGAGCCCTGCCCTAGTGAGCATTCCTATATGTCCTGTTTATTTTTGAATAAATCTCTGCAAGTATGTTCAGTTGTGGCTGTGCCTGGTCTCTTTACCTGAGCCTCCCAATCAGTGAGTTTTATTGTAACTAAAGCATTCACCAAAAAGTTTGGTATGATTTGATGCTCCTAAGATTTTTTCATCTTCAGAAGTATTGTTTTGAATGCCGAAAAAATTGAAGAAATCAAGAGCAATTTAATCATTAATTACACTGCTAAAAAAATGCTAAAATGAGAGATGGAAGTCAAAAAAGTTTTGCATATTTTGCATTTATTCAGATTATTGCCATCCTGACAATGTTACATCCATTATATAATTTAAGCCTTTTGGCAATCACATTGTCATTATCATTTCATAATCATTATGGGGCAAGTAGCCAATTGGTCTTGAGTATTCAGTAAATAATTTCTCTGATTGTTAATCAGGCAAAATGAAATGGGAACAGCTTGAGAGCAATCCTGTATTGAGAGGCAGGCTTAGTGAAGGCCTTCGAAGCCTCTGACAGCACACGACTCACGCAAGTGCCTGAGCAATGCAGCTGCACCTCGACTACTAGACCTGTGCTTTTGCATCCCCACTTTTCCATACACTGCCAGGGCAAAAAAGTGTCACCACCTGGATTTAACTAAGCAAATAGGAGACAGTCTTCCATTGGATAATTACTGCAGTGATTAATGTGTTTCAAAGTAAGAGCATTTCCACATGCACAGTGCGAAGAGAACTCAAGGGATTGGGACTTAACAGCTGCGTATCCTTAAAAAAACCACTGTGAAGCTAATCGGAAACATGGGCTTCAGATTGCTAGAGACCATAATGATTGGACTCTGGAGCAATGTAAAAAGGTCATGTGGCCTGATGAGTCCAGATTTACCCTGTTCCAGAGTGATGGGCACATCAGGGTAAGAGGAGAGGTGGATGAAGTGATGCACCCATCCTGCCTAGTGCCAACTGTACCAGTCTGTGGGGGCAGTGCTATGATCTGGGGTTACTTCAGCTGGTCAGGTATGGTTTCAGCAATGTTTTGTGCTAAAAACTGAGGTCAGCTGACTACCTGAATTTACTGAATGACAGGGTTTTTCCATCAGTGGATTTTTTCTTCCCTGATGTCACGAGCGTATTTCAAGATGAAAATGCCAGGATTCATTGGGCTCAAATAGTGAAAGAGTGGTTCAGAGAGCATGAGACATCATTTACACACATGGATTGGTCACCACAGAGTCTAGACCTTTACCCCATTGAGAATCACTGGGAAGTTCTGAAGAAGACTTTACGCAGCTTTCCGACTCTCCCATCATCAATACAAGATCTTAACAAAAAATTTATGCAACTCTGGACAGAAGTAAATTTTGTGTCATTGCATGAGTTCATCAAAATGATGCCACGGCGAATTTGTGGTGTAATCGAAGCTAAAGGTGGTCCAACAAAATATTAGAATGTGTAACTTTTTTTTTGGACGGTCACTGTATTTATGTTACTGTCAGATTGTGAAACCAGTCATTTCGTGAAATGACAAAAAATTTCCTGTCATTCGTGAAATGACTGAAATTTCAAACCTCTCATCCAACCATACGCTCAAATAGGTCGATTATTCTCATTTAGGGAGCTTGTCAATATTCTGAACAGTGAACGCATTCATTTTTGAAAGGACGCCTGTTCATTTTTAGATGCCGTCCGGTCAAAAATTAACGCATACTTGTTCATTTTTGAACGCTAAATGAATGCATGCTCATTCATTTTTGAACACTCTGCCGTTCGTTTTTTAGCTGAACACGAACGGAGACGTGTTCATTTTTGAACGCCTTTTCAAATTTGAATGCGTTCAGTATATTGACAAGCTCCCTTACTCTGCTTAACGACCCATAGGAGCGTTTCCTAAAATCACGCCCTTACTGGCAGCAGGAAGGTACTGTTACAGTTACAGTGTCAGTTCCAGATACAGTTTCAGACATATTTACACTTAAAATTACGGTTTGGGTGAGGATTAGGGTTGGAATTAGGGTTAGTGTTAGGGTTAGGGTAAGAGTTAGAATTAGGATTAGCTTTAGGTCACGGATTTACTGACGGCGACGCTGACGATAGAAACCAGATTGTAGTGATTTAAATTACCACTAGAGGTCGCTTAACTCCTAAACGTAACTTTAGGTCGCAATAAGCCGCTTGACAAACGACCTTTGCGTGCGTATTTTGTTGGAGGACAGGCTCAAGTGGAATGACACAGGGAATGAGTATTGACCACATGAAGAAAATGAGGTGCAAAAAGGCATGGAAAGTCAAGAGACGAGCTGAAATCTGTCAGTATTTAGAAAGCAATCCTGCCCCCTATCAGTGCAAATTAATATCAGCTGGTTTAGTCCTAATTGATGGCCTATAAGAAGGTTTCTCATTACCAAGGTGCCATACATGAAGCATCTCATGATCGGTAAAAGCAAAGAGCTCTTTCAAGACCTTTGCAACCTTATTGTTGCAAAACATACTAATGGCATTGGTTACAGACGTAATTCTAAACTTCTAAATGTTTCAGTGAGCACCATTGGGTCCATAATCCGGAAGTGGAAAGAACATCATTTGATCATAAACCGGCCACGAACAGGTGCTCCTTGCAAGATTTCTGACTGAGGAGTCAAAAGAATAATCAGAAGAGTTGTCCCAGAACCAAGGACCACTCACGGAGAGATTCAGAAACACCTGGAATTAGCAGGCACAGTTGTTTCAAAGAAAACAATAAATAATGCACTCAACCGCAATAGCCTCTATGCACGCTCATGACGCAAGACTCCATTGCTGAAGAAAAAGCGTGTTGAAGCTTGTTTAAAGTTTGCTGCACAACATTTGGACAAGCCTATGAAATACTGGGAGAATATAGTCTGGTCAGATGAGACCAAAATTGAACTCTTTGGATGTCATAGCACAGACCATGTTTGGGGGACAAATCTTACACATCTTTGAATGTGTGGATTACTTGGGTTATTACCAACATCTGGTGAAAATTTCATGTCAATAGGCCCATTAGAAATATATTTACTGAAAAAGAATGTTGACGCGTTCAATACTTATTTTCCGCACTGTATATTATACTGCATATACACATAGGTTCCCCACTGTATATTATACTGTATATACACATAGGTTCCCCGCTGTATGTTATACTGTATATACACATAGGTTCCCCACTGTATATTATACTGTATATACACATAGGTTCCCCACTGTATATTATATTGTATATACACATAGGTTCCCTGCTGTATGTTATACTGTATATACACATAGGTTCCCCACTGTATATTATATTGTATATACACATAGGTTCCCCGCTGTATGTTATACTGTATATACACATAGGTTCCCCACTGTATATTATACTGTATATACACATAGGTTCCCCCACTGTATATTATACTGTATATTATACTGTATATACACATAGGTTCCCCACTGTATATTATATTATACTGGTTCCCCACTGTATATTATACTGTATATACACATATACACATAGTTCCCCATAGGTTCTGTATATTATACTGTATATACACATAGGTTCCCCACTGTATATTATACTGTATATACACATAGGTTCCCCCCTGTTGTATATTATTCCCCGCTGTATATACTGTATATACACATAGGTTCCCCATGTATATTATACTGTATATACACATAGGTTCCCCACTGTATATACACATAGTATTATACTGTATATACACATAGGTATATACCCGGTTCTGTATATTATACTATATATATACGTATATACACATAGGTTCCCCCACTGTATATTATACTGTATATACACATAGGTTCCCCGCTGTATATTAGGTTCCCCGCTGTATATTATACTGTATATACACATAGGTTCCCCCCTGTATATTATACTGTATATACACATAGGTTCCCCGCTGTATATTATACTGTATATACACACATAGGTTCCCCCTGTATATTATACTGTATATACACATATTCCCCACTGTATATTATACTGTATACTGTATATACACATAGGTTCCCCGCTGTGTATTATACTGTATATACACATAGGTTCCCCATGTATATTTTACTGTATATACACATAGGTTCCCCACTGTGTATTATACTGTATATACACATAGGTTCCCCCACTGTATATTTATACTGTATATACACATAGGTTCCCCCTGTATATTATACTGTATATACACATAGGTTCCCCACTATATATTATACTGTATATACACATAGGTTCCCCACTGTATATTATACTGTATATACACATAGGTTCCCCGCTGTATATTATACTGTATATACACATAGGTTCCCCCTGTATATTATACTGTATATACACATAGGTTCCCCACTGTATATTATACTGTATATACACATAGGTTCCCCCTGTATTATACTGTATATACACATAGGTTCCCCACTGTATATTATATACTGTATATTATACTGTATATACACATAGGTTCCCACTGTATATTATACTGTATATACACATAGGTTCCCCGCTGTATATTATACTGTATATACACATAGGTTCCCCACTGTATATTATACTGTATATACACATAGGTTCCCCTGTATATACACTAGTATATTATACTGTATATACACATAGGTTCCCCACTGTATATTATACTGTATATACACATAGGTTCCCCACTGTATATTATACTGTATATACACATAGGTTCCCCCTGCTGTATGTTATACTGTATACATACACATAGATTCCCCACTGTATATTATACTGTATATACACATAGGTTCCCACTGTATATTATACTGTATATACACATAGGTTCCCCCACTGTATATTATACTGTATATACACATAGGTTCCCCACTGTATATTATACTGTATATACACATAGGTTCCCCCACTGTATATTATACTGTATATACACATAGGTTCCCCCACTGTATATTATACTGTATATACACATAGGTTCCCCCACTGTATATTATACTGTATATACACATAGGTTCCCCACTGTATATTATACTGTATATACACATAGGTTCCCCACTGTGTATATATTATATACACATAGGTATTATACTGTATATAGGTTTCCCACTGTATATTATACTGTATATACACATAGGTTCCCCCACTGTATATTATACTGTATATACACATAGGTTCCCCACTGTATATTATACTGTATATACACATAGGTTCCCCTGTATATTATACTGTATATACACATAGGTTCCCCCACTGTATATTATGTATACACATAGGTTCCCCACTGTATATTATACTGTATATACACATAGGTTCCCCCACTGTATATTATACTGTATATACACATAGGTTCCCCACTGTATATTATACTGTATATACACATAGGTTCCCCTGTGTATTATACTGTACATACACATAGGTTCCCCACTGTATATTATACTGTATATACACATAGGTTCCCCCACTGTATATTATACTGTATATACACATAGGTTCCCCACTGTATATTATACTGTATATACACATAGGTTCCCCACTGTATATTATACTGTATATACACATAGGTTCCCCACTGTATATTATACTGTATATACACATAGGTTCCCCACTGTATATTATACTGTATATACACATAGGTTCCCCACTGTATATTATACTGTATATACACATAGGTTCCCCACTGTATATTATACTGTATATACACATAGGTTCCCCACTGTATATTATACTGTATATACACATAGGTTCCCCACTGTATATTATACTGTATATACACATAGGTTCCCCACTGTATATTATACTGTATATACACATAGGTTCCCCACTGTATATTATACTGTATATACACATAGGTTCCCCACTGTATATTATACTGTATATACACATAGGTTCCCCGCTGTATATTATACTGTATATACACATAGGTTCCCCGCTGTATATTATACTGTATATACACATAGGTTCCCCACTGTATATTATACTGTATATACACATAGGTTCCCCGCTGTATATTATACTGTATATATACACATAGGTTCCCACTGTATATTATACTGTATATACACATAGGTTCCCCACTGTATATTATACTGTATATACACATAGGTTCCCCACTGTATATTATTATATACTGTATATACATATATAGGTTCCCCACTGTATATTATACTGTATATACACATAGGTTCCCCACTGTATATTATACTGTATATACACATAGGTTCCCCACTGTATATTATACTGTATATACACATAGGTTCCCCCATTGTATGTATATTATACTGTATATACACATAGGTTCCCCCTGTATATACTGGTTCCCCTGTATATTATACTGTATATACACATAGGTTCCCCCGTATTATACTGTATATACACATAGGTTCCCCACTGTGTATATACTGTATATACACATAGGTTATACCCATAGGTTCCCCACTGTATATTATACTGTATATACACATAGGTTCCCCACTGTATATTATACTGTATATACACATAGGTTCCCCGCTGTGTATTATACTGTATATACACATAGGTTCCCCCCCTTTATATTATACTGTATATTATACTGTATATACACATAGGTTCCCCCCCTGTATATTATACTGTATATACACATAGGTTCCCCCACTGTATATTATACTGTATATACACATAGGTTCCCCTGTGTATTATACTGTATATTATATATATACTGGTATATACACTGTATATACACATAGGTTCCCCACTGTATATTTTACTGTATTATACTGTATATACACATATAGGTTCCCCACTGTATATTATACTGTGTATATTATACTGTATATACACATAGGTTCCCCACTGTATATTATACTGTATATACACATAGGTTCCCCTGCTGTTTATTATACTGTATATACACATAGGTTCCCCACTGTATATTATACTGTATATACACATAGGTTCCCCCCGCTGTATATTATACTGTATATACACATAGGTTCCCCGCTGTATATTATACTGTATATACATATTATACAGGTTTCCCCGCTGTATATTATACTGTATATACACATAGGTTCCCTGCTGTGTATTATACTGTATATACACATAGGTTCCCCGCTGTATATTATACTGTATATACACATAGGTTCCCCACTGTATATTATACTGTATATACACATAGGTTCCCCACTGTATATTATACTGTATATACACATAGGTTCCCCGCTGTATATTATACTGTATATACACATAGGTTCCCCGCTGTATATTATATATACATATACACATAGGTTCCCCGCTGTATATTATACTGTATATAGGTTCCCCTGCTGTATTATTATACTGTATATACACATAGGTTCCCTGCTGTGTATTTATACTGTATATACACATAGGTTCCCCGCTGTGTATTATACTGTATATACACATAGGTTCCCCGCTGTATATTATACTGTATATACACATAGGTTCCCCACTGTATATTATACTGTATATACACATAGGTTCCCCGCTGTATATTATACTGTATATACACATAGGTTCCCCGCTGTATATTATACTGTATATACACATAGGTTCCCCACTGTGTATTATACTGTATATACACATAGGTTCCCCCGTGTATATTATACTGTATATACACATAGGTTCCCCGCTGTATATTATACTGTATATACACATAGGTTCCCCTGTATATTATACTGTTATACTGTTCCCCCTGTATATACTGTATATACACATAGGTTCCCCTGTATATACACTGTTCCCCCACTTATACTGTATATATACATATAGGTTCCCCGCTGTGTATTATACTGTATATACACATAGGTTCCCCGCTGTATATTATACTGTATATACACATAGGTTCCCCACTGTGTATTATACTGTATATACACATAGGTTCCCCGCTGTGTATTATACTGTATATACACATAGGTTCCCCGCTGTATATTATACTGTATATACACATAGGTTCCCCACTGTATATTATACTGTATATACACATAGGTTCCCCCTTTGTATATTATACTGTGTATTATACTGTATATACACATAGGTTCCCCGCTGTATATTATACTGTATATACACATAGGTTCCCCGCTGTGTATTATACTGTATATACACATAGGTTCCCCGCTGTATATTATACTGTATATACACATAGGTTCCCCGCTGTGTATTATACTGTATATACACATAGGTTCCCCGCTGTATATTATACTGTATATACACATAGGTTCCCCGCTGTATATTATACTGTATATACACATAGGTTCCCCGCTGCTGTGTATATACATATACTGTATATACTGTATATACACATAGGTTCCCCACTGTTTATTATACTGTATATACACATAGGTTCCCTGCTGTATATTATACTGTATATACACATAGGTTCCCCGCTGTATATTATAGGTTCCCCATTGTATATTATACTGTATATACACATAGGTTCCCCGCTGTTTATTATACTGTATATACACATATACTGTGTATTATACTGTATATACACATAGGTTCCCCACTGTATATTATACTGTATATACACATAGGTTCCCCGCTGTGTATTATACTGTATATACACATAGGTTCCCCCGCTGTATATTATACTGTATATACACATAGGTTCCCCGCTGTATATTATACTGTATATACACATAGGTTCCCCACTGTGTATTATACTGTATATACACATAGGTTCCCCACTGTATATTACTGTATATACATATACACATAGGTTCCCCGCTGTATATTATACTGTATATACACATAGGTTCCCCACTGTGTATTATACTGTATATACATATTCCCCATTATACATATACACACATCCCGGTTATTATACCCATAGGTTCCCCGCTGTGTATTATACTGTATATACACATAGGTTCCCCGCTGTATATTATACTGTATATACACATAGGTTCCCCCATATGTATATTATACTGTATATACACATAGGTTCCCACTGTATATTATACTGTATATACACATATAGGTTCCCCACTGTATATTATACTGTATATACATATACATAGGTTCCCCACTGTATATTATACTGTATATACACATAGGTTCCCCACTGTATATTATACTGTATATACACATAGGTTCCCCCCCTGTATATTATACTGTATATACACATAGGTTCCCCACTGTATATTATACTGTGTATTATACTGTATATACACATAGGTTCCCCACTGTATATTATACTGTATATACACATAGGTTCCCCGCTGTATATTATACTGTATATACACATAGGTTCCCCGCTGTATATTATACTGTATATACACATAGGTTCCCCACTGTATATTATACTGTATATACACATAGGTTCCCCGCTGTATATTATACTGTATATACACATAGGTTCCCCACTGTATATTATACTGTATATACACATAGGTTCCCCACTGTATATTATACTGTATATACACATTCCCCTGCTGGTTCCCCACTGTATATTATACTGTATATACACATAGGTTCCCCTGTGTATATTATACTGTATATACACATAGGTTCCCCACTGTATATTATACTGTATATACATATAGGTTCCCCATATGTGTATTATACTGTATATACACATAGGTTCCCCCCGCTGTGTATTATACTGTATATACACATAGGTTCCCCATGTATTATACTGTATATACATAGTTCCCCGCTGTATATTATACTGTATATACACGTAGGTTCCCAGCTGTATATTATACTGTATATACACATAGGTTCCCCGCTGTTTATTATACTGTATATACACATAGGTTCTCTGCTGTGTATTATACTGTATATACACGTAGGTTCCCCGCTGTCTATTTTACTGTATATACACATAGGTTCCCCACTGTATATTATACTGTATATACACATAGGTTCCCCATTATACTGTATATATACATACTGTGTATATTATACTGTATATACACATAGGTTCCCACTGTATATTATACTGTATATACACATAGGTTCCCCACTGTATATTATACTGTATATACACATAGTTCCCCGTGTATATTATACTGTATATACACTGTTCCCCGCTGTGTATTATACTGTATATACACATAGGTTCCCCGCTGTGTATTATACTGTATATACACATAGGTTTCCCGCTGTCTATTTTACTGTATATACACATAGGTTCCCCACTGTATATTATACTGTATATACACATACACATGTATATTCCCCACTGTATATTATACTGTATATACACATAGGTTCCCCACTGTATATTATACTGTATATATACTGTATATACACATAGGTTCCCACTGTATATTATACTGTATATACACATAGGTTCCCCCGCTGTGTATTATACTGTATATACACATAGGTTCCCATGCTGTATATTATACTGTATATACACATAGGTTCCCTTTGTGTATTACACTGTATATTATACTGTATATACACATAGGTTCCCCACTGTATATTATACTGTATATACACATAGGTTCCCCACTGTATATTATACTGTATATACACATAGGTTCCCCACTGTATATTATACTGTACATACACATAGGTTCCCCACTGTATATTATACTGTATATACACAGTTTCCCCACTGTATATTATACTGTATATACACCTAAGTTCCCCACTGTATATTATACTGTATATACACATAGGTTCCCCCACTGTATATTATACTGTATATACACATAGGTTCCCCTTTGTATATTATACTGTATATTATACTGTATTATACTGTATACACATAGGTTCCCTGCTGTATATTATACTGTATATACACATAGGTTCCCCACTGTATATTATACTGTATATACACATAGGTTCCCCACTGTATATTATACTGTATATACACATAGGTTCCCCACTGTATATTATACTGTATATACACATAGGTTCCCCACTGTATATTATACTGTATATACACGTAGGTTCCCCGCTGTCTATTTTACTGTATATACACATAGGTTCCCCACTGTATATTATACTGTATATACACATAGGTTCCCCACTGTATATTATACTGTGTATTATACTGTATATACACATAGGTTCCCCGCTGTGTATTATACTGTATATACACATAGGTTCCCCGCTGTATATTATACTGTATATACACATAGGTTCCCCACTGTATATTATACTGTACATACACATAGGTTCCCCACTGTATATTATACTGTATATACACAGTTTCCCCACTGTATATTATACTGTATATACACATAGGTTCCCCACTGTATATTATACTGTATATACACATAGGTTCCCCGCTGTATATTATACTGTATATACACATAGGTTCCCCACTGTATATTATACTGTATATACACATAGGTTCCCCGCTGTATATTATACTGTATATACACATAGGTTCCCCATATATTATACTGTATATACACATAGGTTCCCCGCTGTGTATTATACTGTATATACACATAGGTTCCCGCTGTATATTATACTGTATATACACATAGGTTCCCCGCTGTATATTATACTGTATATACACATAGGTTCCCACTGTATATTATACTGTATATACACATAGGTTCCCCACTGTATATTATACTGTATATACACATAGGTTCCCCCACTGTATATTATACTGTATATACACATAGGTTCCCCGCTGTATATTATACTGTATATACACATAGGTTCCCCGCTGTATATTATACTGTATATACACATAGGTTCCCCACTGTGTATTATACTGTATATACATAGGTTCCCATATACTGTATATACACATAGGTTCCCCGCTGTATATTATACTGTATATACACATAGGTTCCCCACTGTATATTATACTGTATATACACATAGGTTCCCCACTGTATATTATACTGTATATACACATAGGTTCCCCACTGTATATTATACTGTATATACACATAGGTTCCCCGCTGTGTATTATACTGTATATACACATAGGTTCCCCATTGTGTATTATACTATATATACACATAGGTTCCCCGCTGTGTATTATACTGTATATACACATAGGTTCCCCACTGTATATTATACTGTATATACACATAGGTTCCCCGCTGTATATTATACTGTATATACACATAGGTTCCCCGCTGTGTATTATACTGTATATACACATAGGTTCCCCGCTGTATATTATACTGTATATACACATAGGTTCCCCACTGTATATTATACTGTATATACACATAGGTTCCCTGCTGTATATTATACTGTATATACACATAGGTTCCCTGCTGTGTATTATACTGTATATACACATAGGTTCCCCGCTGTATATTATACTGTATATACACATAGGTTCCCCGCTGTATATTATACTGTATATACACATAGGTTCCCCATATTATACTGTATATACACATAGGTTCCCCACTGTATATTATACTGTATATACACATAGGTTCCCCGCTGTATATTATACTGTGTATTATACTGTATATACACATAGGTTCCCCACTGTATATTATACTGTATATACACATAGGTTCCCTGTATATTATACTGTATATACACATAGGTTCCCCACTGTATATTATACTGTATATACACATAGGTTCCCCCGCTGTATATTATACTGTATATACTGTATATACACATAGGTTCCCCTGTATATACACATAGGTTCTGTATATTATACTGTATATACACATAGGTTCCCCGCTGTGTATTATACTGTATATACACATAGGTTCCCCGCTGTATATTATACTGTATATACACATAGGTTCCCCGCTGTGTATTATACTGTATATACACATAGGTTCCCCACTGTATATTATACTGTATATACACATAGGTTCCCCTGTGTATTATACTGTATATACACATAGGTTCCCGCTGTATATTATACTGTATATACACATAGGTTCCCCACTGTATATTATACTGTATATACACACATAGGTTCCCATAGGTTCATGTATTATACTGTATATACACATAGGTTCCCCACTGTATATTATACTGTATATACACATAGGTTCCCCACTGTATATTATACTGTATATACACATAGGTTCCCCGCTGTATATTATACTGTATATACACATAGGTTCCCCGCTGTATATTATACTGTATATACACATAGGTTCCCACTGTATATTATACTGTATATACACATAGGTTCCCCGCTGTGTATTATACTGTATATACACATAGGTTCCCCGCTGTATATTATACTGTATATACACATAGGTTCCCCGCTGTGTATTATACTGTATATACACATAGGTTCCCCCACTGTATATTATACTGTATATACACATAGGTTCCCCGCTGTATTATTATACTGTATATATACATATAGGTTTCCCCGCTGTGTATTATACTGTATATACACATAGGTTCCCCCTGTTATTATACTGTATATACACATAGGTTCCCCACTGTGTATTATACTGTATATACACATAGGTTCCCCGCTGTATATTATACTGTATATACACATAGGTTCCCCGCTGTATATTATACTGTATATACACATAGGTTCCCCACTGTATATTATACTGTATATACACATAGGTTCCCCACTGTATATTATACTGTGTATTATACTGTATATACACATAGGTTCCCCGCTGTGTATTATACTGTATATACACATAGGTTCCCCGCTGTATATTATACTGTATATACACATAGGTTCCCCGCTGTATATTATACTGTATATACACATAGGTTCCCCGCTGTGTATTATACTGTATATACACATAGGTTCCCCGCTGTGTATTATACTGTATATACACATAGGTTCCCCGCTGTGTATTATACTGTATATACACATAGGTTCCCCACTGTATATTATACTGTATATACACATAGGTTCCCCACTGTGTATTATACTGTATATACACATAGGTTCCCCACTGTATATTATACTGTATATACACATAGGTTCCCCGCTGTGTATTATACTGTATATACACATAGGTTCCCCGCTGTCTATTATACTGTATATACACATAGGTTCCCCGCTGTGTATTATACTGTTTATACACATAGGTTTTAACAGGTCAAGGTCTTTGTTGTCCCATTTTACAATTGAACATGCACCACACATAGTCTATTGGGGACGTTGGCAGGCCAGTCCAGCACCACCAGCACCCTGTGATCTTCAATCCTTCAGATGACCCTGCATTGAAAACTGACATGCTTTTTTATGAATATAATCACATGGGCTGGGAATACTTCATTAAACCTTTGTTAATAAACATCATTCATCATTGCATCCACTAATGCAAATGAAGACTGAATGCACCGAAAACCACATGTCAAAGATGTGTAGAAGTGCTTCTCTGGGCTTGAGCTCATCTGAAGTAGGCAGTGGAAACACTGGTGTTGTTGTCCTATTGGTAATAATGAATGTTGTGTTTACCTGGACAAAGAGGAAAAGGACCCCCAGTTGTTAGCAATATAAGGCTGAAAGCCATAATCTGTCATGGTATGGGGGGTATTTCAACAAGACAACAGCACGACACTGTCTGTCCTTTACAACAGTGTGGTGTCCTAGGCTGTTGACTGGCTCGCGTGCAGTCCAGACCTATGTCCCGTTGAAAAGATGCAACACTTTAAGAAGCAAAAAATAAGACAGGACAGTTAAGACCCTTGACATCTGAGCAGGTTAAGAAGAATATCAAAGAAGCATGGGAACAAATATTTCAAAACTGGAACAATCGGCATCCGCAGTTTCTCAAAGGAAAGCTGATGTACCACTGAGGTAAGCACACCTCTGACCCAAATTTTTTGGAATGTGTCGCAGGTCTAAATTTCCAAATGGGTCTTTATTAAAAAATTTGCTGAAGGAAAAGCACTAAACATCTTGTCCTTGCACAGTTTCCAATTAAGTACAAGTTAAGGATGATTTACAAATCAATGGCTTCTTTTTTATGTTGTATTTTCATTTTCAATATTGTCCCAACTTCTTTGAGAATGTAGCATTTTAAGCCCAAAAAACATAGAGAAAAAAGTACATTTAAAGATTTTGTTTACATACTTTTTAATATTTATAAGATTACTTTGATGTATATGAGTTCATTTAATAGAGGTTACAACTTTGTTATTGAAACATAATTATGAAATATAAATGAATATTCTTAGACTGTATCACAGAAAGTCTTGCATCTAATTAATTCCATTGACCAAGCAGCATTGCAAGTTTAGCGCAGTGTAGAAATGGGGCATTCTCTGACCCTTATGACATTATCAAATTAATCTGCCATCTTTGTCATTCCACCGTTAAAATTCAATTAGCTTCTGCCTAACTGAGAATGTGTTATTCCTCAGAAAATCAAAGCAATTACTTCTCTCCACACTTTCCACTTGCTCACGCTGCAGTGAGCAAATCAACCAGAATATTCCAAAAACAATTCTCTTCTTTTCTGAATAAACTAATGAAAATGTCCAGCATTACAATAATGATGAAACTGCAAATCAGCAGTGAAACAAACAGCACTTAGGGGGAAAGCAAGTGTTTCCGCATGCAGAGCTGTCTGAGGTAATTAGGCTCCTTGCCTTTTGAAAAGGTCCTACATCAGGTTCGTGTCACATCGTTGACTTGATCTCTGATGCTCAGTATAATGCTGGTACACAATTACCATTGCGTTTTACATCTGGCAGCAACAGACATTTTTTGGATTACCTATACCTTTGTACGTTGTATGATATTTTAACAATCCTTAACAATCATACAAAGTTTCATGGCGAATGGTGATAGCTCAAGTGAGATAAGGGGAAGTGTAATTTTATTGGATGATGTTGGCCATGTTGTTTTAGCAATCACCTTGCGTTTATAGATATCCATAGCAGCCTTGACTAAAATGCAGCATGGAAAATTTCAAGTTGAGTGGACAAGAGTTATGAGTTCAGTTGGTTTAAGAGTTGTGACCATTTGTTTGCCATAGCGCCACCTATGGATGGATTTACACCAAATTCATTAGGCTTGAGTCTAATGGCCTGTGCATGAGGGATCTTAAGATTGGCGATGGTGGAACATTGCTATCAGGAGTTATAGCTCATTATATCAATACAGGCCAAGGCCACAAATTTCATTGGCTTTCTGCATCCATATCTTTAAATATAGCTCATTTGGATCACAAGCATTAGGACTGTCACAATAAGAGGGAAAATATGGCATTGGTCGTATCATTGGAAATAAGTTATGACCCAAAATGTAGTTTTAGTATTTTGGATGACCTTGACCTTTGACCTAGCAACATCAACATCAATTAGTTGAATAAGTTGGTATAACACATGAAGTGAAAAAGTGAAGTTAAAAGGTGATTTAGTTTGGGAGTCAACTGACAAACATTCGAACAGAACACAGTAACATACTTGGCGAATAATCTGTTTGGGCGAAGTAATGAGGGGTGGACTGAAAACGCTTGCAGATCACTCTCACTTTTCTGCGGTTAAAGCCAGAAGAAAAGCAGCTTTCAGAGAAAGATCGAAGAATTTTCAACCCCTCACAGCCTAAAGGCTCACAGAGGTGATGAGAGAGTGTCCTATACTGCTGGCACGTCCCATAAAGGAACCAACAGTTTCACTGTTGTTGCACTGGGTGCAAACACTGCATGCCTTTCTTAAAGTGACATATCGATGGTTGCTGGGCTGCTGACTTTTTAGCAAAGCCCACATGATAAGCTGATGTTGCTGCCAAAAACACCTTGATGCTGGAATCAGCTTTATCTTAATCCAGCAGGTCCTGGAGCAAACAGAGAATGTCCGCCATGGAGCACTGTAAAGGGATCACGTTCATCTCACCACATCAATCCGCAAACATTGCACACTTGTGGCAGTACTCCAGAACTCCATCCATTGAGATTTACATCAGTGAAGCTGGGCATTATAACCACATGGAGACATCTCAATTTCAAATGCAAACTGTTCTAGATGTCAAATTGTCACCCTCAAAAACTTGACCCTCCAAGTGCCTTTGGGGGAAAAAAAAAGTTTGGATAACAAACCTAGAAATTGTACATTTTTCCATCAACCCATACGCCGTCCATCAAAAACACCAACAAAAAATTCAGGCAAATCTGAGATGGTCATACATCACTCACTGCCAAAATCTTCAAAAAAAATGGAGTGGAGAGTAAATTGTCGCAATGCAGCAGAGGTTTGGTCTGCGGATGTCTATTGAGATGAATAAAAGGTAACCTGCCTTCATTTCATTGGCACCTTAAAAAAACCAATATACTTAGATTTGCTTTGAACACCAGAAAAAACTTTACCCCGTCTTATTAATAAGAAAAATTTTCCACATTCGGCTCAGCTGATAATTCAGAAGGAATAACAATTTGATATTAGTCTCGTGCATCCCCATTATCCCTCTCAGAAACTGATGCCAGCTGCAAACCCACCGAGGCCTGTCGTGAGGGGGACTGAATCTAGGAAATGTCCAAGTCCGAGGAAAGTCTGCTGCACCTCAGAGCGCGATACTGAGCGGGGCCCCTTTCCCAACAAGCTTAAGTCATTTATGAGAGAAAGGTAGTGTCAAAATATTTATTTTTAAAAAACATATTAAAATTTTAAAAATTCAAGTATTCAGGGTACAGGCAGAAATGTGCAAATCTGCACAAAACAGGTATTTTTAAGACAGCGCTGCAGGTGTGAAAACAATATCTGCAGGGATCCCTCAAAATCCTTTAAGTTCAAATGCACCATATAACAACACCACAACCAAATTTGTCAATACAACCATAAAAGCAACCCATATTCACCCATTTCACATTCCCCAATACCTAACTCTGAATAAATAACCACAGTATTCTGAACAATTACTTAAAAATCACTATAAACATGAATACTTTGTGTTTTAGCTTTACAAACAACAACAACACACAAGTAATGTACATTTTCAAATTTAAATATAGGTTCAATAAGTAAAATGAAACTTGGAGCATGCCAGTGGAGATGTGGCACTGAAGTGGGTCTTCGGGGCCGACAACATAAACAGAAAGTGTGTCCATTAACATCAACATACAGTACCTGTCAAAAGTTTGGACACACTTTGCTAATGTCACAGCATTCTGTTTTTACAAAAATTTAAATGGATTATCTTCTCTACATAATCTCAAATGGAATCTTGTGAGAGGTTAACATTCAGAAGTTAGAAGAGAATAATTTATTTGTTTGAACAGTGTCCAAAATTTTGGAATCCTCAAGGAAGACATATTTTGCAAAGTAAACAGAAAAACACGCTCCTTCCATTTTCCAACGGCCGAATTAAAGTCAAGCTGTTTTGGGACTTATTGGGCAAAAAGGTCAATGAAAAGCAAACCACAAGTGCAGCACATCTTTGGGAAGTTAGACAGCCATGCAGCTGCAAACTCATTGTAGTCATATGACTGCGCTTGTGGGGGGAAAAAAATTGCAAGTATGCTCAGCAACTATGACAACAAACACTGGTTAGTTTGATGGATTTAAGAATTAGGCCTTTTTTTGAAAAATAAAGGGTGCTTCTTTCTTTATTTAACATGTATTGTAAGAAAAATGTGGGTGTGTCCAAACTTTTGACAGGTACTGTACATGACCTCAGCCAGCTCTTCTGAAACTCCCAGTCGTGCGGGCCAGTGCCTGTAGAATTTGCTCCACCCAGACACTACACCACCAGATTTCATCAATTATTTCACCCATTTGGTTGCAATACTAAGTTCATTCCTGAAACCAGGGAGGTTTAAATGAGTTTGTGCATGGCTAAGGCAAACAGCCTGACACTGCAGGTTGCAGTACCTGGTATTAGGAAGCACTGGTGCATCTATACAGCTCCAAGAGAATTAAGAAAGAGCACTAGCACCAAATCGCTGAAAAATGTCAACAGGGGCCACACTGTAAACAAGTGATCATTCTTTTGAGCAGCACCTTCAGCATTAGCCTCAACTGCCATCTTGTGGATCGGCAGAACATAAATCTGAGACAAGACCAAAAGAATCCAGTTAAATGAATGAACAGAATGATAGCAAAGTCAGCTTGTGCAGGTCCAGACAACTTTTTATAGCATCCGCTCCTTGAATAGAGCATGTAACAGCAGTAGGATGCATAGAGCCAGGTCACAGGAAGTGTGTTCGCTCATTTGGTGTCCATGGCACTGAGGCCCGGCTCCGATACCCCTTTAGCTGGACCTCAGTCTTTACTGAGCTCAGTGTGTGTTTGTTAGCTCAGGTTCTGATCCATAGTAAAGATTCCAGGCCCCCAACATTGGTCAGTGAGTCCAGAGTGCTGACTGCTGACTCTAGTGTTGATGATCCTCAAGCGAGGGTTGGCTCGGTTGGGCCACAGATTCTGGTTTGTTCAGAATTCTCTCCAGCTCTTGGACGCATGGACTGATGAGCGCACTATGAACCTGTGCAGCCTTCAGCCTGGAATGAAGAGAGGATAGCATCACATTTGTGCAGTTTTTTGTCAGTATACCATTCATTTACGCACACAAAGCATGTTTTTACACCAAAATAAAATTAACTGGGCTCCTTTTAAAGTATAAACTGGATAGCGAGTGACTGATGGCATATGCACTAAGAGGGATCGCCAACGTCCCAGAGTTCACTCAGTTTCTACCAACACTGAAATACACCTGCACTTACCCCCTTAAACTAACAGTTCTCTTATGATTTCCCTTATGTTGGTTCAAAGTCAGAAAAGGAATTTTTTCCACATTGTAGGACATGTCACATATGTGTATTCTTTATCTGCCGGTTACAGCGCTTCACTGAAGCTACATCACACTTATATTGAGAGACATACTCTAAAGAAGCCATATTTTTACAGCCACAGCATTACATCAAAAGAAAAATATCTAGTTCTTGTACGCATATGATTTTATACACATTTCCCTGTAATTCAGCAGGACATATTTGGGATGGCTGGAAACCTTGGGATCTCCACTAGAATTTAAAATAGGCCTGAAGCAGCTTTGAAAAAGGCAGCAGCATGTGACAGACCCATATATGTGTTTGAAAATACAAATGCAACTAAAGAGTTGTCAGAGGATGACTGTATTTGGGCTCACTGCATACAACCTACAGACCCATATATAGGTTGTATGCACTTAACCCAAAAACAATCATCCTCCAACAACTCTTTAGTTAACTTGCACTTGTATTTTCAAAAGCACATAATCCATCAAACACAGCATACGCTGAAACGCTACCTCCTCAGAAGTTCCCCAGCCTTGCCGGCTCTCGGAGGAGCTCGTTGAAGGGCGGAGGCACAGTGGGCGGCCAGCACACCGTAACACTGCTCTTTCACCGAGTTGTGACTGGCCGTGTCCCACTGTGGCAGCTCGCTGGTGTACCTCCACGCCACCAGGGTGTGCTCTAGAGCCGCCTCCCACTGCTGGCTCTGCAGCAAGAGCCGGCCCCCTTCCTGACACGCACTCTGAGAAAGAATAGAGCAAAAATCATGGTAATACAATGGCCTGATGGAAAGCATTATAGCAGTTTGAACTAAATATTTTACATCCACAAAATTCTCTCAGATTTAAAAACTATTAAAAGGTCCTCAACCCTAATTTTGCCATTTAAAAGCCAAGCATTACTTGCGGGGAAAAAAAATCCATAAACATTAGAGTTCATCACTTCCATTTCAAGGAGATCAATGTCTTGTTTTACTTTAATCATTGCTTACATGTCTTAATCACTGCTTATAAACTGCTCATATGTGAAGATGGATTTAAGTGCATACACAGAAGTGCTGAGTGATCACTGCCTGCCTTCTGCAACAGAGTTATGCACTCTGGGGGCCGCTTTTAGAATTTGTTCCACTTAAATTCAGAACAAAAATAAAATAGTGCCATGGGCACAGTGGCTGACAGGGACATTTAACTGTTTTTAGAGGAACAGTAGAGAATTGTTTGCAGGACTCTGCAAGAACTCTGAGACAGTCTGGAAACAACTTACAATGCATGCATATATTCTGTGGTGCATTATTATATTATTAGTTACAGGTTTGATTGAATGAACTATTTGTAAACAGGGGGTCCACAAATATTGATTTTTTTTTAAGTCCTAAACTTATCAAAATAATGATAGATTGTCCGTTGACAAAATTGTGAACACTTTCTGAATAGTGTCCTCATTGGCAAGAAGATGTCCGAGGAAACTGAAACTGTGAAAAAGTACAACCCTTGGCAAAGATTCTGGAATCACCACTCTTAAGCCGCTTTCACACTGGACGCAAAACAAATTTTTTGCACGACAGATTACATTCAAAGTCAATGCAAAGACGCGAATACACGCGAAACACGCTTTTTCCTGAAGAAAAGCTTTTACACTCTTTGCTGTGACAAGAAGCATTGTCACCCTGAAAAATGAAAATTGACCAATCAAGCTAAGACCATGTAATGAGCCATGCTGCTTAGCACCTACATGACAAATTTCATCTGATTTGCAGTAGAAACTCACAAATGAGTCAAAATGGCATTTTCAAGATGGCAGCCATGGCGACCATAAAATAAAACGGATCGCGACAAATTATGTAAACTTTGGCATCTGCATTCGTAGGAAGATGTCGATAAAGTCTCAGCTTCATTGGCCCAACAGTTCCAGAGATGACATTCATATTCGCCCATAACGACGACAGAGAAGCAAACAATGACATGAGCTGAAAAAAATACAATGTCCGTGCAACCTTCATTAATTTCTCCAACATTAGACACAGAGAGGACGTAAAGCCTGTCAGTGTTCCCCAACTGCAAGCCTCTTGCCCTGAACCCCCTTTCACATCCAAGGTGTCCCACACAATGCAGGAGGCTGGTAAAGAGGACCTGAGCCACCCCAAAAAATCCTCCCTCCTCCTTTCCGCTCACCTTAAAAGCCAGAAGGTAAGGATAGGCCTTCCTGTAGCAGCGGGCGTCCCTGTTGGACCCCAGGCGGGAGTACGGGATTGATCTGTACACCATGGCTTTCCGCAGCTGCAGGTCCACCTGTAAGAGCTTCAGGTTCGAGCACAGGGGAATACACTTCCTCTGCTGCACCAAAACAAATGAGACAGTCAAAAACATGGTGCAATTCTCACAACACACATCCAATATTAGCAGGTACTCCATCAGAATTATTCACACAGGCTCCACCTTACCAGCAATAAAAGTTCATTTTCAAATATTGTAGTGCTGACAAAAACAATTCTCAAAACCAAGGAGAAATACATGCCTCAGCTGACAAAATACAGCCAAAAACCGGTGCCTCTCAGAAAAGACGGGATATATAATCAAATATCAAAGGAAAGAGTCCTGGAGCACACAGTTATAATAGGCGATTTATTGTGATGCAGGTGACTGACATTTCGACACAAAGTCGAAAGAGTTTGAATCTGAAGAAGACTTTGTGTCGAACGTCAGCCAACACTTGCACCACAATAAATTTATAAATTAATAAATTATAACTGTGTGCTCCAGGACTCTTTCCTTTGATATTTAAAAACTATTCTAACTCAGTAACAGTTTAGGTTTCTCCCATATATGCTAACAGATGGGAAGTAGTTACTTTTTCATGCAGTTTCTCAAGGTTGGTAAGATCCAGCAAAGCTCCAAGTGTCTTACTTGTTCTAGCAGTAAAATGGAGCGAATCAGCTGAACCAGATCTTGCTGGGAGAGGGAGATCTGGCGACCCTCCTGGTCTTCAGCCTGCTCCTCGCACCTGGCGGCCCGCTGTCCTCCGAGGCAGCCAACTCCTGTAATGCAGAGCAACAAACATTTATCTTTCAGACATGAGAAGTTACTTAATGCTCCAATGCTTCTGAAAAGGATTCAGGCCAGTCTAACCTGGCTCACTTTCACTGGACACACGCAACAAGCACCCATCCATTCATCTTCCTCATTAGGGTCACGGGGGAGCAGGAGCCTATCCCAGCCAACTATGCGCAAAAAGCAGGAGCACATCCTGGACTGCTTGCCAATCCATTGCCAGGCTCGCACACCATTCACTCACACTGACTAATGCAGTACCCCACTAGCTGAGATTTCTACCAGGGGAAAACCCTGATAAATAAAATAATAGCTGCTTTGCCAACCAATGCATGTACTCACTTGGTCGGTCACGATACATTTTGGAGGACTGAGCTCTGGGAGTACAGGGTGATGACCGCACAAATGAGTTCAACACTTCCAAGTAAGACCGCCGCATGTGACCTATAAAAAAACAGGCAACCAATTAGCAAATATACACCAACTCTTCATTTGACATGTCATGCGCACACATTTACTCATATGCTTATAGAAATATAAAAACATATACAATGGCTAGCCAACAGCCTTGTCCCAAAAAAACATGCAGATGTCTGAATAGAACCATTTTTGCATTTATTTTATACAGATGATACAGTTCTTTTCCCCAACAGTAAAGAAACATTTTGGCTTAATCCCTTAAACTCTAGTTTTTCACTTAAGGTTTCTCTTAATTAGGTCAGCAGTATAAAAAACTCCACTTTTTTCATGTTGTAGGACAATATATATTCTGCATCTACTTGGTCGCAGTGCCTCCCAGAAGCTAAACAACACTTCGACTGAGCAAAATATTCAAACCCAGAACGCCATGTTTTTATGGCCACAGCAATGCATGAAATGGAAAATAAAACCCAGATCTTGTACATCAGTGTGTACACCTTTCCCCGTCATTAAGTAGGACATATTTGGGATTGTTGAAAACCCTGGGATCGCCACTAGATTTTAATAATAGGCCCGAAGTTCTATATGTTTGAACACGCCAGCTGCATTTGAGGGTCCCGTAGGTTTTATGGGGTTAAAACATTTGAAATATCTCACAATAAGGCGAGGCATAAACTCGAATTTTAAAGACAAGGGTTGGAACGAAGGGAAGTCGAAATGACCGCGACATAAAATGAGCCAAAACCATGTAGCTATGGCAGGTTAGTTAGTGAACTTAGCATTAAGGAGGAGCCGGGCATTTAGCAGTGTTGTCCAATAGCTTGGAAAAGCAAATTTATGAATAATCACATCTGCAAACACTGAGAAATATCAGCCGAATATCAAAAAAAAGAAAGTGTCTTCTTAGTGTATTAATATCAGACCGGAAGCACCAGCAGCCAATTTGGTGGGAAAAGAAAAGTTAATGCGGCGTCACCCCGCCAAGACCTTTGCTGGTCACAGTGCGGAATTATGCCAACTTCAGTTACATAGGTCGATCTACGTAAAAGTCACCAAGATAACAGTAAAAAATAATAATAAAAAAAAAACTCTCATGGAAATTGCATGATGTACTTCAGCAGATAATAGCGCCAATATAGCGAGTCTACTGTCGCTCCAGAACTGCCGCGGGCGCGCGTTCATGTCACAATAAACTTCAGCAGCGCCCCACACCCATCTCCATCCAGATGGAGGGAAATTACAGAGCTTTCCATGTAAGGCTTTGCCATCACTGGATTATTTACATTCATAAAGTTGTTAACGAATACTTTTAAAGTGGCCTTTAGACACTTACCAGCGATTTTAGGCTGTGGAGCAGAAATTTCCATGAGAACGCGCCTTTCATACACTGTAGCCATTCTCAGTTGACACTTGACGAGGTGGCAAGCAGACTTACTTGTTGTTTGTTGGCTGAATAACAATCAATTAGATACGATAAATAGAACAGGCATATACATAAATACTAATAAATAATGATAAAAACTGAAAGATCTACAATTTGCCTCGCTGGATCTTTAGTTTCTAAGCAAAAGCAGAAGCAAGCAAGTTCCACTTGGGCTGATCAGTGCAATGTTTCCTGCAGGACGACTGGCTTCACTGTTCGCAAACTAGCAATCCGTATGTTTACCTTAACTAGCGATTAATTCCATAAACAATGCCTAGGAAGAGGCTAAAGTACGGCAAGGGCTTACACACGGCAGCACGAAGGAGGAGCAAGACAACGACTGCAAATTGCGCTCACTTTTAAGAAAGATTATTAAGAAATAATATATGAGCATCAGAAAAGTACCGCGCGGGCGGGGCTTTAAGTTTGTTGCAACCTCATTGGCTCACTGAACCGCTGAAATCCAAACCCCGCCTGTGAATGCAAATAAACATTATGGCGTCTCAGAGAACTGTGAAGTATCGGCTGATTCGACAAGTGTTTCAATAGTAAAAATGACAACTTTGGAATCAAAATACATGTGCATGTTACTAATAAAAATTACTGCATTAAATTTATTTTATCGTGAATGGACATCATAGCAGCAAAACACTCACACAGCCATACAATTAACATATTTTGTTTTCTTTTTACCATGACGAATCTGCCGCTCTGGAATGTAGTGCTTGTTTGAACGTTTCTCCGTCTCGCAGTGGATATTTCTGCTGCATTCTGTATGTCAGAATGGGAGACGAATTAGGAGACGAGTGGTGGAAATTAAGCAACGATTCAGGTAGGACTATGGGATTTTAGTTTATTTGTGACAGCGGTATGATTTCTGCCATGTGACAGAAGAAGCCGTCCTGATTTTCGCATAATACTTGCGTTAATTTCTTGACAGAGAATAATCTGTCTTGCTGATGTGACATCATTAGTGCACTTTTTATATACACTGCTCCGTTTAACTGAGCTTTAGTTCTTATTTAAAACATTGGTTCAACTTACAGTTCATTCGTGCGATCATTAAGTTGTAATACCTAGCACTTTGCTTGCTAGACGTGACCAAGACGGGTGCGCTCTCTTCAGCAAAAAAGCCACATGTGGGATTGTGTCTTGAAACCTTCATCGAAGTGCATTTCGGTACTTGTAGTCTCAGTGAATAAACGGGTTCTCGCGGTTCAGAAGCCAACTACTTGATGGTTTTCTCCTGTGGTCACTGTGCTCACATACGTCTGGCATTACATATCATTCCTCAACAGACAGACTGCATCCGATGATCATTCGTGGTGCTTTTTCGGGTGTACCGTCTTGCAAACACGCCCGTTGCATTCATGCTAGTTTATTGCCTGTAGATGGAGACGTTGCGCTAGAAAGTGTCCACGCACCTGTTTTCATCATAATTGACATTTTTCAGAAAATTACTTAATAAGTTTCCTGTACTTTGTTGCCAAGAGTCATGATGGGGCACAATTTACCCCAATCAGTCATAACATTTTGACCTCTGGCACTGAAATTGATTATCTTGTCATAATGGCACCTGGCAGTGGGTGGGATATATTTGGCAGCTAGTGAATATTTTGTCCTCGAAGTTGATGTGTTAGAAGCAGGAAAAAACAAGGGCAAGCTTGACAATGTGAGCAACTTTGACAAGGGCCAAATTGTGATGGCTTGACGACTGGGTCAGAGCATCTCCAAAGCTGCAGCTCTTGTGTGGTGTTCCCAGTCTGCAGTGGGCAGTACATACCAAAAGTGGTCTAACGAAGGAAAACCAGTGAACTGGCAACAGGGTAATGGGCGTTCTCAATGCTCATTGATGCACGTGGGGAGCGAAGGCCGGCCCATGTGGTACGATCTAACAGAAGAGCTACTGTGCAAATTGCTGAAAACGTTCATGCTGGTTTTCGTGGAATGGCATCAGTTTGCACAGTGCATCGCAGTTTGTTGTGTACGAGGCTGCATAGCCGCAGACTCGTCATGGTGCCCATGGTGACCCTGTCCACCACCGAAAGCCCCTATAATGGGCACGTGAGCATCAGAACTGACCCACGGAGCAATGGAAGAAGGTGGTCTGGTCTGATCACATTTTCTTTTTCATCATGCGGATGGTCAGGTAAGTGTGTGTCGCTTACCTGGGGAAGGCATGGCACCAGGATGATTATTGGAAGAAGGTTAGCCAGCAGAGGCAGTGTGATGCTTTGGGCAGTGTTCTGCTGGGATACTTTGGGTCCTGCCATTCTCATGGATGTTACTTTGACACGTACCACCGACCTACATATTGTTGTCGACTAAGTACACCCCTTCACTTGAAAAAGTATTCCCTAATGGCAGTGGTCTCTTTCAGAAAGATAATGTGCCCTGCCACTCCGCAAAAATGGTTCAGGAATGGTTTGAGGAACACAACCAGTTCAAGGTGCTGACTTGGCTTCCAAATTTCCCAGGTCTTAAAGCAATTCTTACCTTTCTGGCATTTTTCACTTTTCTTTTGTAATCTTAAAATGCTCCTAATAAGCGTATGGCACACTAAAATGTAAAAGAAATCCACCAGGTGTTTAAACTCTTCAATATTCAATTCTCATATATTTCTGATAAAAGTCTGACCAGTCATTTTCTTCGGTCCGAATAAAATGATTTGCCGAGCTTCCTGTCTGTCATCAGTCGCAGCGCCCCTCCCAGTTGCCTACCGCTGTCACCGCTTGCGAGTCACGCGCCTCTCTGGCAGAAAAAAACGACGCATTTGACTGAAACAAATGGGTGCTGAAATCCTATAATTGCTATAAAAACGTTAATGGTAGTTCGTCAGACTACAAAGGTAACTAAACGTTGCGAGGGCATTTTATTTTATACCACATATAGAATTGAATATTATGTAATTACTGTTGGTTAGTTTTCACTTACCGGTGCCTCTGAATCTGACTCCATTGACCCGTTTCACTCTCCTACGAAAAAAAATACTGCGTGCGGCGCGAGGAAGTGAGCAGCGCGAGTGAAACCATAGACTGTACAAAAAGATGGACGCAGCACCCTCATCTGAAAAATGAAGTCCATGCGGAAGTACCGTAAAATGACATTCTATTTAATGGCCAGCAGATGGCGACGTCGGTGGTTGCAGAAAGAAGTTCAATGCTATAGAAGTCTATGAGAAAATGACCCTACTTTCCCACCTGATTTTTCATTTAAATAATGATTTTTCACATTATTTTATGGTAGCTATAGCAAGTTTCAAGTCTCCTTCGATGTATCATGATGTTCATTTTTGTAAGTTATGGTCCCATATAGACTAGAATAAAGGATAAAGCCAGAATATGCATTAGGGGCGCGGCTATCCTATGGTCCTCGTCCGATACGGTCAGATCCAGAGCCACGGTCCTCCCCGGATCTTCAATACACGCTCTCGTCCAATAGAAATCACATCCGGTTTCAAAATGACAACATGGCGCAATTCAAATTGCCAAAATCGAGGCTGCCTTTATGGTATGCTGAAACCAATGGGTGACGTCACGGTAGCTTCGTCCATCTTTTTATACAGTCTATGAGTGAAACGGGTCAATGGAGTCAGATTCAGAGGCACCGGTAAGTGAAGACTAACCAACAGTAATTAAATAATATTCAATTCTATATGCGGTATAAAATAAAATGCCCTCGTAACTTTTAGTTACCTTTGTAGTCCGACGAAATTAGTTATATTTTTTTTCGTAGGAGAAGTCTGGCAATCGGGGGCAAGAGGGTGGGACTTTGGAGGGAGGCGGAGTTGTTCATGTTCAAATTTTTACTAAGTGCTGTGTGACATGCCAGAAAGGTAAGAATTGCTTTAATCCAATCGAGCGTCTGTGGGATGTGCTGGACAAACAAGTCTGATCCATGGAGGCCCCACCACACAACTTACAGGACTTAAAGGATCTGCTGCTGATGTCATGGTGCCAGATACCACAGCACACCTGCAGAGGGCCAGTGGAGCCCATGTGTGGACAGGTCAGGGCTGTTTTGGTGGCAATGTTAGGCAAGGGGCCATAATGTTATGGTTGATTGGTGTATGCTGTGTAGTGGCATAATAACTGCGCAGCATATTGCTTTTCCTCTTGTGTGTCCATGTAATCAGAGTGCTGTTGGTTGGTTAAAAAAGTCCTTTGTTTTGAGCACTGGTGCTCAAATATAACCCTCAGTTCTGGCCCTAGTTTCCTTCTCTGCCTTGCAGTTAACTCAACTGTTAGTGGCTCTGATGACCCTGACTGTCTTCACCCCTGACTCATTGTGAAAGGGACGGTGGAAAGCAGTTCTCCACCCTCCTGATCCGGATTTAATCAGTGGGGTCCCAGGAATGCAGCAGTATGCTCTGGGTCAGAGGGTCATGCCTCGGTTACCTACCTGCGTTACTATTTTAGGGAGGACACTCTATGCCATGGGCCTACACAAAATACAGCGGAGCATGCAGTTTCCCTCTCCACTGCTTGAAATTGATTGAATGCTTTAATCCTGCAGTGCAGGAGCAGACTTCTGATTTTGGAGCCTCTAGTGAGTTCTGGGGCTCTAGATGCTAAGAGAAGGCTTGAGAAAATGATAAAATTTTGTTTTAACCGACAATGTGATATTTTTAAGGAAGGGAGGTGTCACATTAGATTAAAGTTCAGAATGAGTTCAGTCAGTTGCTTCTAGCTTCTTCTGCAATCCTCTCATATGGGTCATTCCATATAATGTCAACAAGTGGCTCCCGCACGACCCCTTCAGAATCAGCTGAAAGCTTCAGTACAGTAACTACCACATATTTAATGAACTAATGCCAAATTTTTTCTTGGATCATGCAAAAAATTTTTCAAGTTACTGACTTTTTAAGTACACGGGTGCAAGTCGAAATTTGAGGGCTTCATTTTTTCCGCCATTTTTGAGTCCTCATAACTTTGTATGTGATGTAGGTAGATGAATGAAAATTTCAGGACTGAAAGCCACATATCAGCTCTGCTGAAAACATCAATTGTAATACTACCATGTGCAATTGTGGCCCCACAGCATGAAGTCAAACTTTGAAAATTTTGTGATTGCAATTTTCTTGGCAGCCAACTTCAAGCATCTATATTTTTGGAAATATGTAAGTTTGATAACAGAGCTCTGATCAGATTAATGCCTAGTATACAGAAAAATAAAATAAGCATGATTTGCCTGCAATAAAGCTGAAGTCCGTAAGATTGCTCGACCGAGAGGACTTATTCAGATTTTTGAACGAGTAAAACTTTCAAGCCCCTCCCCTATTTGCGCTGAATCCAACCAGTCCGTCCCATAGATACAGTCGGCAACAAAGGGACCGCCCACAAAAGTAGAGCCGAGGGGAAAACAATCCGGTCTCTGCCATTAGCCATAATGCCGAAGAGTTGCTGTGTTTTGCACTGCAAATAAACAAAAAAAATCACCAATTAAAGTTTTACATTTTCCCAAACAGTGTTCGACCTTAACGCCGGTCCGTCGGCCATTGGCCGACGATTTTCATTTCGGGCCGACAGTTTTCTGGGTGAGTCGGTCCGGTGGGCCGACAGAATTTTTTACCAGCGAAATCGGCTGCACTGAACTGGAACAACAATCTCCGTGTCGAGCTCACTTTGTCTGTCCGTCATTATGGCCAATGACGCCACCTCGAGTAAAGCCAGGCAGCGTATTTTGTATTTAAACACAGCGAAAGGTTCGCTCAGGATTGTAACCTACTGAGCATGCGCAAAGGGTTATTTTGCGATTACGGCTATAACATGGCAGGCATAGAAAGCAATGGATAGCGATCAATAGTTCTAACTTCGCCATGTAATCGGTTTGCTAGCATTCATATGCACCAAATAAGTCGGTCAAAAGGGGCTTTCTAGCAAACGTTAGTTCGCTTGCGTGGCTAGAAAGTTCGCTAGCTTAGCTAGCCAAAAGATCTATTTGACGCATGAAAGTTAATAGGAAAAAGTGAATGGCCATTATTTTGCGAACTAACTTAGCGGCTAGAGTTGAATCGCAAGCATTTAGTTTGCTAGCTGGCATTAAAATGCATCAAATAAAATAATTTTGCCGACGGACGCTGACTAAAGAAACCTAGATTAAAGGTTAGAAATTATGCCTAGCCGTTACTTACTTGATAGTTTAGCCAGGTGAGACTATGCTAATTTGTTATCTACTGCAAGGTCTAACATACTTAGTCCGGTTTACCTTCCTAGATATCAAGTTTTGCGACAAGTACCAATTAACATGAATAGCCGAGTATCTTTGGCAAACATTAGCTCGGAATAATTGCAATTCACTGTTTTTATTTATTTATATGCACCGCAAATAGCTAGCTGAGCAGGCGAACTAGCTTGCTAGACTTGCAAGCAAGTTTGTTGGTTTATTTAGTAAATGTTGGAAAGCTAGAAAGCTTTTTGCCGACTTTGCTTCGGTGCATGTAAATGCTGGGTAGCGAACTAAATGGCGAAGTAATTATTCACCGTTATCCATTGATTTTTTTGCATCACATATGGCCATAATCGCGAGAGACCTTTGCGGAGGTTCATAAGATTGCAATTCTGTGTGAACCCGTCGCTGTGCTGTAAATACAAAATATGCTGCCAGCCATCTATTCACACGATTTAGCGAGTATTCAAACTTCGGATCCATGTATGCGACTAAATGGGATTCAATACATTTGCTAAATATCGGCCAGTGAAATTACACTTTAGTTTGTTGACTGAAGGTTCGAGTTCGTCTTTTCGTGTATGCAAGTTAATACGGAGATATTTCTGCAACTCCGTCTTAGTCTTAACCAAGAACAGTTGAGTTTAGCATGGCGAAGCGAGAGGGAGGGTTAATGTCGTGGCTGGGCAAAGAAAAACCGGCAAAAAAGAAAGATGGCGAAGGATCTCAGATTTATGAAAAGGAGAAGAGAAAAGGGCTCCCCCGAAGGGAGAGCGAGGGTATTGTAATCGGGTCCGTCCGTCTGTCTGTCTGGACGCATATCTTAAAACTATTGGCACGATTTACATAAAACTTTCGCAGTAGAAAGGTCCTACCCGTGGCTCGATCCTCCTCTAACGTCAGACTGCTAGGTCAAAAATCAGTCACAAACAAATGTCAAAGGGGCGAGGGTTTGCAATCTCTGATTGTCTTGTTGTCTGTTCAGAAGACAGCCTGCCAGCTGCCACGGCACTTGACTTTTAAAAATCCTGTCTTATGTATATGATACACAAAATCTCGTTGTTGCTATATTCTGAGAAATAAATGTTTTGTTCATAAAAAGGTGTCCTTTTTTTTTTTTTTTTTGGATTTTGCATTTGAAAAAATCAGGGCTGACAAAAACTCAGCCGGGCCGACAGATTTTGGGGTCTGTCAGCCCGGCTGGCTGACAGCTGAAAAAGTAAAGGTCGAACCCTGTCAAATAATAAAATGGAACCACAAAGGAGGACAAAATGGCTTCAAGCTATCAGAAGAGAGGACGAGTTTGGCAGATTATGGCGGGACCCCACAACAGAACGTGTATGTCTGCAGACCACTAAGTCTGATCATTCGCCCAGTCTTTTAAAACGTATGGACAACAATCCAACCCCAGTATATTTAATTTTTTAATACACCGGTCCTTGTCAGCAGGCAATAGCGACTCAAAGTACGTCATGACAACTTCTTTGCGTTAGCAAGACAAGTTTAAATTCCGCGTTTTTACCAAGGATGTTTTATATTTCACTGGACATACAATTGTAAAATGGCCGCCCATTCATTTCAATGGAAATTGCTCAATGGCGCAGCACCAAGGATGTTTTATATTTCAGTATAACGGATGGGGGATTGTTTTCCCCCTCGGCTGTAACCAGATGTGACGTTTGTGGGCGTTCCCGTTGTTGCCGACTGTATGATTGGTTGATTGAGCCTAGAATTTCCCAGAGCGCAATACAGGCTGTGGGTGGAGAAATTTGCAGATTTTTTTTTCTAAAATCACCTGATTCATATTCGCATGTCGAAGGATAGTGACAGTTTCAGTAAATACGACCAAAAAAATCTTACTGACTTCAGCTTTAAGGATTCATTTTGTAATTGCAGGAAGATCTGAAAACGTGAAAAACCTAATTTTAGGCAAGTTTGGAGAACACATAATGCCATGTGGGATAGATTATTGGTCAATGGAAGCTCATCTTTATCCACATTCTGATACTAAAATAAACTTCTAGCTATGAATCCTTCTGTGTCACAAAAACGTTACAAAATTAGCTGATTATCGTTCTGTCCATGGTGTTTCAATGTTCATGATATTCAGAGCATTTAGGGCTGGCAGGTGGCAGCCAAAGTTGCCTCTGCATTCCCTTCCCACTGCAGGTCAGTGGGAATGCTAGCTGTCTCTCCTTTTTATTTGTTACTGCTGTTTTGTGTATTTCTTTGGGTTTTATTAAATCTGTTCTTTATAGCCTGTGCTCCTGAGTCTCCGTTTTCTAGGGTTTGACTTCATGTTGTGAGACCACAAATACACATGGCAGTATGATAATTAATGTTTTCATCAGAGCTGACATGTGGCTTTCAACTCAGAAATTTTCGTTCATCTACCTAAATCACATACAAAGTTATGAGGACTCAAAAATGGCGGAAAAAATGAAGCTCCCAAATTTCGACTTGCACCCATGCACTTCAAAAGTCAGAAACTCGAAAATGTTTTGCATGATCCAAGAAAAATTTGGCATAGGTTCATTAAATATGTTGTAGTTACTGTGCTAAAAATTTCAGCTAATTTGGAAGAGGTCATGTAGGACCTTTTCTCAGAATTTGTTGATTTAATATGGAATGACCCATATAAGATCACGACCCAGCTAGTTGGATGATGGATTGTTTTCAGTATTTCCAGCAAAGGCTGGAAGCAAGAGGGTGAAATTCTAAAAATTGTGCCATGGCAAAGAGTGGGGTCTGATCTAAAAATGCAGCTCAGAGGCTCTGTGTTTTTGCTCTGAACATGTAGGTGGATAAGGTAGCTCCCAGGTCTCTAACTGTGGATGCGTTGCATTTACTCAGTTCAAAAATGTTTACAGTCTCTGAATGAGCAAGTGCAAAAGAAAGCACATGCCAGTGAGATAGTGACATGGATCCTAAAATTAGCTTTCCACGATGGGTATAAAATGATCCACAATGATTCTACAGTGACTATGAAATCTACAGCTCATTCCAGTCCTGTGTTCTTCATTTCCTTGTGCCAGACCTGGAAATCTAGCGAAGTCTGCCATAACTTTGGAGATTCCAATCCATTGAATGAGTTGGGAAATACCGTTAGAAGTTTTCCAACATCTTTTGAGACAATGAAGACAAGCCCATCCTCCGCAGAAGTATTTTTCGCGATATGTGACACATAAATTACTGACCTGTGGATGTAACCCTTCCTTCCTGCCACAAGTCTGCCATGATTGTAACTGACATTGCTTCAAAATGTTTGATCTGGAGAAAATGCATTCCATTTTGCAAGACCACATATATTTTCTCAATTTCCCCATTTTTGTTTCCATTTTGCCATCTTTTTTCCTTGTCTCAAATGGGTAGTGTTAAAAGGAAGGACAGAAAAAGAAATGAGGTAGGATGTGAAAAATAATTTGAATGGGCCTTCGGTGTCACTCAAACTGCAGTACATTAGAGGTGGTTTACATCATTTTTTCCTTTGAATGTTCAAGCCGTAACCATTCTGCTCCCAGTCGTAAAAATTGCTGTGTGTGGGTTGCATTCTACACTATACTCCGCTCTAAATGCAACTCTCACACGCAGCAATTTTTACGATATCCATGAGAATTGACATTTTTTTGCGGTAAGTCTTCAAATATTCCAGTAGAGGGCGCAGTTGTTTAATGCATACGCTCATTTACTGTGTTCATTCTGCGTTGCGACCTCAAAAACTGAGTTAATGCAGGTGTCTATTTCAGCTCTTCTGTTGCTGTGATCTGATGTTGGTAATCAGTGGGGGGTAAAAGAGTGAAAGCCCGATAGCCACTCATGATGTGGCTGTTCACTTCCAGTTGCAGGGCATCTGCCAGCTTTGCGATGTTGTCTTCCACAAATGATAGGACAAGCCTCACTCCCAATGAACCACTGAATCCATATGTCCACATATTCATAACTGTGTATTGCCAGCTTTTGAATGGTTTTTGTAATTACAGCTTTGATTCATATTCCTCATCCCTCTGCGTTTGACTGCGTACTATTGCTCCCTGCTCTGACCTGTCAGAATTGGCTGCCAAGCACATCCATGCAGTTTGCATTAAGCTTCCCTAGTTGTTTGCTGTGTATTAATCAGCTCTGAAATTTAAACTCTTTACTCTGGCCTGGCCAGGGATTGATGTAAGCATGGAGTTTTTTGGGTTGTTTTGGCTCTACCCTGGTCTCCATCCCATCTGCTCCTCTGCTGATCTGAGTCCAGGCTGCTCCTGATGATGGATGATGAATGACCACGCTTAGAAAGGAAAAACAAAAACTCACCAGCTCTCTCTTTCTGTCTGCACCAGCCAAAGCATGTTCTTCTTGTCAGGCTTCAAACTTACTGTTTTCAGACATTTTTTGATTTACTGTTTTAAGGTTTGTTGGGATACTTTCACATTGGGTCTCTGCGGTGTACATTCTGCCAAACTGCTTGGAGGGCCTGCGATTTTTCTGCTTTCACACTGGACGCGAAACGAATTTTTCGCATGACAGATTACATTCAAAGTCAGTGCAAAGACGCGAATACACGCATTTCGCATGAATTCGCGTCTTTGCATTGACTTTGAATGTAATCTGTCTTGCAAAAAATTCTTTTCGCGTCCGGTGTGAAAGCAGCTTTTGGGGTCGGGGAGACAAATGCTAGTTTCTCCATCTCCCCCAAGATTAAGGTGAAAAGGATGGCAGGTGTTGGAAATAGTCTGGGAAACCCTAAGATTATAACTACTATTTCTGTTCTAAAAACCTCCTCTTCTAATGTGTAGAGTCTGACACAAGTACAGGCAATTTCACAGAACAAGAGCTGTAAAATTGATTTTGGATGTACATTTAGAAATATGACTGGAGAACAGGTCTCTGAAATGCATTTTTGGCTTTCAGGAAAGTGAGAGGTTCTGGACTAGTGCTTGTTTTCATGGTAAATGAGCCTGAATCGTGTATTTCCCTCACTGCGAGTGGAGGAAGTGCTCACGCGGCGCCGTGATTTGTCTTCTCGGACCAGAGAAGGGCTTTCCGTGCCAGAAACCGGTGCTGTTCAGGACTGTGCCTTTCACTGTGGAAAAAACTGAGCCGAGCTTTGTACGACCCCAATTCCGAAATAGTTGGGACAAAGTGTAAATTGTGAATAAAATCAGAACGCAATGACTTTCAAATCACACCAGCCAGTATTTTATTCACAATAGAACAGAGATAACATAGCAAATGTTGAAACTGAGAAATTTTACAATTCTATCGGCAAAATGAGCTCATTTCAAATTTGATGGCTTCTACTGGTCTCAAAAAAGTTGGGACAGGGGCCTGTTTACCATGGTGTAGCATCCCCTCTTCTTTTTAACACAGAGTGGAGGTGTCTGGGCATTGAGGAGACAAGTTTCTTGAGTTTAGCCATTGGAATTTGATCCCACTCTTGTTTAATACAGGCTTCCAGCTACTGGAGAGTTTTGGGTCTCCTTTGACGGACTTTTTGTTTAATTATGCGCCAAATGTTCTCAATCAGTGAAAGATCAGGACTGCAGGCCGGCCAGTTCAGCACACAGACTCTTCTACGAAGCCATGCTGTTGTAATAGCTGCAGTATGTGGTTTTGCGTTGTCCTGCTGAAATACACAAGGCCTTCCCTGGAATAGATGCCATCTGGAGGGGAGCATATGTTGCTCTAAAACCTTTATATACCTTTCAGCATTCATGGTGCTTTTTAAAACATGCAAGTGTCCCACACCATATGCACTAATGCAGTGGTACCCAAAGTCGGTCCTGGGGACCCACTGTGTATGTTGGTTTTTGCTCCAACCACAATTACAATCCCAGAGTTTTAACAATCTGTTCATTTTTAATTATTAGTTGCTTGTCAGATAAGAGGGACATTTTACCCTTAAACCACATGATGACAGAAATGGCTGTGCATTCCATGATATTTCCAAGCCCAACATTCATATTTTTTATTTTGATCTATTCCACGTATGCACCACAATCAAAGGTGGCAGTATGTTTTATGTGATCAAATGCAAGACTGCAATCAGTCCGTAATCTGGTGATTAGGGTTCTGAATGCAGGTGTTCAGGTTCTTTCCTGAAACCAATCAAGTGACATTTAACAGGTTTGACTCATGATCATTTTGACTCATCGTTTGCTTTGTCTTTGAATTCTTAATTGCCTAATAATTGTTAGCTTTAATGACCTTGTGTCCACAATTTTATCAACTAGTAGCCCATTTATAGATTCATGTCATCAGTTGCAAATTTCCACTTTTTATGTTAGAGAAGTAATTTCCAATTTAGCACACTATGAAATGTTTTTCATCATGGCCATTTTTGACATGTGGGTTAAAAGGATAAATAATCAGTGTGAACAATAATAGTGCAATTAAGAACAATGAACAGCTCATTAGCATTCTAAGAATGGAGCTGTGGTTGAAACAAAAACCAGCATACACAGTGGGTCCCCAGGACCGGGTTTGGGAACCGCTGCACTAATGCATCCCCATACCATCAGAGATGCTGGCTTTTGAACTGAACGCTGATAACAGGAGGGGTGGTCTTTCTCCTCTTTAGCCCAGAGGACAAGACGCCCATGATTTCCAACAAGAATGTAAAATTTGGACTCGTCTGACCACAGGACACTTTGCCACTTTGCTACAGTCCATTTTAAATGAGCCTTGGCCCACAGAGCACGGCGATGCTTCTGGATCATGCTCAACAATGGCTTCCTTTTTGCATGATAGAGTTTTAGGTGGCATCTGTGGATGGCACAGCGGACTGTGTTTACAGACAGTGGTTTATTGAAGTATTCCTGGGCCCATTTAGTAATGTCAATGACAGAATCATGCCGGTGAGTGATGGCAGTAGCGTCTGAGGGCCCGAAGATCACGGGCATCCAGTAAAGGTCTTCGGCCTTGTCCCTTACGCTCAGAGATTTTTCCAGTTTCTCTGAATCTTTTGATGATGTTACGCACTGTCGATGATGAGACCTTCAAAGCCTTTGTAATTTGATGTTGAGGAACATTGTTTTTAAAGTATTCCACAATTTTTTTACGCGAGCCTTCACAGGTTGGAGAGCCTCTGGCCATCTTTACTTCTGAGAGACTCAGCCTCTCTAAGACATCCCTTTTATAGCCAATCATGTTACACTCCTGACGCCAGTTACCTTAATTTCTTGCTAAATGTTCTTTCAGCTGATGCTCTTATATATTAATTGCTTTTTCAGCCCTTTTTTGCTTGTGTCCCAACTTTTTTGAGACCTGTTGCAGCCAGAAAATTTGAAATAAGCTCATTTTTTGGATAAAAATGTAAAATGTCTCAGTTTCAACATTTGAAATGTTATCTATGTTCTGTTGTAAATAACATATTGGCTCATGTGATCTGAAAGTCATTGCATTTTGATTTTATTCACAATTTACACTTCTTCCCAACTATTTTGGAATTGGGGTTGTACTTGTGTGTCCTTTTATACGTCATACTGGAAGCTGCAATCTTGAATGTCCTGAGTTCAGGCCACTTGCAGTGTTCATCATCTACGTGTCGTAATAGTACGGTACAGCCATGTTTTTTGCATGTTAATTGTAGTGTGCCCTATGGCTGCAAGGAACACATTTGACATTCTGTCTGTTTTCTGTAGTTACAAACCCCAATTCCAATGAAGTTGGGACGTTGTGTAAAACATGAATAAAAACAGAATGCAATGATTTGCAAGTCTCATAAACCCGCATTTTATTCACAACAGAACATAGAAAACAGATCAGATGTTGAAAGTGAGACATTTTACCATTTCATGAAAAATATTAGCTCGTTTTGAATCGAATCCCAACTTCATCGGAATTGGGGTTTGTATATATTCAGTGCTTGTGAGAACTTGCAGGTGTATAGTACTGCGCAAAAGTCATAGGCACCCTAGATTTTTTTTTCTCTAAACTTGTTGTTTAATTTTGTTTTCCATATAAGCAGTGCTGTGGATATAAAGCATTTTTGAAGCATGGAATGTTAATTTAAAAAAAAAAAATCTTGCATAAGAACTTTGTATTTCACTAAATACAGTTGATACACATAATTCGCCATGACAGAGTGCAGATTTCAACATCATCAAGGCTGTCTGGGAATATGCTTACGACAACCAAACATAGATTTACGCTAGTTTTTAACAGTTCATAGCACTTTCTAGAATGTTTTTCAACATGTAGGAACCTTTAATTTATTGACTTTTGGAAGCATCTTCATGTCACAGAATTGTGCTAAATGTGCCTAAAACTTTTGCACAGTATTGTGTAGCGAGAGCAGCACGTGGTTGAATTAGCCTGTCTCTTTCACAAAGGCATGTGTGCCTGTGATGGTCATACATGGGTGCGTGAGCACAAACCTCGGAGAGAGCCTATAACCTGTCACTACTGCGTATCTTTCTGTTCGTTTATAGTTTAGGCTGTGATTATCACAATTGTTTTTTAGTCATTAACAGCTTTTAATTTTAATGCAAAATTGCAACCCAAACACTATGTGCAACAGGCGCTGGTGTCAGAGCTCAAAATGTTTTAAATTACATTCTTCAGCTCGTTTTGGAGTAGATCTGCTAAAGCTATTTCAGTAATGAAACATCCCAAACTGCAATCTCTGGTTAGTTTCCTGTAACACAGACTGTTTTGGGTTAGTGCAGTTATTAATTGTTCGTTTTTTGATAAGGGTTGACAGTTCCTCCTGTTTTACATTGGCAGTTAATGATGATGAATGTAGAGTGATTCACACATTTAATTGCAAAGAAAACTGTGGTGTGTTCTTTTCATTTCTTATGAGTCAACTCATTTTTTTTTTTTTTTTTGTCCAGAACCTTAGACCCCATAAAAGGACCCCTATGAGCTGGCTTGGAAACTGCTTGCATGGAATTTCCAGCATACTCTCTAACCGCATGTCGAATCAAATCACAATGGAAAATGAACATGTTGTATTTCATGTTTTATAGATGGACTTTCTTTTTCAGTTTTCAAATTTTTTATGAATGACTTGTTGGCTTGGCAGGGGTCCGTCCGATAGAAAATTAAACGTAGACTGTCGGGGATAGGGCAAAGATGGTTTACCCATGGTACAAATGGAGGTTTCGGTGGTGGTTGGGGATCATAAGAAATTATAAATGACTACGAGATCACCTCATCCTCGTTTTGTGCCTGAAACTGATTTCAATAATAAAATTAACATCATTGGCCTTGATTGTGTGTTGCGGGAAGGCAACCAAGTCTGCTCTGCGGGGTCCATCAGTACATTAACCTCTGCTATCTGTCCTCCAGTGCAAATCACTCTCCATTTGACCTTCTCTCTGTTTGCATAGGGTTAGCAGTTAATTTTTGACCTTCATCCAGGTGGGGGTTAAACCCAGAATCCTCCTGCAAATTCCCAGGTGGTATTGCTCTAACCACTTACTTTCGCTTCCCACCCAAATAACTGTCCATGAGCTGGTCGCCTCTTTCATATGACAGCTTTGGTCTTCTCCGAGAGAGCTCTGCATTGTGCAATGAAGGTCCTCTACCAGAGCACACTGCACCTCCCACATATTGCACCCTAAGAGCTGGTGAGAGCACTTCCTCTTGCCTGCTACATTGGCATCTGTTCATTAGCCATTTCCTCATGCTCTTTAATTGTACAGAAGACTGTGTGCTCCAGTTCTTTACAGATTACTCCCTGAATCTGCTTTGCCTGTGTTGGCACCTCTTATGTTTTTGGAGTCAGTGTGTTTTCTACCTGTTTTGGGCTGAAAGTTCTGCTGCTTGGATACTGTCAGGCTGTTTTTGGGCGTTTAAAACTAGCTGTTCTTTGACGCATTAACACGCAGAGCCTTCATTTCATGATTCATTTTATGAATTTCATTCCGCAGTCTTCAAGACCGTGGAGTCACCTTTTTTTGTTTTGCAACCTAAATCCATCAGGATTACTGTATCAGTGTGTCTTTCCAGGACTTATCTGAGCACTGTATCGCTACCAGAGTCCTCTTGCTACACTGCTGCTGGGTCAAAAGCGCATGTGGAGTGGCCTTTTCACCAGCATGTGCTTTTAATCTTTACTTTGACTACTTCATGAGTGAGGTCACTGGACATAAAAGTGTACTTCCCTGACAAATATAACTCAATATTTAAGAGCGACTCAGAAGGTCTTGACTCGAAATCAATGTTCATAACTGTTAAAACTTTTGATAATGGCCTCCATCATGGAAAGTAGTGTTTTATTCGCTAAAAGCTCAAGAGCATATGAAACAGTTTTGTGGTGTCGTAACCTTCTGCCTCAGGTTATTGCCCTCTTACAAAGCTGAGAATACATCGCCTCACATCTGTGACAATGATGGTCTGACTCATTCGGGTAGATCTGTTCTTTATCGCTTAAATCCAGAAATACAGACTGCATAGAGTCAACGCAACAGTTGAGGATCTGTTCTAATCTTCGTACACTAAACAGGTTTGTACAGAATGTGCGCACTGTTCCTTCTCCTCGTGATAACAGTGTGAGACCCGGAGAACGGCTTGACAGTGCTATCGGGGCAGGGGGGTTGCGGGTTGGCTGGCTGGCTGTAGACGGAATAAAAGGTATTATATCTGCCTGGTCAGCTCCTCAGATCTGTAGTGACCTGCAGCATGATTAGGCACAGTGTGCTGTAACGTCATGGGCAGCCTGATCCGTCTCATACTGTTGGGTTATAGGAAGACTGGCCTGTCTCATAGTACTGTACCGTTCAAGCTCTTAGAAATGTGTGTCTTGAGCAGCCTGCTCTGACTCTTAGTGCTGTAGCCTTATCCGGCTCATTATACTGTAGGTTTGCGTGCAGCTTACTGAGTCTCATACTGTTGAACTGGAAGGGTATGAGGAGTCTGTTGTGCAGTACTGTGAGGTCCAGGGCATCTCTTTCAATATTCACTCTAGGGCCTCTTGATTTCTGCCCAGGTAAAGGGACACTGTGGATTTGCGACCTCATCTCCATCTGTCTGATTTAGGGATATCGTAGGGATATCTGAGTCTCTAAATCAGCTTTAAAATTTGTTGTAACCCACCCCCGCTGTCCCCCCGGACAATGTCATTAATAGATGTGACGCGAGGAAGAAGTGAGGAAGAAGAGTTTTTTTCTGACTCCAGAAGCTAAGTAGCAGTGGCGAAGTGTACTCTATCTGTACTCTACTACAGTACTACAGTGACTGCAGCACTCTATTTCAGCTTGGATTTTTTGACTTAAGCTTTGAGGAGTTGGGGCGAGTGCTCGATGGCGCTCTAAAACAAACTTTAACTTAACTTTGTAGTCTTCACTGGTATTGCAAACAAGCTTCGTTTCCGACAGCAGAAATGGCAGCCCAAAATATGATTGCTGGGGATGTTATGCACTAGGATGCATTTCTCAGAAAGCTTTTTAGATAATGTGCTTTCTATAATGATACCTTTCGATGAGCAAACAAAAGCTTTTGTTGGTTAACTTGAGGACGGTTGTGGGAGACTGGAGCAGTGGACAGCATGGCTGGAACTCTAAGCATTTGTTTTGGGAGCGACCCAGTAAGTCTCTCATGGTCCTCAAGACAAAAACGCTCCTATTTGTATACTTATTTGCTTGCATGTCTACTTTATATGCCACGTTTGCAATGGCCTGTTGCGATTACATAGCCTGTAATGTATTTTAAGGTAAAGGTAAAGGCCTTTCTGTTGCCCTTCCACCTAGACACAGAGCAAATTATCGGCATTATTATCATGACCAGTCCTCTTCACAGTAATGCGATCAATTCTGTATGCACTGCTATGACAGCTGTACGTCATTGATCCACAGGGGGTTGAGGATGCGTCTGGAGTGGTGCCCCATCACAGTGCATTGTAGTAGTTGTTGTCTTTACAGCAAATGCACGGGGAAGCCATGCATATATATGTAAATTTTTCCAGCTGCTGTGGGAAAATGTTTATGGTTTGTATGTAGCTTATTTATACAGAGCTTACACAATACACATTGAAACTTAGTATGGTTAAAATATTTGCGAAATTCCCCTTTAAGAATTTTCTGTTTGATGTTCTCAGCATTTTTGATCTTTTTGATCTGCCCTCCTGGAAAATGCAAGCCCAACTGGTTCAAGATCAGCAAAAAGGTAGCTAAAAGAGATGATACTATACTTGTCACTACCAAATCAAACCACTAATGCAGAGATTTTCTGTTCTTTACATTACTATGTAGATGTTATGTTGTGTTATCTGAGATTGCATTAATGTGTTACATTTTTAGGTATGAAATTTGGTAATATTTGACAATCCCAATTTGTCGGAAATGCATGGTTTTGTGATGCCATGGTTTATATTCAGACTGCAATAAATGCTCAAAGCCTCAGTCTGAAATAAATGCACTGGAGGAGCCGCTGTGTCACGATTACTGCACATGCTCAGAACTTACATCTTAATGCAGTGAATCTGCTTAGCTGCAAGTCATAATCTGATAGTGTTTATATATTTTATTGACTCGGGCATTATCATTATGATTTTTATATTAAGGAGTTTTCTGTGAAAATTTGAGGATTCAAAGCGCTATTTTAGCGCTTTAGCTGAAGACTATGCAGAATGTAAGCTGGTATTCCATTGTCAATAAATGTCATAAAAGAAGAATACCTTATTCTTCTATGATTATTAGTGGTTGGCAAACCAGTTTAAATTCTTCATATACTTCAGCTAAAGCACTAAAATAGCACTTTGAATCCTCGAATTTCCATTGGAAACTCCTTAGTATAAAAAGCATAATGCCTGAGTATTAAACTCAATGCAAAACAAAGACAGATTGGTATTGCATTCAAGCAGATTCACTGTGTTAGGATGTAAGTTCTGAGCATGTGCAGTAATTGTGACGCAGCTCTTTTAAGGAGTTGCCTAATTGTTTTGAAATTCATATATACCATTTTGTGAAGCAGTCATCATGTCTTGCAGTTTCCTCACCGCAGCAAAATTAAGCAGCCTCTTAAAAGTCAATACTGAACTGTTGTCATGCGTTACACTGCTGAGGCAATAAAATGAGCATTCTTTTGCTCAGCACAGTAACTATTATATTTGCTATCAGCAGGATTGCCAGTGGAAAAAGATACAAACACAAGGAACAACTTGTTCTGTGAAGGAGATCACAAGGTTGTCTGTGCTAAGCTGATTTTCCAGCGTGTCCCCTGACAGCCCTTTACCTCACATGGGCCTGTTCTTCCACGCTGGGGTTTCAATGGCTCAGGAGGGATGCAGAAACCATGACATCACCCAGTGAATGTAATTCCACCAGGCGAACACATGTCGGAATCCTGTGCTTTCCTTTCTTTTATAAATTTTTAACTCTGCATGGAGTTCTTGGCTAAACCCGTGACGGTGAAAGGTTTATTACAAAGCCAAGTCCCTCTCGCAGTTATTTACAGGTACTCAGCAATATTTTTGAATCAAGTACTCAGCATTATTTTTGGAGCATTTTCAAGCATTGTTCCTCCAAAGAATCCACTAAAAATTTTGTTGTAGTAACCAATGTACAATGACATCTCTCATCCAGGCATCTGGGGTCCTCAGAGGGAAGCAGGACGTATGAATCACTGTGTCAGGAAGTAATATTCAATATGGTTGAACTGGTTATAAATTTGGAATATCAGAGGGGGTCTTACAGTCTTGTTGAACTGCGACAGATAAAGTTCCTGTTGATGGAACTGAATGCTTTAATAAATTAATCCAAAAATGGGATGCAAAACTTTTAAGTTACAAAGTTCCAAAAAAAGTAAAACAAGCAGATTTTTGTACATACATTTAATATTTAGAAAAGAATGTTACACCATAAGAGAGTGACAGTCATGTGAGATATGAAATACAGTATGAAAACAGTACATTGATAAGCACACCAATAATGTTAGTACATAATCATTCACTATGGAAACCACAGTAAGTGCATGTGTGAGTTTACTCAGGGTGACTAATGCTCTCTCGTTGGTGTATCTTACTATTTTCTTCTTCAGATATAGTTAATATGTGCCTATGAAAGACAAAAATGGAAGCGTTTTGATGGGACCCTTATGAGAAGGATCAGAGGAGATTTTAGGATGCCATGGGCTGCAGGGTATTGTATTTGGGGGTGGGGGTGGGGGGGTTAAAGTGATGTGTGATTGCGTTATGCGTGCAGGTCTTAAGAATTCTTGGGTACGGGGCACAGAGTACGTCAATCATACACATTACTCACTGTCATTTGGGAAGGTCTTGGGATTGGGGAGGTGGCGGGTGTTATGGTGATGCTACTGGTGATTTTATTGGCCCCTTTGGACAGGGAGCCATTGGTAAATACAGGAGTTCTGTGTTCCTGCGCAATGCTATGGCACGGGCTCAGCGGTCCGGCTGGGCTGTTCAGGGCCTGGATGTAGGGATTTCCTAAGTGAATGTGGATTTTATTGTCTTCGGTCGTGATGATGCTTGGGCTGGAGCTGTTGGATCTCTGCAGCTGCCATTGGCTCTGCCGCTCTGGTATCACTCGGAATACGGTGTGCCCCCCCACCACTTCCACTGGCTCTGTAGTCAGGGGCCCCCCAGGGGCACCGGTGGTGACCGAAACAATTTGGATGGGCGACAGAGCCCGGTCAGGTGAGATGGACCCAGCGGATTCTGGGGTCATGGCTCGGGAATAGGTCGCCATGCTGAGGGGTGACATTGCTCTGTCGGGCACACAGAGTCCATCTAGTGGAGAGGAGGGTCCTTTAGCCTTAAACTGAGGGGAGACGGAGGCGTTCTGGATTATGGTGATTCGTTGCTTTGGTGGGGTGACACTGCTGGTAGGGATGACCGCTGTGCTGGTGTAGGAGTGGGGATTATCCACAGGTCCAGGGCTGGTGATCTCCAGCATAGCCACGTTGTGCCCATGGTCGGGCGTCACCTTGATGTGCAGTGGTTGTCCAGGGGTGTGGGTTAGCACCATGTCCCCTTGCTGGGTGTGACCTCCGCTATGCCGAAGTGGCAGCACTGTCCCATTTATTGGGTGGCTGCCCTCTTTGCCTCTGGGGAATGGCACCTTGGACCTCCTGACATTGTTGGTCATGCTGTTGAGGATGGGAGAACTGGCGTTAGCTTGGGACATCTTCTCAGTTGGGCTTAAGTTGACCTCAGGATAGCCCTCCTCATACTCTCTCCCATTCATAGAAACCTGGTGTAGAGGAGCCAGGCTTCTGTAGTCGGGCGGCTGCCCATCCACTGGTTCTGTTTGCACCTCTTTGCTGGAGGTATTCATGTCTGAAAAGCGTCTCCCATTCATGCCCGGCCGGAGACTTTTGCTGAACCGACGGTACCTCTCCAGCTCACTAGTCAGGTTCTCCATTTCTCTGGCAAGTTCCTTATTCCGCACTTCTTGTTGTGTCAATCTCCTCTGTAAGGCAGCGTGGTCCCTCTTCATGCGACAGATGGAGTCCTCCGTGCCCATGTATCCATGGACCTTTTCTTTCAAGGCCTCAACTTCTCGAGTCAAGTGGCTGGACTTTGCCTCTTCGTCTTTCAGACGCTTATAAAGGATGTTCTCCTGGTTAGACACCTCCTTCTCTGCTAGTTGGTACTTGGATAGCTCTTTCCTGGATATCTCCAGCTCCTCCATTAGAGCTTTAGCTCGCTTCTGTTCATTAGAGTATTTTTTCTCCAAGGATTCAAAATCATCCTCCGTCTTTAGCAGGTCATTTTCCACCACTTTCATCTCCTTCAGTTTTCGCCTCAGCTTCTCCAGTTCCTGCGTGAGTTCTTTCACTTTGTTGTCTTCCTGTTGAAAGCGGTTCGCTGTCGGCACTCTGCCTTGCTCTTCTCTGGCTTTGTTCTTCAGGAATTCCCGTTCCACTGTCTCCAGAGACTGCAGTCTTTTCTTCATCATGCTGACCTTGGACTGCAGGTCCCTGCTCTTCTCTTCCTCTGCCTTCAGCCTGGCCCTGAGCTCATCCCTCTCCTTGGTGGCACCACACATCCTTTCTTCGAGTTCTGCCTTCGACTTCAGAGCCTTCTTGTTCTCTTCAACGAGCTTCTCAGTCGCAGATGTGACCTTATCTTGTTCAGCTTGGAACTTACCACTTTTGCACTGCAGCTTGCTCTCTGTATCCCTGAGCCTTTCAGTCATGGTTTTCCTCTCGTCCACCAGCATGACTGTCAGTGCCTTCAGCTTGGCCAGGTCCTCTTTCAGAGTGGTCTCCTTGCCCTCAAGCTTACCCTCAATTGCCTCCAGCTCCTTGATCCTCACCTTCAAGGCATCCAGCTCACTATTCAGGTGTTTAGCCATGCTTTTCTCCTTTTCAAGGTTGCATTTTAGCGTGCAGCACTCCTGTTTGCTCTTGCTGAAGGCATCCTCCAGCTTCTCCAGCTCTGCTATCCTGCGGTTTAGTTTGTCGACCTCTGCCCTCAGGCCTCGGGCCTGGCCTGCCTCCTTCTGCAGCTTGTTGTTTAGGTTCCGGCACTGATCCTCCATCTTTATCAGCTCCTCGTCCTTCCCTGCCATCTCCAGCACCCTCTTCCTCAGCCGTTCTGCCTCCGATATCAAGCTGGAGTTGCCACACTCCCCGCGACTCATTTTATCCCGGAGGTCTTGGAGCTCCTCCTCAGCCCTCCTGAGGATCTTGCTGGTCCCCTCCAGCTCATCCAGCTGCCGGCTCAGGGTGGTTAGTTTTTGCCGGAGCTGTCGGTTCTGAATGTCCTCATTGGTCAGTTTGGCAGTCATGCCTTCCTGCTCTTGGCGAAAATTGTGATTGGCCTGATCGTGCGTTTTGGCCTCCAACTGAAAAGCTTCACCCTTTTCCTCCTCAAAGCTGGTTTGACCAGAGCTTGGCGTCTCCTCAGCCCCAGCAGTAGTGGAAGAAGGCTCTTGGGGCTTTGCTGTCTGCAGGGCGAGCTGGTCTGTCAAGCGCTGCTGCTCATCCACCAGTAGCAGCGTAAAGGACTTCAGCTGGATGAGCTCCTCCTTCAGGCTTGAAACCTTCCGGTTGCTCTCTTCTTCCTTCTTCTCCTGATTGGCTCTCTCCCGATCAATCAGCAACTTCAGTCTGCAAAAGAGTAAAGGAAGGCACTCTCAGTGTATGCCCGCAAAATGCTAGCCTCTCAACACTCAACATCCATAATGCAGAATTGAATTTTATTTTGTATTAGTTTCACAGGTTTGCACATTAAAAATCTAAACCGGTCACTTATACATTTTTGCTTTTATCATGCCAAGCAGTAAATGCTTTTGTAACTTTTTTATATTTTCCCAAAAATGGTTTTGCATTTCAATGGTGACATCATGCGTATTCCTGTACTGGCCTACGTGCATTTCCAGTCTATAAATGGGTAGTTTTATGCTACCCCTGACATGTGGTGCATAAAGCATTTGGCTGACTATTTTTGCAAAACGATTTCATCATCTAAACCCTCGCTCCTGTAATAAACATGTCAGGAGCCTGGTTTGACTGTAATTATTATTCCATAACTAACTTCATGGAGGCTTTAGATCACCCTCTCCTCTAAAAAGGTGAAGACACATTTATTTTTATCCTCACTCCAGGTATGTCTTGGACTTTATTAAGGACACATTCCCAGCAGTATAACTGAAAGATTTCTCCAATACTAGTTTGTTATGTACTATTCTAATTCAGCCTGGAGCCTCTTTCTGTTTTTTAGGTCAGGCCAAATGTTTTTTATTGTGGCTCAACTCTGTGGTTGGAAAGAGAGCAATATAAATGCAGAACAAGCATTACATTCCTCATTGATTTGAGCCCTGTTTTTATTTATTCCCCTTGCAGTTTCTACGGTTTATTTGCTAAATCCTTACATGTGACTTATTTTTGGGGTTGGTGCTGTATTTTTCTCTTAGTGTAGTACTTTGGCGGTCTTTCTGGGAAGAGTGGATGGCCTGCAGTGCATATGCATGTTGATGTGCCTTCTGTATCCCTGTAATGTGTTTTTGGGTTTCCCTCTAATTCTAATCCTAGTCCTTTACAATCAGTTCTATAAAATGGCTGTTCAAGAGCATTTTATTTTAGAAATTATAAAGGTTGAAGGATTGAATACAGGTGGGCGTTCAAATTTCACTTCTTGTTCTCATGTGTTGTGGCTGAAAATGGCTCTGTGATTATGGTTCGGTAAGGTTCAGAGTTTTTTTCAGTTGGCTTCCATGTTTAGCAGCAAGGGCAATTAGTGACAGTTATAGTTTTATGGAACGTCAGATGAAAGACATTGCATTCCTGCAGCTATAACTCTTCAGTTTTATTAATGAGCGGGATGCCATTCATACATCCTCCCCCTGGCAGCTTCTCACTATTTTGAGAATGAAGAGTTGTGCCTTAAGGGCACATTGCTGTGGTGAGACACTGCGATGAATGAAGCGCCAAGATTTATGTCGTCTTTCCCGTGTGATCTTGATCATTTTTTCTTGCTGTTTGTGATCATCAGAGCTCAGAAGCATATTAATATGAAATATTACATCAAAATGTAAGTTCCTCAAGCAAAGTGAATCAGTTTCTTCATGATAATGTGTGACTAAGTCTTAAAAACTGAAAGCCGAAAGTCGCCACAGTAATGATCGATACTACATGTCTCTGCCATTTGACAGACTTTACTCGTACCAGACTGTTGTTCACAAGTTCTCTGAGCAAGCTGAGAATGGTAGTTTATGCAGGTGGTCTGATCAAACTGTTTTACATGCTGACTTTTACACTTCGGACTTGAATCGGAAAAGTTTTTTGGCACAAAGACACAGAAGTCTGGCAAATTACTTGAAAAAATGTGTGAAAGTATTCAGACTGCAGAGGTTTGAGCCACTGGAGTAAGATCACCACGCAAGGCAGACCATGTCAGTATGTACATGTAAACTCACACTCAGACACACACACACACACACACACACACACACACACACACATATTTCACAGTGCCTACAAACATTGGAAGTTCTTGTGTAGAGGACTTACGGCTCCGTCTGTCTGCCGATGGATGACATGGAAACATTAATGGCTCATAATCACCCCTAATTGTGTTGTTCGGCTTTGCTTCAGCTGCCTTAAATGCTTCTGTTACATTTGGTCCCATGATACAAATCAGTTCACACAATGCTGAGCAATCCTAATTCAGCAGACAGACAAGCCCAGTCATTCCCTTCGCTGAGCTTAATGAAGGCTAGACTGACTAGATTTTTCGCCACTGAGGAATATTACTTCAGGCATCTGCCAGCCAATATACTTTTTCTTAGCGCAGAGAAAGACATTTATTTTCACTCTGGGCACCTGCATCAGAATGAGTCTCACGATGGCTCACTTATTTAATGAATGCAATGAGATGTAACCATCTGACTCAACAATTAATGAAAATGTGTGGTTTATACAACAGAAGATTAATCATTTCATCTCATATAATTAATCATTAATCATAGGTTCATGCACACACAAATGCACACGTGCACGCATTTTTTTTTTTTTTGTGATGGCCAAGCTAGACTGACTGAGATGTTGAAATCCATAGTGGGATGGTTACATCATTTCCTGTTTCTCTTCATGGTTGGTCTTTATTAGAACACCCCAGAATCATATAATATACTGTCCCAATTGCAATAATAATCATGCCATCTGAAAGACTGAACATAATCGTGCTGAGGTACGTTTCCCAAAAGCACTGATGCTAACTTACATGGTTGGAACCATTGAATGTGTGTGGTTGAACTATGCTTTTGGGAAGCATATCCCTGTATGTTTCAAACCAGAAAATGGGATGTGATCATGCTGGGATCTGATTTCCACATTTCTAAAGCTTCTTTATCCACTTGGGAGGTATTTCACAAAGAAGCATTACTGAGTGACAATTTAAACGGTATTGATCATATGGATACTCTGAATGGTGCAGCCTCAAGATTTATAACTGCGGTTTCTAGAAGCAGTATTATTAAGCTAGCTGGATAATTGCTCTAAGTAAAATGCAAAACTCTCCCAAATCTGAAATCTGGACTGAAGTAAAGCAGGCACCCTTCTACTGTTTTTTTTTTTTTGGCTCAGCTGCAGCTGCAATGATTAGTCAGTCAGTCGATTACTTGTAGAGCTGAACGATTACTTGAATAGTTTAAATGATTATGGTGCCATCTCAAAATGTATAACTGCAGTTTTGTGGATTGCTGCCCTGAGTAAAATTCAAATCCCTCCCAAACTCAGAATATGGACTGAAGGAAAGAGAACACTCCGGTTCTGTTTGGTTAGACATACTACAGCTGCAACGATCATTCAATTAATCGATTAGTCGTACAGCTGTACAATCACTTGAATAGCAATCATTTCAAGTGTAATAAATATAGCTGCCACCAAAGGGTGAAAAGGCAAGCGTGCTCCTTTTCTTTTTCATGAATCATACCTGATGCAGCTTTGAACAATCACCAATCGAGCGTCAAAAGTCTTTTGAAATGTTTCCAGGACTAAAAAGAAGTCTGCTAATTTCCAGAGAGGTTAGTCCACTTCAGTAAAAGCATTATTAGCCTTCTCTAAGTCTTTTCCTGCGTACTTTGCCTGAATTACAATCAAGCAATTTATTTAACCAACCGACAAATCACAACGTAGCTAATAACGATTAAAAAGTGATGATAAGAAGCAGACAGACCTAACTAGGCTACTGTGTGAGATTATAAGTATGCAAATATGTGAATAATTGGACATTAAATCTCCAAATTCCATCTCCCATTGTAGCTTCCAGAATGAACAAATTCAGAGATTTCAGGTTGAGATTATCTAGCTACTGTTTGTTAGCACAACTTTGAGTAGCATGGCGAAGTAAAAGTAGGACCGAACTGATGAGACACTTTTCATTAAAAATTTAATGGACCATTCTGAGTAAAGAAAAATATAACAAACACTTAGTATTGGATTGGTTCTTCAAAGTATACCAATCGTATATTCTGCGATATTCAGAGGCTCAATGCTAGTGAATGGGGAGGTAAATTTCAAGCGCCTCCTTTTCCTCACAGAGGCATGGCATCTTGGTGAGTCAACTGCTAAATGTATTGTACACATTGGTAACTGCATATTGAGCTCCATATTCAAAGTCATGAAAATATTGCTTTTAACATAGCTCCATTCAGCACGTCATGAAAAAATACCGATATTGGCCTCTGACATGTGGCAGTTGTTTGTTCAGGGCCATATGAGGTGTAATTCATGGAAAAGCGAAGGAGCCTGATACTCGTCCGCCCCATGGCAACAGTTATTATTTTGCGTGTGATGATCATGAATCAAGTAATCATGCAGCCCTAATTAGTTGTCAACTATTAAATTAATTGCCAGCCATTTTGATAACTGATTGATCGGTTTGAGTATTTTTCAAAGAAAAAGGTCAAAATTCTCTCATTCCGGTCAGAATATAATATTTGAATATTTCTTTCCTTGTCACTTTCTTCCTCTTCGACATTAAATTGAACATCTTTAGGTTGTGGACAAAACAGGACATTTGATGGTATCATCTTGGACTTTGAGAATCACAGATTGACATCTTTTCACCATTTTCTGACATTTTATAGAGTAAACAACTAATCGATTAATCGAGAAAATAATCAACAGATTAATCAGCAATAAAAATAACTGTTAGTAACAGCTATAAAATATACCCTGAGTCAGAGCAGCCATCAGGTGTCAGTCAGCGTTAATATTGCCTGTTCTGACCATCCTTGCCCAAGCCTCTCATTTTGTTTTGTGAGAATCCGCACTCACCCTCTAAAGGTAAGGCCTGCCTTATATGGTCAATTTTTTAGAGCCTGCTGTTCAAATGAAGCACGTGGACGTGTTTGTGCGCATGCCAGTACGAATGCTCACCTACGTGTGCACGAATGCCTGTGTGTCTGCACACACGCACGTGTCCGTGTTTGTATGCCCACGCAATTGATTTTTTAAAAACTGTGATATATGTTGGGCCAAGTGGTTCCCTGGCGTGACTCGCTGCTGCTCGTGTCAGCGGAGGCGATGTTGTGACTTCAGCGTGCGGCCGCCAGCGCGCTGCACATGTGCTGGCATGGAACAGTCTAGTAATTGAGGGGTTTCCAGCCCAAACCCCCCCCCTTTGAGGGGAATTCCCCTCTTCACAGCCTGGCTGTATAAACAGAGTGAAACCTGATGTCGAGCAGCCAGTGTGCCGGTAATCTCCAAGCACTAACAGCCCCAAGGCTGCTCTCTAAAGAGTGTAAACCCAGGGAAAGTACTTGTAAAAACATTTAGAAGCCCGCACCTCTTCCTCTGCTGTGCTCGGTTATAATTTTCACTGCCAAATCTCTCCACCTTTCCATCAGCAACCTGCAGTGTACTGCCAGGCCACACATTGCACGCTAATGATACGCTTGACTCTTGGTTATTATGTGGTGAGACGACCTCCAGGTTTATGTGGTGTTGAAACCTTCAGGTGGGTGTTTGTATGTAGAAGGTGAGCACAGGCGTCCTGTCAGAATGTGCCACTGTCTCTGTCATTAATTATTTCGGAAGGTGTTGGCTGGATAACAAGAGAATGGCACACTGACCCTGTGCAGCACCTCCCTTCACTTGGACTGTCCCACTGAGACACACAGAGGGAGAGAGACACAGCACCTCCCTTCACTTGGACTGTCCCACTGAGACACACAGAGGGAGAGAGACACAGCACCTCCCTTCACTTGGACTGTCCCACTGAGACACACAGAGGGAGAGACACACAGAGGACTGAGAGACACACAGCACCTCCCTTCACTTGGACTGTCCCACTGAGACACACAGAGAGAGAGAGACACAGCACTACCCTTCACTTGGACTGTCCCACTGAGACACACAGAGGGAGAGAGACACAGCACCTCCCTTCACTTGGACTGTCCCACTGAGACACACAGAGGGAGAGAGACACAGCACTACCCTTCACTTGGACTGTCCCACTGAGACACACAGAGAGAGAGAGACACAGCACCTCCCTTCACTTGGACTGTCCCACTGAGACACACAGAGGGAGAGAGACACGATGCCTGGGACAAGTTTGATTAGATAACCCCCATAAGTCTGTTGATATTATAGCTTATTGGAAGAGTTGAGCCGACTGTATGCAAATAGCTCTTAATTGTTTTCATAGCTGGACAGAGAATACACACGGCAGGTATTCTGCTCAAATGGTGGTCAGTCGCCACGGTGACTCGACTCAGACTGGCCTGGTACTCCTGAGCCGCCGCAAGCCTGACTCTCAGAATCCAGTAGAGACTCTGTATCGAGTTGGAGGACTGATGGAGCACATTTTCTGGGCCTAGCATGCATAGATACAGTGGCATTTCTATCGAACCAGCAATTTTATTAACCCCCGTTTCCAAAAAAAGATGGGATGCTGTGTAAAATGTGAATGAAAACAATGCCATGATTTTCAAATCACCTAAGCCCTATATTTAATTGAAAATAGTTCAATGACAAAATATCAAATGTTGAAGGGAGAAAAATTATTTATTTATTTTAAAAATATCTTCTCATTTTGAATTTGATGCCAGCAACATGTTTAAAAAAAGTTGGGATGGTGAGAAAAATAATGGAGAAGTTGTGTGATTCTAAAAAAAATATGCCTGCTGGAATATCTCAGGGCCAATTGGGGTAACTGGCAACAGGTCAGTAACATGATTAGGTTTAAGAAGTCTTCCAAAGGCAAAGATGGCGAGGGCTCCACCACTCTGTGAAAGCCTGCAACGGCAGATAGTTTAACAATTTAAGAATAGCTTTTTCAATGTAAAAATACAAAGAATTTGGGGATTTTTTGCTCTGTGGTACTTAACAAAAGTAAAAGATTCAGCGAATGTGCAGAAATCTCTGTAGAGAAGGGACGAGGCAGAACGGCTGTGATCTGCAGGCCCTCAGGCAGCGCTGCATTAAAAATGGACAGGATTCTGTAGCTGAAATCACTGCATGGGCTCAGGAACCACCGTCAGTGAACAAGGCTTATCGCTGCACCAACAACTGCACATTTAAACTCTGCCATGTAGAGATTAAACCATACAGTATATGAACAAGATCCAGAAATGCTGGTGCCTTCTCTGGGACCAAGTTCATTTAAGATTCACTCGGGCACAGTAGGAAACTGTCCTTTGGTCTGACCTATCAAAATGTGTAATTCTTTTTGGAAACCATGGACGCAGTGTACTCCAGGCTTTACAGGAAAGGGACCATCCAGCTTCTTTCCAGCACACAGTTCAAAAGCCAGCATCCATGATAGTGAGGGGATGCATTAGTGCACGTGGTACGAGTAACTTGCACATCTGTGAAGGCACCATTAGTACTGATTGATATACTGTATGCAGGTATTGCAGCAACATATACTGCCATCCAGACATCTTTTTCAGGGAAGGCCTTGCTTACTTTGGCAAGATGATGCCAACACCACATTCTGAGTGTGTTACTGCATGGCTCTGTAGTAAGAGAGTCTGGCTGCTATAACTGGCTTGCCTGCAGTCCAGACCTGTCACCCACTGAAAATATTTGGCGCATAATGGAGCAAAAACTATGTCATAGGAAGCCACAAAGTGTTAAGCAGATGAAATCCAAATCCATCAAGCAAAAATGAGTGAACATTTTGTTTTCAGCACTACAGCAGTTAGTCTCTGCGGTTCCCAAACACTTAGTGTGGTTAAAAGAAGAGATGAAAAAACACAGTGGCCCCGTCCCAGTTTTTTTGAAACAAGTTGCTGGCCTCAAATTCAAAAGGGGCATATATCTTTTCAAAAAACAAAATTTCTCAGTATTAACATCTGATGTTCTCTTTGTACAATTTTCAATTACAAATCGAGTTTAAATGATATGCAAATCATACCAAATCTGTTTTCATTTACATTTCACACGGCATCCCAGTGGGGTTGAAAAGCTTTTGCACGAATATCAATCACAGATACTGTGAGGAGTGTTTTCCATGGCAGGCACAAACATTACAATACAATGTTGTAATACACATGAGTGCTGCTGTTGCCTGTCTCAGTGGTCTGCTCAAATACAGTGCAGATCTTCCAGTCTGAAGTTACACTTCATGAATGTCAAATGTTCTGAATCAATTTACTGAAATTGTCTCCTTCATTGTGATTCCATTATATTTATTTCCCGTACAAATCTTCAGGAGATCTGTGCTTTGCAGGAGTTATTTTTCTCTTTACCAACAATGCATGTTTTTGTTTTCATCACTTAGGTTAACAGAGTTGGCTAAATTATCACGTCTAGGGACAGATAACTCCTAGTATCTTCATAATGAGAGGGGGGTCGCATGCAAGCTTCTCCTGGCTATAATGGCTTTTAGACGTCTCCAGCGACTGGCTCTCATTGAGTCTAGGTTCAACCACTGTACTCTCGATGTGAATTTTCTTTTTCAATATCTTGCCAATATACACATGAGTTGATTGTTTGGGGGAAAGGTTTACCACAGAAGGCTCTGGTTCAGACATCTGCTTAAGTGATTATGTTCTACCCTTGACCTGAATTGCTCCAGTGAATATTCAACTATATTAACGTGTTGTTTGATTTTGCTGTCGTTGTGAGGAGTGAGCTTGTCCTTTCGTCACCAATCTTTCCTCACTACTAAACCTTTTGCCACCTGTCTGCATGCCACTGCAGTCGCAGGATGCCAGCAGAGCAAGGGCCTCGGGTATTTTAACCATATTTCAGGTTCAACCACTGCGTTTAGGTACCTATTAGAGAATGGTGCTAGAATGTTCCAGTCTGCTCTGCTGCTTTGATATTTCTATATAGATTAAAGACGGGCATGTTCAGTTACTCGCAAAAGGGCATGCATGTGAATTCATCGAAATCTTTATAAATAACGTATATCAGAGCCTGACCTAAAAATGGAGCTTAGTGCTGCTGGCAAGTATGTATAGCATGACGCCCCATTGCTTTTGCAATGTGTTAATGGGCAGAACCTGAGGAAACTCTAAAAACCACGCTTGTGCACAGATGTTTGAACGGCAAGAGTGAGTCACACTGAGAAGAGATTAGGCTTCAGTGTATCAGAATGCAGGCTCCCCACTTCCCAGAGTGTGTTTGCAGTGACTCCGCCGACACAGCTGCCTTACTGCAGAGTGGCGTGATTTTAAGCAAGAACTGAAAGAATAAACCAATTTCAGTTCCTGTTCCATAGGCAGTGTGGGATTTTCACCTTTCTTTCTAAAAATAATATCTGTGCCAGAAACAGCATTTTTAAATTCAATTTCTGTTCAAGCGCTTAAGTAATCTCTGGAAATTAAATGTGGTAATTTAACTACGGTCATGAAGTGGAATTCGTTCTCATCCTGGTTCAAATCCCATGCCCGATTCCTGATGAACTGACCTAGACCATTTCATCTGCTGACAACCTATCAGTTACACAGCTTTCATATTTGTAATTTTCACCAGTTTACGCCACAAATAAGCATCTTTGCTTCGGCTGTGAGCAGCCCTGATATATCATTCACGTTTACGCTAATATAATAATTTAAAAATAATTTGCAAGTTTATACCGGTGTTCCAATTTCAGATTACCCCCCCATCACCATCACCATCACCATACGCCCGGTAATCTGAAGTTAACTTCTAATTACCCCCCAGTGCGTTGAAGTTGGGTTTGGGGTTAGGGTTTTAGGTTGAAGGAGAAAGAGGGGGGTAATCTGAAACTGTTACACCGGATCTAGTAACAGATAAAGCCACTTTGGCACTATTGACATGACCTAAAAAAAATGCTTTCATGCGTGCACATTGAAGGAAAAGTAATCACCTTACTTTTTGCATCCACGGTGAAGACTAGTAATTTTGTCCTAATAGAGTTTCTGAAAGCCTCTTGCGTGCGGAATCTCAGGTTGCATCTCAAAGCGCGGTCTGTCGCCTTCGAATGCTGCATTCTTAGGGATCGTCACTTAATTCCATCCGCCAAACTGGCATGACGTTATTTCATCTCCGTTAAATAGCTTTGGTTTACGCAAGTCGTTACTGGTTTCCCTAACCCTAACTTTAACTCCTACCCCTAACTCTAAACCTTCCCCCAAACCTAACCCCAACCCTAAATTTATCCTTATCCCTAACCCTAAATGTTAGTTTGCCGGGTGGAAGTAAGTGACGACCCCTAAAAATGCAGCCTTCGAAGGCTTCAGCCCACGCTTTGAGATGCACTAACAGGCAATGCTGAATAGGCGAAGTGGCAAGTGTCGTGTGGTCACACCGGGTTGGCACAGGAATAGTTAAATTAAGATTTTTTTTTTATTGTCTTAAAGTCGATGTGATGCAGTTAGACCGGCGTTCAACTGTCTGTAAAGCGTCGCATATCTTAGCTCAGTGGTTTTTCTGTTTTTCCAGCGGTTTTATTGTTCCCCTGATAAATGTTTTGCCGGTGACGTCAAGATTGCAAAAGAGCCGTCTGGCAGTGAACCCTTGCGATACCCGTGAATACTAGTCAGAGCTTGCGGAACTCAGTGCTGATCTGAAACGCGAGTCAAAATGCGCTGAATGGAAGCAGTTTGAAAGCGCAACTTAGTCTTTTTCTGACCATCAAACTCGTAAAAATGACTACAATGATCCTGCATTTCAGAAGGCACGGACTTGGCAGAAGTTATTTATATTGCTGCAATACGTGCGGTAAATTAGACGACGATTGTCTCTTTTCCAGTCAACTTGTAATCATATTATTATTGTTCTCAATGAAATTCCTAAACTCGCCCTTATCCCCCTAATTGCAAGTGCATAAATTGTAAGCTGAATATATCTACATTTTGAATATGTTGGGAACAAAATAAACAACATGCCTGCAGAAATTATGAGTGCCAGTTTAATTAATTTCATGTCGTCTAACAAATGACGAATTTGCAACAACAACAACAAAAAAAAATCTCTGACTTAAGATTTTCTGGTTCAAAAGGTTTCCTTTGATTTCGAGCATTTTCTTAACAGGTGTCCCCCTCTTTGTCAGTAATACTGACTTTGCGTCATTTAACGCCATCAACAAATTCACTTATTGTGCTGAAGACAGCCGGAAATCATAGGGAAAGTTGGGAAGTGTAAAATAAGCCTCTGAACACCGGGCTCTAACAGCGGTGAGTTTAAGTGATGTAGCCCAGCTCACGGACTCAAGTGGACGAATCTCTAGGACAAACGGCTCCGGTTCAGAAGGCATTCATCAAGGCAGAATGGTTGTTTCTGAAAGTTTTTCAATCCTACCTGAGACTTGGAATTGTTCCGCTGACGGACTAATGGCTGATCGTCTCTCTCGATGTTCGCTCTCCCCGTTCGCCTTGAGTGCGCATTCCAGCAGGGAAACTAAACAATTGTGGAAGTGCCTGCTGCATACTCCCTGCGTGCGCCACATTACATCATCAACATGCCCTTATATGGCGCTATATGTGCTGTAAAGTCTCCATCGGGGTGCGCTTGTCTTCTCGGTGCGCGCTTGCCTTCGCTGTGTGTGCCTTACATATATGGGGAGGTAGAGTTCAAGTTTGTGGATGTATGTGTGTGTGTTTTTGCGTACAAGGGAGAATATGTGTGCCTGTATATGTGTGATAGAGAGGGTGTCTTAGTGTGTGTGTGTGTGTGTGTGTGAGAGAGAGAGAGAGAGAGAGAGAGAGAGAGAGAGAGAGCGACTGTTAGAACTTTGTGTGGTGTTGCACGGCACGTGTGTGGTGTTGTATCGTTTGAAGTTTTGTGCAATGTGAGGCGTTGCGCAGTGTGTGTTTTTGTGGTCTGTTGTGTTGTGCAGTGTGTAGTGTTGTGCGGTGTATGGTATTGTGCTGTGTATAGTATTGTGCAGTGTGTGGTGTTTTGCATTGTGTGATTTTGTATGGTGTGTAGCGTTGTGCTGTGTTGGTGTTGCAAGGTATTGTGGTGTGCATGTTGTTATGCATTGTGTGGTGTTTTGCAGTGTATGGTGTCGTGCAGTGTGATTTTTTTGCGATTTGTGGTGTTGTGCAGTGTGTGATGTTTTGTGATGTGTGGTGTTTTGAGGGATGTTGTGCAGTGTGTGGTGTTGTGCAGGGTGTGCGGTTTGCTGATGTGTGATTTGTTAGTCTGGTGTTGTGCAGTGTGTGATTTTGTGCTGTGTGAGGCATTGTGCAGTGTGTGGTGTTGTATGGTGTGTGGTGTTGTGGAGTAGTGTGTGGTGTTATGCATTATGTGGTGTTTTGTGGTATTGAGCGTTGTGTGGCATTGTGCAGTGTGTGTTTTTTTGCAGTCTGTGGTGGTGTGCAGTGTATAATTTTTTTGGGATTTGTAGTGTTGTGTGGTATTTTGTGGTGGGTTGTGCTGTGTGTTATGAATGGTGCCTGGTGTTTTGAGGGGTGTTGCGCTGTGTGTGATGCTGCACGGTGTGTGGTGTTGTGTAGCATGTGGTGTGGTGCATTGTGTGATGTTGAGCAAATTGTAATGTTGTACAGTGTTTGGTGTTGTTTTGTGCTGTGCGGTGCATGGTCTTATGCGGTGTGAGGTTTTTTGCCATGTGCGGTGTTGTGCGGTGTATGTTGTTGTGATTGTGAGTGAGTGTCTTAATTGCAGCCATTCACTTAAAATGAAGTGTCTGAGGAAATAGGAGAGACACACAGGCACATAAGGAGGAGTGGAGTTTAGTTCTGAGATGTGAGAAATGTCTGGTTTCTCTGTTAGTGTTCTGCAGGCCAGGGGATCTTGGGTGACATCAGGTTGTATGATTTCCTGGCCTGACCTGGGCAGACATCAGCTAGCATTGTTAACTGGCTTAGCTTCAGAAAATATTTGCCAGTGTCACTTACTAGCCTAACCTGATGAGTGAAGTAATAGCACAGTATGATGCAACACTGTGTGAGGCACACTGAGAGTTGAGCACTTTCAGTGCCGTGAAAAAAGCATTTTCCCCTTTCCCGATTTATTCTACTTTTGCATATTTTTCCCACTTAAAGGTTTCAGATCATCAAAAGTATTTTAAATTTGACAGAGATAAGCCGTGTAAGCTCAGAATGCTGTTTTTGAACGATGATTTCATTTATCATAGGAAAGAAGCTATCCAACCCTACCTACTTCCATGGGGAAAAAGTCATTGCCCCTTTAGGAAAAAAAAAAAAAAAGTCATTGCCCCTTTAATTACTAAGTCAACCTATTAAACAAATTTTATTGATCACTGGGATAAATTTCACCGGACACATCCAGGCATGATAACTGGCAGCCCTGTTGAATCTGAACATCACATAAGTAGAATCTGTCTGGCAGCGTGCAGTAGGCAAAAACAGCACATAATGCCACAATCAAAAGAAATTCAAGAAAAGAGGAGAAATAAAGTTGCTTACATCTACTAGTCTGGAAAGGTTTATAAGGCCATTTCTAAGGCTCGGAGACTTGAGCAGACCATAATGAGAGGCATTATCTATAAATGTAGAAAACGAGGAGCAGTGATGAAGCTTCCCAGGAGTGGCCGGCCTACCAAGATTCCTCTGAGAACACATCAACAACTCATACTGGAGATCACTGAGTAATCAAGACTAACGTGAGGAACTGCTGGCCTCATTTGCCTCAGTTAAGGTCATGATTCCACAATAAGAAAGACACAGGACAAAATCGGCATCCGTGGTAGAGCTTCAAGGCGAAAACCATTGCTGACCAAAAAGAACTCAAAGGCTTGTCTCACATTTGCCAAAAACATCTTTATGACCCCCAAGCTTTTGGAGCAATATGCACTGATGAGTCAAAACAGGAACTTTTAGAAGACATAGGTCCTTTTACCTCAGGCATTGCCAAAGACTCCAAATGAATGAAAATTATTACTCTTGTTTAACCCCTTTGCCCAGAAGCCAAATATGGCTATTTATGCGTTACCCATTTTAAGGCTTTATAATTCAAGATCTGAGCTTCACAGCGCAGGGGGAAATGGCTGAAATGAAACAAGATATATGTAGCATTTAGAAATCCTTCATATTTCAGTTTCTTTTCATAATTTTAGTTCAGAGTAAGGGCCACAAAACACAAAAAATCTTCATGAAAATTCAGCAATGAAATTTAAAAAAAAAAAAAAATACTGAGAACTGAAAAATGGCTGGGAGTAAAACAATGCATTTCTGGGATCATAAACTCCTTAACCACAAGTGTACGCCATCTGACAGTGCTTTTCAAAATGATCTACTCTCTGTGAGGAAAATGAGACAGCTCTCCAAGTGGCTCCCCATGTGGTCAGAGCCCTCAATATAGCGCACTGTAAAATCATAAAATAATCATATGTTTAACTTTTCTCTCATCAAGTTCAATAAGAATCAATGATTTTCTAGTGGAATTCAACATGAATTTATCAATTATAGGCGTGGATGGACATCAATAGTCACCAGTAACCTCTCCAAACCAAAAACATGCCTTTTTACTATAACGAATTTCAGAGTTTTGTCAATTTTTCTACAAAGCTGCATCACCAAGCACACATACTCATTAAAGGAACTGCTTATTTTCCAGTCAGAACGTTCACTCTGTGAAGGAAAGTTTTTTGTTCACAATTCTGATCATCCAAGTGAAACGAAAGCTTGTATAAACGCTTTTCACACCCTATAAGGAGCAAGTATAACTCTCTAACACAGTAATATCTGAAAGAGACTTTATTTTAACAAAACAGACATTCTATCATTAGGAAAAAGCCTGAGGCAATATGCACCCTAGATTGAACAGAGTCGTCGATGCAATGAACAAAGCAGAGGATTTACCAAAGTCTTTGAGCCATTCCCATTTTAAACTAGTGAAAATCCAAGGCATTCTATTTCTTTGAATGCGGTATAAATTCTAAAACGGATCGCCACATTAAGCAAAATGCCAGCACATGCAGGATTATTCGCAAAGGCCATTGACTACTCTTGTTAACCAATGTGGCAAACTAGCTCTGTGATCACCGTGGTGAACCGAAAATAAGAAATTGCTGGCTAGTTAGCTAGCAGGCTAGAAGTAAGATTGAGCTACTACATACAAAGACAGTTCGACTCACACTTCAAGAGGAAAAACTCTTCATCATTGAATTTCTCCTCCAAATAATCAATGCTGTCAGCCCTCCAGTCTGTTCCATTCAGAATAATTGCCATTTTCCATCACCGTATCACATTTCCATCCCGCAAATATAAACTCAGCACTCTAGGGTTGGTTCCGGAAGTCTTTTTTTCCATGCAATCACGTCATTCTCAGCTGCGCAAAGTTGAGAGAAAACAAGCGAACTGCTATTACGCAAGTGTTTAAATACTTTTCTGAGGGTCAATCAATGTCTTTCAATTACTGAGGAAAGCTTATACTGTCTGAAATTGGATAAAAAAAGTGTCAATCAGTAGGTAGTTACCGGGAGTATTTCACATCGGCGTGAACTTTAGCTGTGCTTTACGCAGATAACCCTGGGTAACCATAGAAGTGAGTGCATTTCTATGAGAGCTTGTATGAGGCTCTAAAAGACAGCTGAATTCTTCAAGAGATGGATCTTCGAGTAAATCCATTTAGGAAATAACGCTTTTTTAGTATGTGATGACTATAATTGAATGTAGAGTGACAAAGTATCAACGCCATGGTGAATTTTTGCTTCAGAAAACTGATTTTTTAAATTTCATAATTGGTATACCATTGGCTCATTATAGCTGAAGTGGTTGCTACAAAGGACAACAATTATTTTTTGTAACTGCTGGATAGATATAATGGGCGAGTATATTGAGCAGTTTGCACATCAGGCCTCGCTGAGGAGTTTCATTCAGGCAACTCCTGGAAAAAAAGGGGTGAGACTTATCCTGTCCATATTCTAAACAGTGTTCGAGCTCGGCTTGCTAGTGAACCTTCAATAACTGATCCCGGTGTGCCATCTAGTGAGAGAATAGTGTAACTGCGTGCGTAAATAGAGCAGCTCCATGTCCGCTGGCATCTGTGCTGAGGGGTTAATAAATTTTGTATCTCGGGCTCACTCATTAGAGATCGTCTATATATCCGCTAGAAGAATGTAACGTCTCGCTATATGTGTTTTGGGAAGGCACCCTCCCCAAGAAAAACTTTTAGGAGTTTATGACTCTTCAGCAAATGAAGGTAATTTCAGTGACAAGTAAGTATACCTCTTTTTTGCGGCACGGTGGCCGCAACTCGCTGTAAAAAAAATAGACAGCTGTCCGATTGGGAAAACGTCAACGGACGACACCATGTACTTGTCACCGAAACTACCTTCATTCGTTGAAGAGTTCTGAAATGCCGCTCTCGCTGGAAAAAAAATTACTACTGCTGAGTGCCAGTGCATAGACCCAATTACAATTAAATTATTTTTCTGTACTGAATGTAGCCCATTATTTTGTCACTGTTAGATTGCATGTAGGAGAGAAGCTGTAACGCAGTGATGATTCTTTCTGACCAATCAGTGGACTGCAGTGTTTTCATGTCACATTTTAGTACCCTATAGTACCCGGTCGGCTTTTTTTGGAACCCCAGGAGAGCAGGTACCAGAAAAGGTGGTACCAGGTACCAATTACTAGGTACTTTTTCCTAATCGAAAAGCAAAAAAGATGAGTAGAGTAGAGCCGGTACCACGTAGTGGAAATGGGGCACAAGAACACACTGTGAAGGCCTTGACCAGGACTTGAACTCGGTACCTTTTGGTCCCCAGTCCAGCACATATAACCACTGCGTTAACAGTGGCGTGGCCAGAACCGAAAATTGGATTGGTAAAGAAAATCCCTTTACAACAATCATTAGTGTGTACTTTTTCTCAGCCATTTCCTTTATTGGCACATTTTCCAATTACAAAAATCATCTATTGGCGATTAAAGACAGCTTCCTTCTTAAAAACCCGAGATGGACCCACCAGAAGAAACGGCAAAAAATGAAGCATTACCTGTGTAACAGTATGGTCATGCTGCATATCAAAATAAACAGAAGAACCTCAGCTACAAGAATATATAAGCATTTTTACATGCAATTCCGACACCAATGAAATGAATTTCCAAACACCAAAATCCCTACAGCACCACCTAGTTAACCCACTCGCCACAATTTCGATGCTATCGCTCTGCTACTTTATGCCACATGCACAACCAATAGCTCAAATGAAACCAGAGACTCAGCAGATTCCAATGATAAGCCCCCTTTACTCTACTCCAAAGCATCTGCAAGATATCAGCAAAAGACGAGCAACAACAGAAACAGAAACATAATAAACAAGAGTATTTACACATCTGAACAAATCTCACAAGTGTCCCCTTCATTTTGAGACCAAAATTATTCAAATAGACCTCATGGTTGCAGAGATATGCCCTTTTCAATTTGGGTATGCAATTTTTGGTCTAAAAAACAGGCTAGGGTTTAAAGGGTTAATGCAGTCTAACAGCAATGAACTAGTAGGCTGAATCCGCTCGAAAAGATAATTTAGGCTATTGATGATAGGCCCTACAACAGGTAAACTGCTCTGGAACTTCCTTGCCACCTTTTTGGCATGTTAAGGATCCTCGATTTTGATATACTCTGAAAATCTGGACCAAAGTTTCCGAACTCATGCATATTCTTATCATTCCACTCATCAATCACAAGGGAGAAGGGCACTGTCCAGTAACAGCTAATGCTATGCAGCCTCAGGGTCCATGGTCTTCTTGATAATTTGTGTGGGTTTGTTTGTACGTTTGCGACTGATACTTTTGATGACTGTGCAGACTGTACCCTGTTTTTTTTGTTGTTTTTTTTTTTAATTTGGCATCTCCAATCCCACCCGAATCTGGAATGTCCAATTAGGGAACTATGTGCAAGGCTTTTCGCATATGCGACCCCCTGTTGCCAATTCAGGAGAGCGAAGACAGCTCGCGGCTCTCCTCCGAAGCATATGCCTGTCAGCCGCCGCTTCTTATACACTCATTGGTCGAATCCTCGTAAGTTCAGAACGAGGGCGGAGGAGACCCGAACATGAACAAGCTTAGAATCTTCCTGACGAGCGCCCGTCTGGCCAACAGGAGGCGCCTAAGGAACGAACAAAGCAACTTATATTAACCCTCCGGGCAGACCCTTCCCAATTTGCATCCCTGTAGCGTACGGCCAATTGCGCGCTACTTCTGAAAAAGCTGCCGACCACTGCCGGTTGGTACGACCAGGGCTCGAACCCGCGCTGTGATAGTCACTTCTGCTTCGCAATGCAATGCTGTAACCGAGTGAGCTATCCGGCAGCTCCTGTACCTTGTTTTATACAGTCTATAGTCCGTTCGCATGTTTAGTTTGAAGCTTTGAAAAGTGCTCCACTATGGCTGATGGCAAATAGTGTTGTGCTCCGAAAACAAGCATCCGGCTGTTGTTTCTTTACTATGGTGTGTATTCATGTGCCCTTTCATCGTTGTCAAAATGAATAGCTTCCAGTAATTAATATTTTGAACAAAGTTCTTTTCTAATAAAAAAAAGTCTGCATTAATTTATTTGTATGTCTTTAAGCTGTGTAAATGGAGGAAATTCTGCATAGCTTACGGGCAGTCTGTTTAAGTTGCATTTCTAGCTGCCTTTTGAGGTGTGTTTGGTAGCACTGCACTTGGACACCATCTGACATCTAAGCCATTTGAACCAAAATTGACTCAGACTGAGTTACTGCACACTGGCACTGTCTGACAGCAAAGCTCTCTGTCCTAGAATGCTTCCAGGCTATCTCACTGCTCTTTGGAGCTGTCCTGGTGCCTCCACAGGCTGGGAGGTGTGGAGAAGTGTTTCACCTGCCCTCAGAGGACACAGTGAGCACTTTCAAACATGTAGGTCTCCTTGCCCTCCTGAAAATAGCCTATGGCTGATTTTTCTCATTTTTTCAATGACTCCAAATTCATTCATTTTTCAAGACTGTATTCTGTCCTTTTGAACTGTGATGAGATGTTCTTCATGAATTGTGATGCTAAGCCTAATTGTGAAAGAGAGTGCAGGACTGCTATAGTATTTGGGAAAGCCCGTATTGTCTTGAGAGAATCATCGGGCTCCAAATCTGTTTCAAAACAATCCGTTTCCGCAGCGACTAAGCACATTGGTATGCAAATCGTGTCCTTTTTATGAATGTTTTGAAAGAATTCTGTTCTGTTTTGAACGAAACAAAATGAAATGGAAAAGTTTTTTTTTTCTTTGTATGTCTGGTAAGTCCCCGTGTTTCACCGAACAGAACCAGATGTTCTTTACCCTCTGACTCGGTGAATGCATCATGGTGACAGACCTTCGATGGCGTGCAAGTCATCCTCCGTCTCGCCACACTCAAGAAAACAGCAGAGTTATGGAACATTTTGGGCTGGGGCTTTTTTTTTAGGTCTTCAGAAGGTCTTGCATAGGGCACTCCACCATATGGTGACTGAACAAAGGCGCGTGAGGTAAAAAGTAAAAAAAAGTAGGTCAGTTATGACCCTCTGTGGATTACTCCATCCCAGCTCTGCTTTCATCCAGACTGTAGGGGGTACAAGCTGGACCAATAAAGGTGCGTTTGTCTTTCTGGTGATTTATTCTCAGTCGTAAGCGGTCCCTGTACAGTTGCTCTTACTTGCCGTAAAATCCAATGGCCTCCATATTTGGGGAATTACTGCAGATGGCAGTTACATCACTAGCTTGTAAGCAGATCTGCCCTGTGTTCTTCACAGACACAAAAGTGGACATGCAAAAATGTGCACCTGTCCTTATTAGGACATAGCGCTGACTTGCATTAATTGTGGACAGGCTATCCCTAACCTTAATCATAAATAAATCATGCCTAATCCAAACCCTAAGCTAACCTCTATTTACAACTGACCCCTAACTTCATACAGGACCTCAGAATGAATGTTTTGCCTCATTAGGACCGTATTTAATCCTTGTTAGGAGTGCTGGTCTTGACAAGGTCGGTATCTATATCAAAAAAGGTTGTCTATTGGGAAAGAAAAAAACTTGCGCGTGCGCGCACTCGCACACACAAACATCCTTGTACTTATATCTTTGTGAGGACATTATATTGACTTCCATTTATTCTTTCTGTGTCTCTACAGCCTTTCCCTAATCTTAACAATAAGCACTGCATGGCTTACCCAAACCCTTACCCTCACCTTAACCCAAACCCTTACCCTAACCTATCCCTAATTCTAACCTTAACCCAAACCTTTACCCTAACATTAATCTATCCCTAATTCTAACCTTAACCCAAACCCTTACTCTAACCTTAACCTATCCCTAATTCTAACCTTACCCCTAACCTTAACTGACAATTCTCAATTTGCCTTTGTACAAAGTAGTTGTGAGGACAGGGGAAAATGTCCTCACTTCCCATTTATGTCCCCACTCTATAAGAACACGCTCACGCGCGGGCACACAAAAATTAACACTCCTGGGCAAAAAATATCAAAACAGCCAATCTTAAAATGGCAAAACATGATAACAACAAATCTTTGATCAGTAGATTAGCAAGAACAAAAAAAGTGCAATTTAATATGGGATTGGGATTGCTTTTCCATTTGATTTCTTTAAATGTTTAAGCCTTGTGGGTAAACTTGCCATCATTCCTCTTAAGAAAACTGCTTTTCAATTGGAGGAAACAAGCCTTTCCACAGCATTCTCCTGAACTCCAGAACATTATATTACTTTTCACAGTGAAGCTGCTCTGCTTCGCATCGATGCAGTTTACAGCCTTTTCCCTAAGCAGTTCACTGCAGCAAAAGTTAATAAGCAAATGGTGTCACAGAGGCTCCTCGGTGATCCTCACGAATTTTCTAACTGATGATTTTTTAACCTTTTGTAACCTTAGGAAATTTCCATTCAGAAAATTTTTAATTAATTAATCAAACCCATTTTTAACAGGTCAGTCACATTTGAGATCAATGATCTCTTAGACCTGGCCAAGACCGCAGTTTAAAAAGTTACAACAAACCAATAGTGGCAAACGTAGAACAAGGAAACATAGAAACATAAAAGAGATGCATTAAATTGTTGCAATTATGGCAAACTATCTACAGACATAAACAAGTGCCAGCGAAGTCATTCACCATTGTACTTAATAAGAGCTTTAAAATTTGTTTGAATCCCCCAGTTTCAAGATTTTCTGGGAGTTATTTCCAAGTGAGTGGAGAACAACACATGAAAGCTGTCTTCCCACTTTGGTCCGTGCTCTTGGAACAGACAAAAAATGTCATGCAATCTCGGGCTATATCTACTGTCAGGTCTTCATGCAATCAAAGTGCAAATTTATGATGAGAGTCTATCTATCATGGCATTTTTATAAAAGAACAAGTACCAGTGTCTGAGCCTATAGAGGATCAGAGATTGCCAACCAGCCCGGGCGTGAAAAGTGCAATTATGAGTGAATGCTTTAAATTTTGTAATGAATCTCGGCACACTGTGATATGCCGCATCTAAGATGCGCTGCCAATATGCGGGCATATTTATATAAAACAGATTATTGTAATCAAGAACCAGTAAAAAGGTCTCCAAGAAGTAGCAGGACTTATTTCTAGAATAAAATCCTAACGACTCAGCTATTTGAAGTGATTTACAACCTGAGGTTTAAATGAAAGGCAATCATTAAGCTAAGTACTGAGGTATTTATAAATAGAGACAGATTCTAACTTTTTTCCCTGCGCAGGAATAATAAACAAGTTCTCTGGCTTCTTGCTCGCATTAGAGGACTGCATTAATTTGGCGTTATCAGCAATTAAAACTACTTTTAGTTGCAAAAGCTGACTCTGAAAAATATTAAAGATAATCTGAAATTTGGTAAGAGCCTCCATAATGAAGGAACCAGCACAATATAACACTGTGTCATCCACATAAAAATCAAATTTGGCACTATCCACATTTGACCTAAGTTATTAATTTTGATGGAGAATTACAGAGGACCAAGAACAGACCCCTGGGGTATGCCTAGACAAATGTTTAACCTATTGGAGGTGAGCCCACCAGATTGGGCTCATTGAAAGCTTTCCAAAAGGCCATTTTCAAACTATCCAGGTAGGCCTGGGTGATGAAACAAGAATGAATAATTATCACAGTAATAAGATCTTTGATAACAATAAAAAATGTGTTCAATAAAGAATTTGATAAGTTTATCCGGCTGACTAGAATGCTTAGGCTTGTCAAACTGGTGAATGAAAGACGTTCAGTTGCACAACTCCCTCCTTGCCTCGTAAAGATTCCGTCATATCCCAGAAAAAAGCATGGTTAAAAAGTGACCTGTGAATAACCAGTCAGCAGCTGTAGTGGTTTAGTTGCACGGGGAATGCTTCAAACCATAGACTGCATAATTAGTGGTGAGATGAGTGCTGATTCCTCAAAGTTGACAAATCTATTTTATCGCCTGAGCCATGATCACCTAGTTGAACAGAGGACACATATATTGGCCTAGGTAAACAGTCTGATCGCCCAAGACAATATTTAATTGAACAGGATGATAAATTAACATTCAAAAGGCAGCTATTGCAGGGGCTGATGATGTCCTATTATAAACTCCTCTAAACTATTACCAAAGAAAATAAAATAGACCATTATGTGTACCACGAGGCAAATTTAATTCAGCTCCGATACTAAGTTTAATGGCGGAGATGCGTTCAAAACAATCAGTTAAATTTTGGAAAAGAACTGCAAAGGCAGATTCCAGAGCATCTTTTGTCACCCGGAATAAAACAGCAGATTAATACTGCAACTTTTTACTTCACATTGTGTCCACCAAGATTGGTTGTAGCCTGAGTTCAGTATTGAATCATAGAATAGTAGCTAAATGTTCAGTGTACAACTTCCAAAATCCTTGCATTCACACCATCAGAAATGGCAACACGCCATGATTATTTAATTTAATTTAACCCTTATTTAAACAGGGAAGTCTCGTTGAGATTGAAATCTCTTTTTCATATTGTTTTATGATATAAAGTCGGACAAATCCACAAAATTAAAATTAGCAATTTGTGGATAAATTGATGCTATGAAATGATGAGCATAATTGGCTACAAGCTACAAAGTAAATAATGTTGCAAAGTAGCCTTATGTGAGCGTCCTCGAGAGGCACACTGACTGGACGCAAGCGTGTTGTCCAAATACAAGTATTATTTATTTTCCCGTGTTTGCCTGGCCGACAAACAAAAAAATCTTACTAGTGAAAACCCCAAAAACCCTGGTCTCAAGCAGCTCCTTGGGGATATTGACCTTTGCTGAGGCATCCCTGGATGTAAACATTTCTCAAAATCTGCAGTTCAAGTAATTTAACCTTTTTTCCACTGTTGTTTTCATTAAAGGGATGAAAGGGTGCCCTAAAATATGTTGAGAAAAAATGTCTATAATTATTGAATTTGATGAATATTGAATAATTTTATCAAGATAAAGACTGCGGTCATATCGCTCAGCCCCACATTCAACTGTGTCATTAGATATACCAATACTAATCAACCTCTGTTTCAGAATAAGATGGCTAGAATCAAAAGCTTCGGATATAATGAATGGAACTACATGTCTCAGCTTCTTATCAAGTATGCTCATGATGTATTTATACAGCTTCTTATCAAGTATGCTCATGATGTATTTATACAGCTTCTTATCAAGTATGCTCATGATGCATTCATACAGCTTCATTGCCACAGTGACAGTGCTATGCTACTTTCTGAACCTAGACTTACACTTGGATAGAATGGCAGTTCTGCATAGAACTCCTTCAACTGATCAGTTGCAAACTGTTCAAGGATTTTGGCCAGAACTGACAAATTTGAGATGGGCTTTTGGAGATTTTAAGGTGTGGCCTCCCACCATTGTTTCTAGCAGAGGGAGAACACAGGCCTACTTACATATTTTGGGAATCATCTCAGTGCCCCAGATGAGTTAGATTGGTAAGGAAAAGTGCAATAACATCTGCTGCTAACTTTAAAAGCAATGATTCGAAGTTGTCTTGACGAGCAAATGTTTTTGGCATCTAATAGCTTCATGAACTTCAGCAACAGAAAATGGAGGTACAGAGGGGCTGATCCATACCAATATATTTTGTATCATGAACTGTGGAGTTCACAGATGTCGAATCGGAGACGGACTCAAACGGTGAAGCACAGCAGACAAAACGCTCATTCTGTTCGCCATAAACAGCCTGTCCGATAAAGTGCCAGAGGCTGTGTTAATGCAACTTGTTTATCTTTTTCAAGGATGCCCTGGAAGAAATAACAGATTTAACAACTGCAAGCAAGGAGAGTGGGAGCAAAATGGGAGTAATGCACCCGGAACGATTTTGGAGTTACGGGCCCTGCTCAAGGGCCCAACAACAGAGTTCCTCCTAACTTTCCTCACGATCCGAGTCAGACTCCTTCGCTCCATCGGGAGCCTGAATCAGCTCAGTTACCTTCTCACAGACCACCATGAGGTCACCCTGCTGCCCTCGTTGAGACCATTATAAGCTTAATTTTTTCCCCCATTCTGATACTTGTATCTCTTGCACCTGAAGTCCAGAGCTATAAAGTGAAAGAAGCTACTCAGCATAAAGGGAGCAGGAGATAGGAAATGGCGTCATTCACTGTCGTAATCAGGGCTGCTGCGGGACTGAGGGCAACGGGGGGGGGCAGGAAATTGAGTCTATTCCATGACCGCATCAGTCATGCAGTGAGAGTGAGAAAAGCATTGCTGAATTACTTTCACACCTCGCCATCCCTCCATTTTTTTAACCTTTTTTTAACCAGGGAAATTCCCTTGGGAACATGTTTATGTTTCTCAAGGATGCCCTTGGAGAAATGCCAGATAGAACAGTTGTAAGTGAGGAGGGATAGAGAGAGAGACAGGGGTAAAGCCCCTGGAGCAATTTAGGGGTGAAGGGCCTTACTCAAGGAGCCAATGGCAGAGTTCCTCCCAACTGCATCTCAGATCAAGTTAGAATTCCTGGCTCCATCAGTGGCCTGAACCAGCAGCTCTTCAGTTATCAGTCAAGCAACCCACCACTAAGCTTCCTGCTGCCCTGGGCCGGGCTTGTGTCACCCCACACCCTGAGTGTGTCACACCTGAGGGGTCAGATCTGCAGGTGAAAGGGCTGTTAACATCTGTTAAGATCACAGATCCATATAGCCGCTGGGTTTGTATGTTAGATATATGCTATAATTATGTTGTTGTCGGCTAATTGGTGTTGTATAAACTCAAAAACTAATAATATCAATGCTTTATGGGAAATACAGTCCAATATGATGTTTTAGATGCATACTTTTTTGTCAACGTGAAATTTTTTTGGCCGACCGCTGCCTCCCCATCCCCGCCCCCTGGAGAGGGGGCCGGTCAGGTAGGAATTCCCGGGCTGTTTTTTTGCCCCGGGGCTTGCTCCATTTTCAGAATCTTTCACTCCTCTCACTAGTGCAGTTTTTTGGGCCTGAGATAATAGTGGATAGACAAGAGGCAGACGACCCAATTCCACTTGAGAAGACAGGATGGCTGTTTCATGGTGTGCGCATATATTCCAGTACTCTGGGAAAGTCTGGCATTACGATCAGTAGCTATAGAGACACGGTCCACACAGTTACAGTGATATAGTTTCAGGCTTCTTTAATTTAAATCCATTGCCGCCTCTGTAGAACAACAGAGAATTTATCCCAGCATTTAGCTGCAAGTGACGTTGCTACCGCTCCTTCATCAGTCATGCTCCTGTTAAGCCATTTGAGATTGATTTCTCTCCTTTACAGTCACCACAGATTGAACAATTTAGGAGGAAATTACATCAGCAGCCAGGCAGGCCTTCTGTGTTGCCCCAGGCCGATGAAGCCTGTTCGTTAGCCAGTTAGCTTAGTGCAAACGGAATTACTTGATGTGCTTCAGCTACATTACTGAAAATGGGACTGTTTTTTCCCCTGTTTGTGAGCTGTCTCCCCCTGTGCTAAACTTGGTGCTACAAGATGCGGGAGCTGAGGCAGTACTTTTGCTGATGCTGAACAAAACCCAGGATGGCTTTGCATATGAAGCTTTTTGGACCACTCTGTAATAAAGCCCAAAACATGCATATGTGCTTCAGTTGCCCAAAATGGGTCAACAGTGATATACTGGGCCCCCTGTAAGGCCATGCTCCTTTAAATCTGATGCACATGTGAGGTGCTTCACATATTAACTGTGAAAGACCTGCAGCTGCCACTTGCCGAAAAGTTTCAGCTGACCAGATTTCAGCGGTGAATCATGATGACCTGAAATGTATTATTTTATTGAGAAGAGTTCGCTCAGTAGTGACCAGAGCCCAGGAGAGCACCACCCATCTCAAAATAATGATCCAAGGCCTTCCAGACATTGTCCCCCGCACAGTGGCGGCTTCCTGCCCGTCACCCTGAACTTCCTGTATACAGAATGAAAAATTTCTCCAGCACCTGCTATGGAGCAGCATTCACTGACAGTCACTCCCTTGGTTACTCCCAACTGAAGTGAAGTGAACTTAACTAATAACTTGCCTCTACTTCTGGATTAACAATTGTAAAATAATAGGAGATAAAATAAACTCTGAACAGTCACAATGATCACCACCCTTGTCTGGCCCAAGTGTTTTGGTGTCTAATCATTCGTAGCTCAGACCTACTTTGTGCGCCAAACTTTTGTTTAGATGACGACATACCGTGTGTTTGCTGACGAACTCCATATCCCCTGCAAACTCTCTACTTTCCGATTGTGCGCGGCCTTTTAGACAGGAATTACTCTCGATCTTTTTTATATGCTTCGCGCATATTTTGCACGCATGTTGGAAATGTGGAATTTATGGGGCGCGAGCACAATAGAGCCCATCAAAAGGCAAGGCCTGACTTTTGTTTTTGGAATTTTGAAAGATTTTAGGCTTATTGTAGATCTAAGTGAGTCAAAAAAAAAAAATGCCAAACACATTTTTCTTGTTTTGGTTCCTGAGACATGGATGTTTGGCTGCTTGGAGGTGCTTCTAAGCTTGCTGCATACTTCTCGCGGAAATGAACTTTGGTGTGGTCGGAAGAACAAAATGACGTGATTTTGGAGGAAACAAACAAATGTGTTGCCTTGCCGAAGTTCTTTTCAGCACTTCTTGCACTTCCAAGTTTCTTAACTGTCAGAAATCACTGCAGATGACAGCAATGTAAACATTGTGCCTGAAATTCAAGGTGGGAATGATCTTTTTTGTTTTTCACTGAGTAGCCATATCGATCGTTTTGTTGCTACATGGGGTCCCTACGGAAACAATGATTACATCTGGGTGGGGAGTGGGGTCTCGTGCTCAGTGTGGATAGAGGAACTGCATCCAGTATAAAACAATGTTGTCTGTGGGGAACTTCTTCAGTTTCAGCAAGCCAAAAAAAATTGAGTTCCATTGAAGTATGCTGCCATATTTAGTCTTAAAGGACAGGAGATAAAGGACAGAAAGTTGCCCAAAAATTGACAAAATAAATTATGAAGCCTAAAGCCGCTTTCACACCGGACGCGAAATGAATTTTTCGCACGACAGATTACATTCAAAGTCGTTTCGCGCGTATTCGCATCTTTGCATTGACTTTGAATGTAATCTGTCGTGCAAAAAATTCATTTCGCGTCCGGTGTGAAAGCATCTTAAGTTTGATATATTATGTGATGTAGAATCAAATCACCATCAAGAGTCCAGATTTTAAATGCCCACATCTTGGGAATCAGTGGCCCAAATTATGTACAGTATATACACTGCCCAGTCAAAAAAGAAGTCACCGCCTGGATTTAACTCAGAAAATAGCAAAGAGCCTTCCATGGGATAATTACTGCAGTGAGTAATATATGTCAGTCGGCAGCAAGTTATTTGACTCTACCTGATGCAGTGAGTAGCCTCTCCTTTCTTAAACAATCACGTCGGAAGACATATCCTGAGGTTGTGTAAAAGTTGTTGAGGTTCAACCGAGGAGATTGTTGAAACTGCTAAAATTGGGTGAAGAACTGTTCAATGCGGTATTAAAACCTGAAAGGATAGTGATGAACCGTCAACTTGGGCAGCACGGTGGCACAGAGGTAGGTTTGGGGTTCGAGGGCCTTTCTGTGTGGAGTCTGCATGTTCTCACCATGTTCGCGTGGGTTTCTCCGGGTACTCCGGTTTCCCCCACCCACAAAAACATGCATCACAGAAAAACTCCTACCAGTACCCCTGACCAAGCAACTGGCTTTAGAACTGGAGTTGGTTAATCAGCTCTGTGGCGCCTAACAATAGGACGGGTTAAATGCAGAGGACAAATACCCTAATTACCCTACAGGGTTCAATAAAGTACATCATGGCAGAAGAAACTTGTCGGAAAAAGAAATCATGAATGATCACTGTTGGAGATTACCAAAACGCTTGGTGAATTCTCATCCTTGAAAGTCGGTCATGGCTGTGTTTTTAAATGTGAAAGTAAGAGCATTTCCACACACTCAATGCAACAAGACCTGGCAGGATTGGGACTAAACAGCTGTGTGGCCACAAGAAAGCCACTTGTTTGTGGGGAAAAAAAAAACTACTTCAATTTACTAGGGAACATAAAGATTGGACTGTGGAGCAATCTGATGGGTGCAGATTTACCCTGTTCCAGAGTGATGGGCACATCAGGGTAAGAAAGGAAGCCCATGAAGTGATGCACCCATCATGCATTGCGCCCTCTGTACAAGCCTCTGGAGACAGTGTTATGATCTGGGGTTACGTCAGTTTGTCAGGTCGAGGCTCAGCAACATTATGAAGCAATGAAATGAAGTCAGTAGACTAACTGTAACATATGGAATGACCGGGTTATCCTATCAATGAATTTTCTAATCCCTTACAGCATAGGCATAGTCCAGGATGAAGATGCCTAGATTCACTGGGCTTGAAAATGAAAGCGTGGTTCAGCAAGCTTGAGGAATCATTTTCACATATGAACTGGCCACCGCAGAGTCCTGATCCTGAAGTCTTTGGGTAGCTTGGGATGTGCTGGAGAAGGCTTAATGGAGTGGTTTGACCCTCAGCCATCAACAATACAAGATCACGGCCAAAAAATTGATGCAACTATGGTTGAAAATAAATACACTAATATTGCATGAGGAATGTGCACCGTGATCACAGCGAAAGGCGATCCAACAAAATAGTAGAGCCTGTGACTCTTTTTTTTTGGCTGGGCAGTATATGTGTGTGTCTGTATGTGTATGTACACTACAGGCCAAAAGTTTGGGGCCACCCTCAGATTTTTTGAAAAGAAAGTGACCCCCAAACATTCTTCAAAGCTTTGCCAGAACTACATTCATTCAAAAGAGGAGCAGAATGTCTTAAGAAACATGATTTGGCCACGACAGTCTCCAGACCTTTCTCCTATTGAACTGGCTGGGATGGACTCAATAGGCAGGTCCGGAGCTCCAACCCTAGCAACGAAAAACAGTTGTTTGAACACTTGAAATCTGCATGGGAATCACTGCCAGCAGCAAACTTCAAGAAACTGTAGCATCGCATGCCAAGAATATGTGACGCAGTGATCAAGGCTAAGGGTGGCTGTTTCTATGAATATAAAGTCTGAGCAAAGTCTCACAAAAATGCCTTGTTCAGCCTGAATCCTTGCTGAAAACGTGAGTGTATGACGTACTGAAACTGTCTTGGCTCCTTAAATCACAATAAACTGAAAAGAAATGCAGAACACGGTGTTTTGAGGGTGGCCCCAAACTTTTGGCCTGTAGTGTATATATGTATGTGTGTATATATTTTTTCTGCGGTTAGATCTGCAACCAACCTTATGATGCAGGGTGAAAACATTTTCACTTTTCAGGAATTTTTCACATCTTTTCTGTTCTGCGGCTCATTTGTTGTGGCCCGCTACTCTTAAGAGCGCCGTTACCCGCTCGTAGAGACGGACGGTTTCGGCTCAGCGCAGGCATGCGAGCAGTGAGGCTGCTTAGGTCCGCCCAGGGACTGTACGCATCCAGCGTTCCAGCAGAATGAGCTCAGCTCCGCTGAGGTACAGCTCCACAATTATCATTCCTGCTCTTCAAAGGCTCTGCGTGGACTGGCAGGCAGATGAAATGGCTGCTCGCTCTAGCTGTGCTCGGATCGTAGGCCGTCTGAGGGTGGCTTTTAACACCATCAAATCTGCGAGAGAAAAGAGCCACTGGAAATTTATAGTGGGGGGAATGGTCTGTGACAGCATCCTAGCTAAGGGTGAACTATTGTATTCCCTTGTGAGGTGAGCTTTGAGTAAACAGCTCACAGAATAAAATGCTGTGGGGATTTTCAAGGGAAATGGCTCTATTTACAGTGCTGGATTTTAGCCTCCTGGTTAATCTTTAACTGTTGGAATGATAGACCTCAGTCCTGTGATAGAGGACATTTTGGATCTCATGTGACCAGGCCTAGGCCACTGTCGTGGGCTGTATTGGTGCTTGTTTGATAAGATCGTCCTGTCCTGGAGCAAAAGTGGAGGGGTGCGGTGTGGCCATACTTGGGGGGGATTTAGGACATCCAGTGAAGGGTTCATCTTCCCATCTGAGGGCCGATGCTGATTAACAGCCATTATTCGTGCATTTGTTTGTCGTCTGGTAACTAAACACATCAAAATTCAGTTAGCCTTTAGCTTGTTAGCATGACAAACTCCTGTGGTTGGTTGGGCCAGCGTGGCATCCTGCGCTCTCTCATTGATGAAGTCGGAGGCAGTTGGAAGAGGAGTCTGAAAACCTCCCTCCGGCCTCAGCGTACTCCTGGGGACAGTGATGTAAGTGAGATGAAGTCATCACCTGGAATGTCTGTGCCCTTTAACCTCACCACACACAGTTTTGGGTTTGGGGGAGGGTTTTGCTAGACGTGGTCTGGATTAGAGTGAGATTTATTTTTCCACTACAGTGGTGGGTCCCTTTATCTCGTGGCAGGAATGTCTACTTGCTGCAAGTTGAGTGGATATTTTACATGGCATCCATCTTTACGGCAGGTAAATTCTTCACCTTCAGTACAGGAAAGTATTCATTTACTGTCAAGTACAGCCTTCCACGAGGAATTTGGACTGTAGCTTCAAAGTGCAAATCCATTTATGTAAGCACTTTTATGTTCTATTGTGCAAAACTGTACCCAGTTGGCATGTGTGTTCATGTGTATGTTTCTATGCATGTTTGTTTGTGCCCGTATGTACTTGTGCATGTTTACGACTGCGTGCAGGTGCGAAGGTATGTTTATTCATGTGTGCTTTGTGCATTGTATCTGCTTGCATGTGAGTGTGTCTTTGTGAGTGTGTGCTGCCCTGAGTAATCTCAGAGATTTGTGTGAACGTTGAGACTCTTGCGGAATGATGTCATGTTAGTTTTATTAAGGCCTGTGCTTGGGGGATGAGGTCATGCTGCACTTTAAATGAGAGGCGAGATCAGGGTCTGGCTGCACGCCAGGGCTCTTTAATTTCTGCTGTTCACATGCTTTAACCTGCCTGACTCTCCCCGGTCAGTGTCGTAATGACCTTCCGCCCCTTTGTGTAGATGGCTCTATATCATCATAACGTTTCTGCTCGCTGCACAATCACTGAACTCCCACTGGCTGGGCGCTATAGCAACTGGGAAATGGCAGTGGTAGGGATGGCATTGCGGTTTTCAGATGTCTAAGATCTCGTGTCTGCTTTATACACCCTCCCCTGGCACTTCCTCCCTGTCACCCTGAACTTCCTGTGCGCTGATATCGCAGAGGGAGCAGCTCCAGCTCGTTCTGCAAGACCAGCCACAGGCTGTAAAGCATTATGCGAAATGTGGAAAGATTTTTTGAAAGGACGATAGGTTAGACTTACATCCAAGTTGGTCAGACTCCAACAGAGTCCACAGGGGCCTCAAGTTTCCAACGGACACAACTACAGAATGTCTCTTTGTCGGATGTTGACCCAATGAGTGGAGCAGCTCACCCCAAAATGTGAATAACCTGGAAAATGCATCCCAATTCTCCTCCTACTCATGGACCGTTCTGGAGCAGCCGAACATCCCTGAGCAGCGTAAGAGCTTATTGTCAGTTGGCCACATCTCATAATTGGCTGTGTACATCTGTCCCAAATGTCAAATACATTTACATTAATATAAACCAGCAATGTTTCTGTCAGCTTTAAAGAACCTAGTCATTATGGGTGTGTTTCTGTGTGAGCGCGATTGTTTGTAAGCATTGAATGTGATTCAGTGATGGCCCACCAACATTTTGTTCACTGTGTGATTTTCATCCAACAGTATAATCCCACATTTCCTCTGCTATTGCTATTGTAGATGACATTGGGTGCAGTGACTCAAATAACTGTTCGGTCGCTCGGGGCAAAAGAAGCATTTCAGTCATTTGCACTCCCATTTTTGAGGGGTTAGCAGAGGAGCAGGGTGGAGACACTCTGGTTAAACAACGAAAAAAGAGAAATTGAAGTAAATGACCGTTCTGGATTCCCCAGTTTTGGGTTCACAGGACATACACCAGCCCCCCTGATAAGAAACTGGTGCCAAAACCAGACTGGTCTTCTCTTCGACATCGACGGCTGCCAGCTCCTGCTCTCACTGCTCTGTCTCTCCTCCCTTCATCTCTCTCCTACTTTCTGCCTCTGTCTTTCCCTCCCTCCCTTACTCTCTTTCTGTCTTTCCCTAACTCTTCCTCTCTCTTCATTACTCTCTCTCTCTCTCTCTCTCTCTCTCTCTCTCTCTCTCTCTCATTCAGACACACACACACAGACTCCCCTGCTGCAGACTGGCAGTTAGATCTGTCTGTGATGAAGAATGTGATCAGGGAGCATTACATTACAGAACTGTAATCCTGTTTTGGACAGTGAGGGAGCCGCTCACGGCACGGTATGTCAGCCTGACTAACATCCCACCTCCCCATCACAAAGTTCTCACATTCAAAACTCAGCCGTGCATGAGTGTAACTCAAAGGCCAGGGCCCGCAGGGAAAGGCTTCGGGGGTGTAATGGAACATCTTTTTTTCCACCACCAATCTTCCGGCAGGGGTGGGACAGATGGTGGAATGGGATATCTGCTACCTTCCATCCAGTGGGGTATATCTGTGGCTCACCTTCCAGGATGGGCAGTATGGCATATCAGCTGCCTACCTCACAGGTGGGCATGATGTCATATCTCCTGCCTACCTTCCAGAGGAGTATATCAGGGCATATCTGCCAACTGCTCCTTCTGTTGACGAGAGCACACCCAGCCAGACCCTGTCCTGGCGGGATCGGACTGCATGAGGTGTATTTTTACTTGGGATGCACTGATAACAAAATTTTGGCCTTTACTGACTGCTGATATTACCCTTGTTTTTATGGTCAATTACCAGTATTTATAGATATTTATGTGATCAGTATAAAAACCAGTTTCTATGATGATCAAATTTTATACATTCAGAAAAAATCCTGTAAACACTGAAAAGCTAATGTCTGTTTATTTCTGTAACATTTGAAAAAGCCCATAAATCATAGATTTTCCACATTGTTTTCACTACACAAGTTATAGGCCCACAGCCACCATAAAACACATAAAGATACTCTAAAGATCATAAATCAACATATCCTGACAAGATTTAATGACTAAAAAAATGAGACACTGGTGTCCATTAAAGTGAAAACTGTGTTTTAAGTTCAAGTCCATTTCAACTCACATATATGAAATGGGCTAAATCTAAAATATCAAAACATATCTTGATTATATCTCACTAATCAGAATTGAAAATATTTGCAACAGACATGGTAGTCTGTGCACATTTCTGAAATTACATTGTAGTGTTCTCAAAAGTAAATGTCCCAAACGCTGAAACAATGTTTCCTGCTGGCAGCCCAAAACAACACTTGTATATTCAACTGAAACGTGCATAGCAGCATGGTGCTTACAGAAAATTCTGGTATCTTCTTTCGACATCGTGAAAAACGCACAGACCGCTGATTCATGCCAACATTGCTTAGTTTTCATCATATCACGTGCCCAAACAAACTCCGCGTGCCAAAAATGAATAACACACGCAGTGTTGCGTTGTGCCGATTGACGATGCAATCAAGAATGACGACAGGTTCTAAGGACTCTTGATTCAGGCAATTTTGCAGTTTTTTTTAATTTTACGTCTGGAATAGCATGCTCCTGTGTGAAGGCCGGTAGATCGAGAGGCCAAGTGCAGCAGTCGGAGAAAACCAGAGCAGCACGGACTTAAAACACTCACAGAGAGTCCCCCCTGGAACCGAAGAGGTTGGGTGAGGGTATTGTAAACAACTTGGTTTGTTTGTTAGTTTATTTGTTAGTTAGTTTATTTACTGCCTCAGTTTATACCAGATTTTCCCCAAAGTTGGGCAATGACACACAATAGATCCCATTACATTTTAGAGTGAATTGGGTCAAGCTCAAGGTCATTGAAAAGGTCGAAATCATTTTCAGGCCATAACTCTATCAAAAATAGTCCAATTTACATCAAACCAATGCCAAAAATTTTCCTATCCAACTTGCAAAATATAATTCCATCCATTACTATAGTGAAAAGTGCATAGTTTCAAAGATCGGTAGGGCTCAAAGTTCAGGGGGGGTCAAGGTGATTAATCTGAATTGCCTAATTTACACTATATCTCAAAAACTCCTGTAGATAGCCGCTATGTTACTGTTAAACACACAGGAAATCATACATGGAGATTAAAATGACACCCTGACCTTTGACCTTGAGTGCACTTGAAAGGTCAAAATAGTGATGACAAATTTCAGAAGGCAATATCACATTGACTAATGTAGATAGCAGCTTGGTTACTATAAATCACTGATAGGAATTTGTATTTGGGAATCTCTATGGTACCCTGACCTTTGACCTTGAGTGCACTTGAAAGGTCAAAGTAGTGATGACAAATTTCAGAAGGCAATATCACATTGACTAATGTAGATAGCTGCTTGGTTACTATAAATCACAGATAGGAATTTGTATTTGGGAATCTCTATGGTACCATGACATTTGACCTTAAAAGGTCAATACCAAGAGCACGTACCCAAAAAGTGGATCAACTCATTGAACAGCTAAAATATGTGGGAAAAGCGGGGCCTGCCATGCATAGAACCGCTTGTTACTACCTATGACACATGACAACGCTTAGGCCTATTAATAACAGTGAATGAATAGAAGTCCCCCTTTCCCAAAAATGTCACAGTCATCTGATATAGATTTATTTGAATAACCAAAAATAAAATGTAATCACAAAAATATTCTGTAGCCTAATTTTCAAATTGTATGCTGTGGTGCTGCTACATAAGAAATACATCCCGACAAAGAAAAGGTTAGCGCATTAAAGTAACAGCAAATAAATTGACTAGGAGAAGAAAAACAAACTAAGCACATAATCGAAAATAAACATTTTAGCCTGCTTATCAGAGTTCAGCTGGCTTAGTAAGCTCTTTAGGATTATGAAATCGCAAATGTGAATTGAGATTAGCCGTCAGCGTGATACTGATAGAACTCTCTCTCACATTCCGCAGATATCGTGAGTTATATCTATTAGGTTCCTGCGTATGACTGGCTGAAAGCCAAAATGTTGCCAAATAGGCGAGACTGTATTTTTCTTTGAGACTAAGACCTCCGTGCTTGCTTCATAAAATATCCTTCTGTTCTGATCCCATGAGTTAAGGACCGTAACCGACACTGCGTGGCTATTGGCCAGAATGCAGTCAAATGAAGAAGCTCTAAATCAGTGTTTCCCGACCCCGCTCGGGGAGCACCCCTGCCCTGCACATATTATGTCTCCCTCCTCTGACACACCCAGCTGAGTTCAGCAAGTACTCCGCTAATGAGCTTATCAGCTGAATCAAATGTGTTAAATCAAGGGGAGATCCAGTATGTGCAGGGCTGAGGTACTCATAGAACCAGGGTTGGGAGACACTGCTCAATATATTACGGACGTCAGCATAACAAAAACAATAAACACAATTGAAATGATAGTTTTAATAATAATAATAAGAAGAGGAAGAAGGAAAGTCCTAGATTTGCTTCTATAGTCCTGGCTATAGAGGAATAGGGTACCTAAGGCCATGGAAAGTGGCTTGATCCCCTTACAGACTTCCAGCGCAAGGCTGAGTTTTTCAACTATTATAATAATAATAGCAATAACAATAATAATAATAATAATAATAATAATAATAATAAGCCTGATATTATACCTAATAGTTGGCCAGGAGTCAATATGCCTATCATTAACTCCCCCATCAATGACACAATCGCTTAATGGCTATCCTCAAGGCTGATGATTTGGCTATTGCCCATCCCTAACACTATGGTAGCTAGACAGAAATAATCACTTGTTCACATAGGACCAGTTTTGCTCAACGAACTGAAGCCGATATATTTAAAATTGACTAATATCGGCCGATACCGATATGACTGTTGATCTATCGCACATCCCTAATTTTTACGCAGCAGATTTACGGTTATGCTTTACAGTCAGCGCTTAATATTTAATAATGCTGCCAGGAAGACTGCAGTACTAATGGACTATACAGCAGGGCCTACCCACTTTGATAAACTTCTGATATCGAATCGGTGTTCCAAGCGTACAAGTTTGTTAAACCAGATTTCAGTGGCATTACTGTCCTTTGCCAATAAACAGGGCCCATAAAGTTATTTCATGGCGGCTGTTCTGACCTCTGTCTGCTCTTGAAATAACCTCCTCTACTTGCCTTTTTTCTGAATTATGTTTTATCCAAGTTGTGAGCACTTCCTGTATTACTTGACCTACTTGTGTTCTGAGCCTAGGGCATAAAATCACGACTCAGCGTGGCTTTGTTGTGGAAGACTAAACATGAAATGTGTGACTTGCAATGCAGTATTAGGCTGTTCCCAAAAGAAAACATTTTTAAGAGCCCGGGAATTATTTGTTTGAGAATATCAGTATTTATCCGATCCTCTGATTGGGGCAAATGGAGGAACATTCCAGCATAAAATCCAATAAGAGAGATTTGAATCACCAATCTTCATCTTGAAGACATGAGTCATTTTACTTTTCAATTGAAATCGGTTTTACATAATGTGAATGTAAAAAAAACTGCTTGGTATATTGTTGATTTTCTCACAGAAAAATAGTCCAGGTAACCTGTCTTGCCATGAATATGCTAAAATCCCATGTGTGCTTCTACAAACTGATACGTTTGGCATCTCTCCACAGTGCCAGTGCTGGGAGGGCGAGAAAGTGTCTCGGTTTCTCATCCCATTAGCCACATACCCACCCCCGACATGCTAAACAGCTAATGGTTCGCCCCAGACCTCCAGGCTGGGTAACATCCAGCTGTGCCCCTAAAAACCCAGTCCCTGCTGCCTGTCTTGCAGTGAAACCCCCACATCCTCCCAGAGTCAGACATCTGATACCAGAGATACAGACATTGCCATGCCAAGGGCTACATCCACTCAAAAACAAGCCGACCAACACAAGTTGGCCACAGCCAGCGTCTACTCTACCTGCTTGCAGCGTCCAGGAGAACTAAATAATCCCTCCAGGCAGCGTCCCTGTAAACACTTCAAATTATGAGCTTCCGCCTCTGCTGCTTCCTGATGGTTGTCCTGAAGGTTATTAAGTTAGGTGTGTTTATGCAGAAACTCGTTAAAATGATAAATGGATACAGAGGCTGTGCGGACCTCCTGCTGTGTGGTTTGGGGAGGAGATGAGGTCATGTTCCCTGGCACTGTAGTGAAGTATTTGAACAGCATGGAAGCCACAAGAATCTACTTCGCTTTGCAAGCACCATTACACCACTGAACGAGAGCTCCACTCCGAGTAGACACTTGACACATCCAAGCAGAAAACGGCGTCAGAGATCCCTACAGTGTGCCTTGGACAACATCCAATCAAAAATCATGACCAGATTTCCCAATGGCACGACAGGGACTATATTTCCAAATCGCATCATGTATTACATTTCCGTGCCTGTCAGTCCTTTTTGCAAGCCATGGTATTGTCCGGTAAATGCTAGCCTGTTTTAAATTGTAGCGAGAAAATGGTTTGCGTCCACCTTAGTTTTAGGTACAAGTACTTATAAAAAGCCTGCTCTTGTCTCTGGGTTACTATTATTCTGCGGAATTGGCTGCAGTGGAGTGTAATTATATATTTTAAAGCAGAAATGACTCGTAGTAACACTTAAGCGCACTCAGTTACAGGAGTGTATATCTGAGGCGTCAGTGGTTTCCTCATAACTGCGTAATTTCTTCGGGCCAGAGCTCAGCATTAAGTGAAAAGAGCTCACTGTAGCCTCAGCCATCCCTCACTAATCCCACAAATGCGTTTCCTGTCATCGAAGGTCGGAAATGTCACCTCGCTCAGCGTGACCTGCCGACACGGTTCATTTGGGACCATCCGGACCGCGAACCCCGGCCAGCAGGGATTTGGATGTTTAGCGTAGCGCCCATTTACACCAGAACTTCCCCCGCTGTTACTGAGACGAAACGCATGTTTCCTTCCCCGCGCTCTGCCAGGACATAATTTCAGTGGAGCAGCCATCCTAACAGCTGTTGCGCAGGATGAAGAGAAAGCCTATCAGTGCTGGTAATGTGTCTCTCTGAGCTCAAACTCCCAATTTTTTTACTTTTTTCCATCAAGGCCTGAGTCTTTTCCCCGACCAGCCGGCTCCTATCCTCCCTGCTGACGACAGCTTGGCTAGCACAGTCTGTGTGAAGTCCGGGGGAGAAATATCGAGTGTGTTGCCAGCTTAAAGTTCTCACAGTGTTTCTGCAATGTTGCGGTAATGTTATAACATTGGCATCGACATTCCTGTAACATAATGAGAACACATTATGTTAGCTGGGTTCATGCTTTACTGGAGTCTACTGAGTTTGAGTATTTCAGGTAGTCGTACGTCTGTGCTGTATTTTCTCAGGTATATTGTTAAATGGGAATCGTCAGATGAATGTGGATGGCTGAGCTGAGTTTGCGGGCCAAATGTGCAATATTTCACACAAATAGTATTATCTCTGGGGCTAATCCAGCCTGCAGCCCTGAGGCCTCTCTTAATACTCTGCAGCCAATGAAATGTGTGCTGCAAAATGCTGCAGCCAATGGAATGTGTGTTATGAAACGCTGCAGCCAATGGAAGTCTTCTTGAAATGTGGGCTGAGAAAAGTTGTAGCTAATGGCAGCCTTCCCAAAATGTCAGCTTCTTCGTACATTAAAAAAAAACCCCTTTCGGCGTGCACTCTGCTTTTGACCATGTTTTACTTGTCCAAGACCCTCAAATTAAAAATGAACAAATTGTTCTCATGTTTGTGTCAGAAGACCATTCCCTCATTTTGCTATTAAACCGCAATCATAATTCATGTGATAAACTGTAATAGTGGAGCTGAGGTCAGCGTGGAGGGGTGAGTTTCGAACAGCCGCAGGTCCTGGTGAGACATGGTGGTCTCGACAGCGAGCACGTCGTCGAGGCGCCACTGATCGTGCTTGGCTCTGTGTACTGGAGCTCAGAGCCAATGGGGAACGAGGTCAATGGTTTCATGCGAGCTGCAGTGTCCTGAGTAGAAATTAGGAGGCGAAACAGGAGCAGCAGGGGGCAGTGTAACATGATCGAGAAGCGTCTTGCGTCATGAGAAGAAGCAGAGCATTGTGGGTCGGTGAATGATGGACCACCTTTCAGGTTCCCACTCAGGGTTGTCTCATAGACCAATCAGGGCTGAGAAAACTGCGCAGATATCCATATCCTGTAATGAGGGGTGAGAATAATGAGCACCTAGAATGTCCTTACCCTCCAATGAGGGGCGAGAGTAATAAAGTGATATCCCTTAGAATGTCCTTATCCTCCAATGAGGGGTGAGAGTAATAAATCGATATCCCTTAAAATGTCCTTATCCTCCAATGAGGGGTGAGAGTAATAAAGCGATATCCCTTAGAATGTCCTTACCCTCCAATGAGGGGCGAGAGTAATAAAGCGATATCCCTTAGAATGTCCTTATCCTCCAATGAGGGGTGAGAGTAATAAAGCGATATCCCTTAGAATGTCCTTACCCTCAAATGAGGGGTGAGAGTAATAAAGTGATATCCTTTAGAATGTCCTTATCCTCCAATGAGGGGTGAGAGTAATAAAGCGATATCCCTTAGAATGTCCTTACCCTCCAATGAGGGGTGAGAGTAATAAAGTGATATCCCTTAGAATGTCCTTATCCTCCAATGAGGGGTGAGAGTAATAAAGCGATATCCCTTAGAATGTCCTTATCCTCCAATGAGGGTTGAGAGTAATAAAGTGATATCCCTTAGAATGTCCTTACCCTCCAGTGAGGGGTGAGAGTAATAAAATGTCGATATCCAATGAGGGGTAGATATCCCTAGAATGTCCTTATCCTCCAATGAGGGGTGAGAGTAATAAAGCGATATCCCTTAGAATGTCCTTATCCTCCAATGAGAGGTCCCTTAGAATGTCCTTAGTCCAATGAGGGGTGTGAGTAATAAATATATCCTTAGAATGTCCTATCCTCCAATGAGGGGTGAGAGTAATAAAGCGATATCCCTTAGAATGTCCTTAAATGAGGGTATCCCTTAGAATGTCCTTATCCTCCAATGAGGGGTGAGAGTAATAAAGCGATATCCCTTAGAATGTCCTTATCCTCCAATGAGGGGTGAGAGTAATAAAGCGATATCCCTTAGAATGTCCTTATCCTCCAATGAGGGGTGAGAGTAATAAAGTGATATCCCTTAGAATGTCCTTACCCTCCAATGAGGGGTGAGAGTAATAAAGTGATATCCCTTAGAATGTCCTTATCCTCCAATGAGGGGGAGAGTAATAAGTATATCCCCTTAGAATGTCCTTATGTCCTCCAATGAGGGGTGAGAGTAATAAAGTGATATCCCTTAGAATGTCCTTATCCTCCAATGAGGGGTGAGAGTAATAAAGCGATATCCCTTAGAATGTCCTTATCCTCCAATGAGGGGTGAGAGTAATAAATCGATATCCCTTAAAATGTCCTTATCCTCCAATGAGGGGTGAGAGTAATAAAGTGATATCCCTTAGAATGTCCTTATCCTCCAATGAGGGGTGAGAGTAATAAAGTGATATCCCTTAGAATGTCCTTATCCTCCAATGAGGGGTGAGAGTAATAAAGCGATATCCCTTAGAATGTCCTTATCCTCCAATGAGGGGTGAGAGTAATAAAGTGATATCCCTTAGAATGTCCTTATCCTCCAATGAGGGTGAGAGTAATAAAGTGATATCCCTTAGAATGTCCTTATCCTCCAATGAGGGGTGAGAGAATAAAGTGATATCCCTTAGAATGTCCTTATCCTCCAATGAGGGGTGAGAGTAATAAAGTGATATCCCTTAGAATGTCCTTATCCTCCAATGAGGGGTGAGAGTAATAAAAGTGATATCCCTTAGAATGTCCTTATCCTCCAATGAGGGGTGAGAGTAATAAAGTGATATCCCTTAGAATGTCCTTATCCTCCAATGAGGGGAGAGATATCCCTTAGAATGTCCTTAAAAAAGTGATATCCCTTAGAATGTCCTTATCCTCCAATGAGGGGTGAGAGTAATAAAGCGATATCCCTTAGAATGTCCTTATCCTCCAATGAGGGGCGAGAGTAATAAAGTGATATCCCTTAGAATGTCCTTACCTCCAAATGAGGGGCGAGAGTAATAAAGCGATATCCCTTAGAATGTCCTTATCCTCCAATGAGGGTGAGAGTAATAAAGTATATCCCTTAGAATGTCCTAAATGAGGGGTGATATCCCTTAGAATGTCCTTATCCTCCAATGAGGGGTGAGAGTAAAAAGTGATATCCCTTAGAATGTCCTTATCCTCCAATGAGGGGTGAGAGTAATAAAGTGATATCCCTAGAATGTCCTTATCCTCCAATGAGGGGCGAGAGTAATAAAGTGATATCCCCTTAGAATGTCCTTATCCTCCAATGAGGGGAGAGTAATAAAGTGATATCCCTAGAATGTCCTTACCCTCCAATGAGGGGTCCCCTCCAAATGAGGGGTGAGAGTAATAAAGTGATATCCCTTAGAATGTCCTTATCCTCCAATGAGGGGGAGAGTAATAAAGTGATATCCCTTAGAATGTCCTTATCCTCCAATGAGGGGTGAGAGTAATAAAGTGATATCCCTTAGAATGTCCTTATCCTCCAATGAGGGGTGAGAGTAATAAAGTGATATCCCTTAGAATGTCCTTATCCTCCAATGAGGGGTGAGAGTAATAAAGTGATATCCCTTAGAATGTCCTTATCCTCCAATGAGGGGTGAGAGTAATAAAGTGATATCCCTTAGAATGTCCTTATCCTCCAATGAGGGGTGAGAGTAATAAAGTGATATCCCTTAGAATGTCCTTATCCTCCAATGAGGGGCGAGAGTAATAAAGTGATATCCCTTAGAATGTCCTTATCCTCCAATGAGGGGTGAGAAGTGATATCCTTAAATGTCCTTATATCCCTTAGAATGTCCTTATCTCCAATGAGGGGAGAGTAATAAAGTGATATCCCTTAGAATGTCCTTATCCTCCAATGAGGGGTGAGAGTAATAAAGTGATATCCCTTAGAATGTCCTTATCCTCCAATGAGGGGCGAGAGTAATAAAGTGATATCCCTTAGAATGTCCTTATCCTCCAATGAGGGGCGAGAGTAATAAAGTGATATCCCTTAGAATGTCCTTATCCTCCAATGAGGGGTGAGAGTAATAAAGTGATATCCCTTAGAATGTCCTTACCCTCCAATGAGGGGTGAGAGTAATAAAGTGATATCCCTTAGAATGTCCTTACCCTCCAATGAGGGGTGATATCCCTTAGAATGTCCTTAATGAAAGTAATAAAGATATCCCTTAGAATGTCCTTATCCCAATGAGGGCGAGAGAGTAATAAAGCGATATATCAGAATGTCCTTATCCTCCAATGAGGGTGAGAGTAATAAAGCGATATCCCTCAGAATGTCCTTACCCTCCAATGAGGGGCGAGAGTAATAAAGCGATATCCCTTAGAATGTCCTTACCCTCCAATGAGGGGTGAGAGTAATAAAGCGATATCCCTCAGAATGTCCTTACCCTCCAATGAGGGGCGAGAGTAATAAAGCGATATCCCTTAGAATGTCCTTATCCTCCAATGAGGGATGAGAGTAATAAAGAGATATCCCTCAGAATGTCCTTACCCTCCAATGAGGGCCGAGGTGATATCCCTCAGAATGTCCTTATCCAATGAGGGGTGAGAGTAATATCCCTTAGAATGTCCTTATCCTCCAATGAGGGTGAGAGTAATAAAGAGATATCCTCAGAATGTCCTTACCTCCAATGAGGGGTGAGAAAAAGCGATATCCCTCAGAATGTCCTTATCCTCCAATGAGGGGTGAGAGTAATAAAGAGATATCCCTTAGAATGTCCTTACCCTCCAATGAGGGCCGAGAGTAATAAAGAGATATCCCTTAGAATGTCCTTATCCTCCAATGAGGGGTGAGAGTAATAAAGAGATATCCCTTAGAATGTCCTTATCCTCCAATGAGGGGCGAGAGTAATAAAGAGATATCCCTCAGAATGTCCTTACCCTCCAATGAGGGGCGAGAGTAATAAAGATATCCCTTAGAATGTCCTTATAATGAGCGATATCCCTCAGAATGTCCTTACCCTCCAATGAGGGGAGTAATAAAGAGAGTAATAAAGCGATATCCCTCAGAATGTCCTTACCCTCCAATGAGGGCGAGAGTAATAAAGCGATATCCCTCAGAATGTCCTTACCCTCCAATGAGGGGCGAGAGTAATAAAGCGATATCCCTTAGAATGTCCTTATCCTCCAATGAGGGGCGAGAGTAATAAAGTGATATCCCTCAGAATGTCCTTACCCTCCAATGAGGGGCGAGAATGGCACGCAGTTGCCGCTGAAGCCAGGAAATCCAGATGTCCCGCATGAGTGAGTGAACGTAAGAGTGCTGCTGGTGTGCGTGGCGATCTCGGCTGTGTGCAACGCCAAAGAGCTGCTCGCCAGATGATGGGGCCTTCGAGAAACACATTTTAAAATAAATGAGAATGTTTTCTTTGTGATCTCAGCCGCTCTCGGATATCGCGGAAGGATCTCTCCGTTTGGCTGCTCAGGTTGAGATTCCTTACGGTCTGTCGGCGTGCTTAGCTGTGTCAGGGATGCATCAGCATCACGCTTTTTGTGAGGCTCTGTTCCATCTGATAACCACCCTGATCCCTGCCGAATCCTTGGGTATTCCTTACAGGGCTTTTTCCTCATAAAAGTTGAGCAATGAAAATTGAGGCTGAAAGAATGTTCTGTGTGGTTTGTGTGTCTAATTAGCATTCTGTCAGGGACATGTGATGGCATTACTGACCAGCCATACAGATGCATTCCAGCAATTTGTGCTCCGGCTGTTGTATTCTGTGCCTTATAGGCTGATTACAGTAGTTTGTCTTTCTTGTTGAATATTCACGGCAGACAATTACAGTAGTCCACGCTCTTACTGTAGAATCACTGCTGCAAAGAATGCGTTTACGGTAGAATTTATACTGCTCAGGCTAATTGCAGTCATTTGCAGTTTTACTGTGACTACTATGGTTGCCACCAACAGACAGAAATGATTTTTTACCAAGTGTGAAAGCTATGGATTGTGGTCTTGGTGTAGTAAGTATATCCTCACCTAACAGAAGGGTGTGTGTGTGCTGTCAGCCTCTTGCTGTGAGCAGTTCCTCACCTGGTAAAATTCCTGCTATTCACAGTGGAGGTTTTGTTCCTCTTAATGGGAATTTTTTTGACGGTGTGGGGAAATTCCCCGCGTCATAGCCACGGTAAAACGCAGAAAGAGCTGACGTAGCTTACACTTGGATAACTTCACAAACCTATGGTTGGGGGGATGGGTCAATGAGATTTTTGCCAGCAAACTGTATGGATGGTTTGTGATGGAAAAATGTCTTGACGCAGTTAAAGGTGTGTGAGGTTTGTTTTGAGTATGCAGGCGGATGAAGAGTCCGTGCCATCAGCGCATTTAGATGCAGTCAGCTGAATTTATCACATTCCCGTGATTTATGACCTCAGCAGCAGAGATCCTTTAGCACTTCTACAGAACAAACAGTGAATTTCAAACAAAACTTCCCCTCCATATGCTGAAGGAGAAGATTTCCAGTGAGGTTGTTTTTCTTGTCATAATTTGACTCCGTTTGCTGCACTTCCTGTCGCCATTAATTATCTGCCCTGTACGTATATATGAGGGCAGTGCCTTGTGTAAAGACGTCCGTATGTAGTACACAGAGGCAATGCCTGTGTTTACATTAAATTGAATGAGGAGTCATGCAACTGTAGCAGGTCTGTGTCGGAAAACCCCTCCTGCTGGCCTGTTCATGAGGGCCTGTCAGTCACAGCGTTATGTGCTGTAACTTTACTGTGGTTGAGAACTGGCAACAGTCATGTGGGGTGGCCCACGAGTGTGTCAGTCACTGCCATCATAAGCTGTCTGCCCAGCACAGTAATTGGATTGTGCGCCATGCTAGCTTTGGGGTCAGTGTTTTGGGTGACTGGCAAGAGTGTGCTGCTGTTATTGGTTAGGGTGACATGCTAGCTTATGCAGTCAATGGTTTAGGCAGCATGTTAGTGTGCGAGGTAATTGGTTTTGATGACTGAGTAGTTTGCTGAAGTACACTTGGCTGCAGCCTGCGTAAGTGCGTGGGGTTCCATGTTAAACGTTTAATCCCACTATGGTCAGATTGGTTTAACTGCTGAATTTATCCCACCCCCTGTAGTTTGATTGGTTAATTGCACTGCCCTGCATCATATTTGTGGAATAAAGTCTACTTGTTTCTCACAAATTTTGGGCTGCTGATTCCAAAAATAGTGTCTCTTTTGCTCTTGGACGTCACATTTTCTTACACTGTATGACGTGCATTTCATAGCATCGTCACTTTTTACAACCATTAGTAAGGTTAAGAAGTCTTGAATCATCCCTTAATCACCAGAAAAACTGCCACAAAGACATGATTTCCGTATTCCCATGAGTCAGGTGGGAACTATTAGTTCAATTCTCAGCTGATTTTCACATGTATGAATGATTCTAAAGATGTTATTTTATGCCTAATCCTGATCTCAGGCTTAGTAATATGACTGCTGACAGTGACAGGGGGAAATGCAAACATGCTACAAATGCTACATCTGTGGGTGTTTCATTACACCCAAACAGCATTTGTCGCTGTTTTGATCAGTGCATAAAAGCCAATATAGGCTATATGATATAATAAGGAAAATCTTCATTCTTATTTTGTGAAGAGCTGTACACAATAGATGCTTTTTACTTGAATTTTTTAACTCGGCGTCTTGAAATTATGGTAATAATAGGCTTTTTTGCAAAATTAGCAAAGTCTTTTTTTTCAACATGCAGGGTGATGGTGTAAAATTTTGGCGGGGTTAAATGTTGTTTTCATTGGTTTGGATTTGGGTTTGGGTGGCATTATAAAATAAAATGAAAAGGACCTACCTGTATAGTAGACATATATTTCTTAACTTACGTTGTTCATCTGCAAGTTCTTTGTTTTGTATTTTAAACTTCATGACCACTTTGAACCATGAGTTGACCGTCAAACATCCATAATATAAAACCTCATAAATTGACAACTTGGATATCTCTTTGATAACTTGAACATTTTCTAGCATAAACAACTTTCTTGTTAGAGTTGGCTTATTTCACAGCTGGCTACTATTGGCTAGTATGCTAGCATGTAGTGCATACAAACGAGTACAGAGCAGTGAACAGCAATTATTTTGCTACTTCGGCCAATGAAAAAACCCAGATGTGATTATCTAATTCAAGCTCACTAAATAACATTAACTAGTTTGCTGGCTACATAGTTTTAATGAACTAAAGTTTTCCAATGATGCTTGCTATTCATTAACATAACTTGACAACCAGCTCGGTCAGCTAACTCCATAGACTAAACTGTGGGTAACTAACTTGCCAGCTGACCAGGCTGTCTTGTTCTTTAAACGGTATGTTATAGCAAGGCGCGGTCGATTGCAAACCAAGGAAACTATATAGATTTTACTATGTTTGACCGGTACTTGATCTTTTTCGTTGGGAACCGAGAAGATCATGGGAAATATAGTTTTTTCAGGAGTTACCATCTCGGTGAAAAATACGACAATGTAAATTATAGTTGACTATGGTCAAGAAAAATGACATGCAATTGCTTTGGGATATCATGCAAAGTCTCAAAATCAAAGGCAGTCTCAATATAATGGCAAGTACTTCAAAAGTGAATTATCAAAAAACTCTATCTATGGCTGAAATCAATGGTAATTTTTACTTTCGAAACTAGTGTGATGTAGACCCCTCAGTACTCTCGCCGACTATCGGCAACGCTCAATGCTAAAAGCTAGCATGCAATCATAGTCAAAGTTGAACCCCGCTCAAATTTGTCTTTTAAACCAATCGAACTACAGGTGGAATTACATTTGACAGTGAAACCAATCAAACTACGGTGGGTGGGATTAAACATTCAACATTGAACCCTGCCCCATTCTGCAGGTGGCAGTCTGGTGCTCCTCAGTCTGCTGCCAGTGATTGGGTTAACATGATAGCTTGCCTTGGGCAGTCATTGATTTGGGTGTCATGCTGCTGAGGAGAATTCATTTACAGGAAGACACTTTTCTCAGAAAAATCTTGCTTTTTGAGTACGCTTTCTGGAAAACTTTGGACGGAATGCAATAGGGGTAGGTGGGGAAACCACAGTCTTGAGAAATGAGAGAGGGCCTCCAATACTGATAGCACACATTGAAGCCTTAGGCTAGCCCTGAGGATATTTGGGCAGATCAGGGCCCTCTGTGCTTATCTGCGGAGGAGGGAGTTCTCGGTAATTAGCATGTCAGCAGTGATGTTCTCGCTCTGGAATTCTCCTAGTCCTCACACACAGGAACAGATACAGACACAGGACATGTACACACTCAAGCACACGCAGACACGAGTACTATCACACACTCTTAGTCCACCCAGAGCACGGTTACATACTCCAGCGGTATGGAGCACAGCCTCGGGTGCATGGGAAGTGATGTAATGATAGAAAGCTGTAAATCCAGAAACTTCCAACACTCTCAGTTGGCCGTTTCTCTCAGATGGCTGTTTCTGGCTGTGATGACAGAGGACCCTATCATCTGTTAGGACACTGATTGTCATATTAATTTGGCCTGTGGGATCTTTGCTGTTCCTCTTCTGTTTAAAGTGCAGGGGGTCGTCACACATAAACCGGTTTGACATTATTAACAGATAAACGGGCAGCTTGTTACTGTTTTACTTCTGATAAGAAACAGCTGTTAACCACTGAACAGCGCCATTTTCCACACTGCTTAAGCAAACTGAGTGTTATCCACTGAAACGGTCAGTGGTTTCTGTCCAAATGAATGTTTCTGAATCAGATCCGACAAGGAGCCGAGATCCTTTTCAGCTAAAGGAGAATCCTTGGGAAATGAGGTTGATGAAGGTGTTTATACACCTTCGCATGCCATTGTGTTGGGCTAATGTTTGGATCTGCATGAAACCGGACCCGCTTTCATAACCCTTGGTGTCTTTAATGTGGGCGACGGTTCAGAAAAGATTTATGTGTTCTGTAACTACTTATACTTAGAAGTTTGGGGTTCTTACGTTGGTAACAAGGAATTCTGCCCACACTTGTCTGCCAAGAGGGCTGTTTTTTTCCATGAGTAAAAGAGAGTTTCTCTCTCATTTTTCTCTATCGCTCTTCCTTTCCCCTCTCAAATAAACTTGCCTGAAAAAATCATTTTTATCGGTAAAGCTGTCAGCTTGACATTAATCCCGATGATTATCGATTTGCACATTTCAAATGAAAATACTGGCTGCACACCAGCTTATATACTTGCTGAATAGCCTACTTCAAGCATCATAATAATACTTATAATGATGATATGATGATTGGCAAACAGACTTGGACCAAGTTTTGTCAAAATAAATTTGCTGTTCTTTTAGCGTGTTCCTTTTCCCAGGAGTGCTCTATATGTGGCTGTTTCTCGGGCATTGAAAAGGGCAAACATAATGTCTCTGTTGCTCTCCAGTGTTCAGTTTCTCAAATATCGTCCAACACAGAAATGGTGAAAGCGTGAATCAAAATGAGTTCTCTCACAACTTTATTAGTCCTTCTACCATTATAGGTTACACTCAGTGGTCAGTTAATTCCGTAAACTTTCCTAAAACTGTGCAAGACCCTCATTTGATCCCCAGAACAGCCCAAATTTTTTATGGCATGGATTTGACAAGGTGCTTGAAAGTTTCCGACGAGATTCTGGTTTATGTTGACAGCAGGATGCAGTTGTTGTTGGCTTGAGGTTAAATTGCACATTCATGCTGTTAATCTCCCATACCACCGTAGTCTCCACTGGATTGAGATCTAGTGATGGTGGAAGCTGTTGGATTACACTGAACTCATTGTCGCGTTAGTGGAACCAGTTTTAAGTGACATGTGCTTTGTGACATGTATTCCACTGGAAGATGGGCAGACTGTGGCCATAAAGGGATGGACATGGTCACCAAAAAACTCAGGGCACCAGTGGCATTTGTGGCAATTAAATGAGCTATCAACCCTTTAACCGCCTCTCCGTTTGGTAGAGAACATTTTGAGTTACTCTATCTAATTAAAATACGATTTGAACTTAACTCAACCTGATTGAGCCATCTCTAACAGTTGGTTGAGGTATGTTATGCTGAAAAAAATCTAATTTGTTAAATTCAACACTTCTTTAAATTTGATTCAGTGATTCAAAATATGCTCCACCAATAGAGTGAGCAGGTAGTTACAGGATTAAGGTTCTGATAAGAATGTTTGCATATGGAAACAAATCTAGCCTCATAATGAAAATAAATATATTCATGATTTTTCTGTGTGGTTATGAAAACTTGGCGGCTGTTGCCAAACACAGTGGACATGCTGCGTGACGGTACTGTTGCAGCAGGGTCTGCGGTTGACTAGCCTAGTATGTGATGCTATGATATTAGCCTTAGGCTAACACACTAACTGTTAGGGTCAAATTACATTGCTGATAATTTTCTGAACATATTTCGCATCATATTGATGTTAGTATATCCCTATTGCATTTGACTTCAGAGTCTTTACTAAACAACCACTTGGCCTTGATGGTAGGATCACACAAAAGTGTAGGTTTCTGGCTGAGACACTTTCGGACTCAATGGCGTAAAATGAAGACGATCACTGCAAGATAAAGGGCATTTAAGGGTATGACTAACCGATTAAAAAACAAGCAACCAAACAAACAAACATACTAACCGAACCGACTAACATACTTGCCAAAAACTTTGGCAAGACGCGACCTTAGAATTAAAGGATTCTAACCGACATTTTGTCAAAATTTAGTTAACTATTGCATATAATTGGTAATAAATTAATAAAGTTCTATCTAATGATTACGTATGGGTATTCAATTAATTTGTTAAATTGGGTTCAGATCAGAATTACAAAGTTCCAGTTCCCAAAGTGTACACTGAGCGGCTAAACTTTGCAAGCAAATTCCTCAAAACTGTATAAATGTTAGTTAGAACCCTGTAATTCTAAGGTCCCGAAGTAACAAAACTATTCGCCCGAATTTTCTCAATAGGAAAATGGAATTGGATCTATCAGATTTTTTTCTTCGCCGCTGGTGGAAGGAGAGCGGGTGAGGACAAGCTCATCTGTCCTCCTCAGTCCTTCGATATGAGAAGTAATGTGATGGTGATGACATCATTCCTGCACTCTGGGCTGTGGAGTGCTGTCCACACCTTTCGCTTTTGGACAAGGTCATAACAGAAAGCATGCTCCTGCTTTCAGAAATGCATTCTGGGACTTCTCTTGTTGTTCGTGCTGTTAAAAAGCTGGCTGTAGAGTGACTCTGATTCTCTGTGAGTGTACGATATCCTTAGCTAACCATTGACTAATGTTCTGCTTTATAGTGATTTCATTCACCAATCAACTGCAGACAAAGCAGCTCTCTTGGACAGAAAGTTCAGTTTCCATATCTAAACAAGTAAGCACTGATCATAACAGGAAAATAGCAGGCTGTCTCCTGATGTTGCACACTACACTCTGCTCTGGATGAAGAGATCAGGGTTTTGCCCACCCAATGGAAGCATGGATGTGACATGTTGCTGAGTGAGCTACCTGAATGTGATTTAATGCAATTGTTAGTGCTGCGCTGCAGTGTTTTTCTGCTTTTGCAGTATAATTAGCACTCAAAAGCAGCCATGTTTTCCATGATAGAGCCCCTTGTCTGCATATCAGCCCTTGCCAAATCAAACAGTAGGGGGCGCCCATCCTGCAGCCTTTTGCTTTGTGCTGTGAATGGAAACCGTGTCTGCCTCGTGTCCCTGCGGCAGTGGCCTCTGATAATGTCAGCCAAGCAAAGAATAGCATGTTAAAGGTGTGGTCTCATTCCATTGGGTACAATAGATAAACCGATGGATGTATTGATTAATAAATGAAAGTAATTTTGTAGATGGTGGTGGTTGGACGGACAGTTAAATGTTAGCAATGGGTTGATTAATAATGCCAGAGATGGATGATGATGGATGGGCTGATGATGGACACAGAAACAAGCAACCCTGCTCTTTTCCTCTCTTCCCTTTCCAGAACATTCCAGGACTAGACTGAAAGGCCACACACATAACTGCAGCCAGAATACTGTCGAGTTTTTCACCTATAAGCCAGATGTAACGGAGTAAGAGTAATAACTTTTAGATGCAGGGAGTTGGCTTATCCATTTGGACAAAGGTGTGGAGTCGCGCTTGGGTTTCTACATTTCTGTCTAACCCACTTAGTCTCCCCATCTGTCAGCTTCACAAGCGGCAGCCATGTTTGAGGTACACCGCAGACACACGCTTGTAATGAGAGATTCTGTGGTTAACGCCAGTGTGCCTGTGTTGTGTCCGTGTATTTATCCGTGTTTATGCATCTGCATATAAGTTTAGGTGTGCAAGCATGATTGACTATATGTTGGGAGAATGTATTGGGTGTGCATGCATGCATGCGTCTGCACGCTCATGTGTATAATTGGGTTTTTTTTGGTGAGTTAGCCCTGGCTTTGTGAGCTGTTTGTGAGGTGATTATTGGCCTGCTGCTTGCATGGCCTGTTCGGCATTTAAGGTTTCTCAAAGCATTTAAAGCTAATCGTTAGTGCAGTTCAGGGTCAGGCAAGGACATAATTTTCCATCCATGCAGCTTTGAGTCACCTTCAGTATTGTTTCTGCCAGGGTTCGTGGTCCGTTCGGGATCTTGGCCCATCATCCTCTAAATTTCCATGCTCTGACCACCACGCGCCACCCCGTTACCTTCCTGCTAAATCAAGTTAGTGACCTCCGCTTCCCCTATGCTCAGAAATGCCGTTTCTCATGGTAAACGTCTATTTGGGAAAACAATATATAACCAGCCTTGAACTTTCTCCTGGATTCGATGAAACCACCGAGTCATCTTGCAGAAACATGATGTTCAATCAAATGATTTTACGGTAAAAAAATCGCTTCAAGTCTAGGTTTCTTAAGGGGAGAGGCATTTCATTTGAAAATGGATCCAGGCTTTTGTGGTGAGTTGAGTTGACTGCGGGGTGGTGATGAAATGCAGGGGTTAGTCTTGACAGCGGTAGTTGGCACGGAGACCGAGAAAGTTCATGGTGCTCAAACTTGGCCGGTAGTGATGGTGCGGTCGTGGGTTTAGGGGGGTGCGGGGGTGTGCACTGCAGGTCCCAGGTGCGCACGGGGAGCTTCAGGTTTCTCCAGAAGATGGGCACAGTTACAGTCGCACCTGGTGGGATGCGAGTGTCACCGCTTTTCCGAAACTCAGCTCACTTCTGTTTTCGTAATGTTGCGTGGGGATGAAGCTTTTCTTAATCCTCATCTGTGGGCAGATGCCTGTGTGCCAACCCTCTCAAAAATGTACCTGTTATTATGTGCCGTGTGCTACATGCCAAGCCTGAGTCGGAGAAGAATTTTCTGTGGGACCGCTTCCAGGAAGCGCACCGAACCAGACCTGTCTTGTTGCAGCTTCGCATAAACGCATACCTCAGCGGACAAGTAATCCCTTTTCTTAATAGCCAGTCATCTACGGCCAGTTAAAATTCCTCCAGTAATAAATCCGCCCTTTATTAAAGTCAGAGTGGGTTCTGCGAGTGGCGCCTGTTTCCTGGCGTCTGCGTTTCGCCCGTCAAGGTGAAGGCTGCGATGCACCCAGGAAGCCGCGCGGTTACAGCAGGCACTGTTGCCTATCTGCTCCAAACTCTGGAGCCGGCAGAAAGCCGTCGTAGTCCCTGAGGTCGGCTACATTAGCAGCGTTCCTCCATGAAAAAGTAATGATCTACTTAAATTGGTGCAGAAGATGATTTAAACTGCTGGAATGTTCAGCATGTCCGTTGTTTAATTTTCTGAAGTCTGACTGCTGAAACATGGTCGGGCATTGTGGAGTTGTGGGGAGGGCGAAGTAATGATCCAAACCGAGGCCAGACCCACAAAATCACTTAACTCTTGGCAGCTGCCGTCAGGGCAAGAGGGAATAAGAAGCGTTTAAGTGCCGGGAGAAACATAAGGAGAGGAGCAGTCGGCACAGACACTGTACTGCACCCCTCTAACGCACCCCCTCTCCCCGCCCATGTGAGCTGCACCACAGTATTAAAGTATTGCTCTTAGCAAACTCTGCTCGGCCTCATTTTCTGAATGCGTATGAACGTACTGTGATATAATCAAGGAGCCGTGGGAATTGATGAGGTGGCTACAGCTATTGGTGCGTGTTATAGAAGAGCGGGCTGTAGATCATGTGTGGGGGGGAATGAAAACGCTTTGAGTAACTGTGACCCTGCTGGGTACCATCGACATGCCTGGCTGTAGGACCCAGTGCAACGGGAACATTTGAGTACTTTAGCAGAGGTCTGCGCTTTTTGAGCATTATGACCCCTAATTCCTCTACACCTGGAACCAGTGAACCAAAATCTGTGGATCCCTGATCCAGTAGCAGTGGCAGACTGATCCAGGGCCTGTGGGGCAGTAATTTAGAATCTGTGGAAGATCCCCAATATGTATACAGGATCCTATTCGTGCAAAAGAAAGTGAAGGACTTACATGGTGACAAATTGAATAAGCAGATCTTGGCTCTTTTGTACGGAGCATGACCTGGTTGGGACTGTGTTTAGCCCAGAGCAGGCCCCGATCCATCATCTTATCCCAGGGGACGATTGGTGGGTCCTTCTCACACCCTGAGCCATTCTGCAGAATGCTCCTCGGGTTGAGTAATGAGCCTGTTCGGGTAGGGAGACAACTCGCGAAAAAGCACTTGTGGGCTCGCACAGAAGTGCTGAAATTCAGGCATACCTTCGTTTTCTGTACAAACAGAGAAGTACATATCAAAATACGTACGCGCTCCGGGTCCCAGGGTTCGAATGCTGCATCGCGTGGAGAGACTCGTCAGAGCATCCCAACCGAAGGGAACTGCACAAACATTACAGAGTTCTCTCAGGCCCGGCTCTTTTCCACATGGAATGATGATTGTTTTTCTTCTGCTTTGTAATTGTTTGTTTTCCCTAAAGAGCATCATCATTGCTATGGTTACCGCACGGGCTGTATACTTATGTATGACTCAACCCATGTTGACTACCCAAGTGAAAAATGAATTCGCTGCCAGTCAAAGTGCAGGAATGGGATAAACGTTACATGTCAGGGCTCTTTGGGCATGGGAGATGCAGTGCTGTACAGCTCTCTCGTGGCTAAGCTGGGGTGTGCCCTCCGCCAGCACATTCCTGTGTCAGACGCAGCAACTGACTGCCGTTCGCATCCAGGCATTTTATGCGTATGCATTTATATTTTGGTATGTATTTTGCTTGGAACATAGTTTTGGACATTTGGATACATGCACAGGACATTTCTGCATATATAGCTTTTCTATACCGCCCGATATCTGGCCAGATAAATGCGATGAAGAACTCAAGAATTCAGTTGCAGTGCCCCGCCATAGGAGGCAAAACCACTTGGCCTGAATACTCCGATCCACAGTGCCCTCACCCTTGCGGCCCCGCGGCCTGACTCGCGCTCGGCGTGGAGCTCACCTCTCGCGCTCGCGTTCCTGCAGGCTGCTGAAGGTGGCGCTGCGGTGCCGGAGCTGGCAGTTTATCCTCTGCTCCTCCTCCAGCCTGTGCAGGGTCTGCCTGTGAGCCTGTTCCACCAGGAGCAGCTGCTCCAGCATGCGTCTGTGCGTCTCTCTCTGCGTCTGCACCAGCCTGTCCAGCTGCGGAGCACAGAGTCACGGGCGCGTCAGCAGGGCTTTCACACGAACTACATGTATGCATGTACACATATGCTACCTGCACACATACATACATGCATACATACATACATACATACACACACCATATGCACACATACTGACATACAACCTCAATTCCGAAATAGTTGGGACGAAGTGTAAATTGTGAATAAAATCAAAACGCAATGACTTTCAAATCACACCAGCCAGTATTTTATTCACAATAGAACAGAGATAACAGAGCAAATGTTGAAACTGAGAAATTTCACAATTTTATCAACAAAGTGTGCTCATTTCAAATTTGATGGCTGCTGCAGGTCTCAAAAAAGTTGGGACTGGGGCCTGTTTACCATGGTGTTGCATCCCCTCATCTGTTTGAAGAAAAAAGTGAGTGATGCAGTGGCGTCTGAGGGCCCGAAGATCACGGGCATCCAGTAAAGGTCTTCGTCCTTGTCCCTTACGCACAGAGATTTTTCCAGTTTCTCTGAATCTTTTGATGATGTTATGCACTGTCGATGATGAGACCGTCAAAGCCTTTGCAATTTGACGTTGAGGAACATTGTTTTCAAAGTATTCCGCAATTTTTTTACGCAAACCTTCACAGGTTGGAGAGCCTCTGGCCATCTTTACTTCTGAGAGACTCAGCCTCTCTAAGACATCCCTTTAATAGCCAATCATGTTACACACCTGATGCCAGTTACCTTAATTACTTGCTAAATGTTCTTTCAGCTGATTCTCTTATATATTAATTGCTTTTTCTGCCCTTTTTTTTTGCCTGTGTCCCAACTTTTTTGAGATGTTACAACCAGAAAATTTGAAATAAGCTCATTTTGAGGATAAAAATGTAAAATGTCTCAGTTTCAACATTTGAAATGTTATCTATGTTCTATTGTAAATAACATATTGGCTCATGTGATCTGAAAGTCATTGCATTTTGATTTTATTCACAATTCACACTTCGTCCCAAGTATTTCGGAATTGGGGTTGTATTGACAATTATGCATACGAACATACTTTACATGCATACTTACATGCATACTATGTACATACTCATACTGCATACATATATACGCATGCATGCACATGTACAAGCATACATGCGCGCGCGCACACACACACACACACACACACACACACACACACACATACTCACAGCAGACTCGACTTCAACAAACTCTTCAGGGGCCAGTAAATTCTAACTGTCCATGGGTAAACTAGTCACTGAAGTTTTCAAAACAGAACTGTCTTCATACGTTCCTAAGTGTGAGTATGCTTTACTTTTGTAATTAAAAAGTTCTGAAGAGCCTGGATCTTCCAGATTAATTTTGGTCAGGAGGGGTATGTTCTCATACCTCAGACATGGGCTTCTCGTAGATGTCCTCGCACCCCTGCAGGGCCCTGGCATGGAGAGCATCACTGCGCAGTGTCTGGAGCGCTCTCAGCGGCCCTTCGCATCCGTACCGAGCCTCCAGCTGGGCCCGGTCCACCCGCTCTGCCTCCAGAACCTTGATCACTTCGTCTCTTGCCTGTGGGGGGGTCATCTTTAATTTATTGAAACATCTCCATACATTGCTAGCAGTTGGAAAGACAGCCTCTTCTTGGGGTAATATTCAAGGCCAATTCCTTCTCTCATATAGTTAGTGCATAAGGTGTTTCACTGGCGTGTCTGAGTGATCTGCCGGAGTGTACTCTAGTCCTACAGCCCTCTGAAGGGTTAAGGTGAGCATTCCCAATCCTCCCTCTGGAGTGCCTCAGAATTTGTCCATTTTTTTTCATACCTTAAAATAAAAGGCAAATATAGACCCAAGAAACTTAAACAAGGTGACTTCACCGCACAAACAGTTCGCTTAATTTATTAAGTAAGGACTGAGAAACAAGAGAGGCAGCTCAGACTCTTCAGGGCCAGGATGGGGGAGCTCAGAGTTGGGTTATTTTTGTACGAGACCGAGCTGGGGTACCTGTAACCCCCCTTACCTGGAGCTCACCCTCCAGCACGCTGAGCAGGAGCAGCAGATCGTCCCGAGTCAGGTCCCTCTCCTTCAGACCGTCCCTTCGCCCGTGGGCATGGTTCTTTCGCACCGTCCCGGTGTCCCTGTGTCGCTCCTTGCTCCGCCCAGCGTGCGCTGACCCGGTCCCCTCGCGCTGTCCGTTTCTCGCCTGGGACCGCTCCCTATGCCGGGACGACCCCCTGATCCCGGTCGAGCCCTCCGTACTGTTGCTACGGGAACGCATCCTCTCTTGCCTGCAGGAGGAGAACAGCCGGTTTGTTTTTATCTTTTCTGCGCTTAAATTCAGTGCGTTGAGTGCCACTCTTTGAGTATGTGCATTCTGCATGTTTTTATGGTTTTTGTGCATTCAACAGCCAAGTACGACCTCAGCCACAAGGCGTGTGGAAGAATTTCGGTACTTGGGCACTGAAACCGCATCAGATTGGAATTAGAGTTGAGGAGTTGTTTCAGATGACTACATTAACAATTCACTCCTCAGAGCCCTGACCGAGAGAGGAGACGAACCCCAGACTTCCTGCTGTTTGTGGGCCCGTCGGCCATGTTGATTCATGGGCTGCAGGCATGCACAATCAAGAATGTTTGAGCGTTCCCGCTGAAGAACCCGGCAGCTGCTCAGATGCTTCAGAGCTGTTAGTTGTGTTCTTTTTGATTGGTGCTTTGCACCCTGTAACTTTTGATTTAGCCTTTCATAAACACACGTCGCTGTGGAGGGCGCATATGTTCATCTCCGGAAAACTTTTCACCCTGATGGAAGAGCGGGGCCACCCTAAATCTCACAGCCCCATTTGCATGACCCCCACCCTCCCCCCCTCCAGCCCTGATCTCTCCGAGCAGTTAAACAGTGCTGGCGTCATGGCGTTTGGCTCCGACTCCTTCTGAGTAAGAAGAGCCCGGGGTGACTGTATGTGCGCGCAGACAGTGTGCCGCGAGATTCAGGCATGATGTCATCTTTACATCCCAGACGAGAGCATTTCCGCCGTTCCCCGATCGCCCTCGGTGATCCCAGGTTGTAGAATAATGGGCAGGATTCCCAGAGACTGTTGAGCTGTCTCTTTGGGCAGGACTCGGCAATACTGTTCTTGCAGCTTTAGAGTATATTAATTTTTGCAGTTTTTTATGTTGATGTTGCTCATTACACAGTCAGCAAACTTCTGTTATCATGGTGAAAACCAAATCCCACCCGGCTCTGCTGTGTTCGGCATTGGGTATAGTATTGGGGACCATGCTTGTAAAAGGTCTCAGGTGCAGAAAGTGTACTTCTTTCGGCTTACATTCTCATCAGTGTGAAATGATAGTTATTGCCCTCAGCGGCTCCTATACTTTCTCTAAAGGTACCACTGATGTTTTCTACTGGGCGAATCGCCCTGCACAAGAACGACTCCCAGGTCGCTGTAATGCAGTTTCTCCAGACTGAGTCTTGAAGGCGAGTCTGAAGCAGCTGCTATGGGATTCGCTGGCGCTTGGGCACTTTGCAGAGGTTATATCTTCAACTCCAACGTATCCCACCCAAACACATTTACATTGGAATTTAACTGACAGTCCAAGGTACTGTTTATTTGCACAGCCAGAAATTCACCCAAAGCATCTTTCTCCAAACTGCACAAAGGTTCCTGCCCTTGGAATTGAACCTTAAACCTTTATCTGGGGGTACAGGTCCTGTTCTACAAGCATCATACCACACTGGTTTAGATGACAGGGTCACCCAGGCGAAGGAGTACTGATCGGCGCTGACAGAACGTGTTCATGGGCTGAGACCTGCGAACTGCTTTTGCGGAGACGGCTAATAGCAGCGTTTTGCACATTGTGTTCTTACATAGTTGCTCTATTAGAGCATTTTTACTCAAAAAGCTGTAAGCCTGGCAACTGAGCAGAAAGAGTTTGATTAATGACCAAATTAGGCAAAAAACAACAGTCCTCCATCCCGCTACTAATGTTTTTTATGGTGCTACTTTTTTCTGACTTGGCCCTGAACAGAAAACTTTGGAACAACAATCAGCAGCAAGTATAACTTCAGAAACCTTGATATCCCTTAAAATAGAAGATAAAAAGACACTTTAACTTAAGTGTTCTTTCTAGGCAAGCTAAATTTAGAATTAAAGTTTTAAAGCTGCTGTTTTTACCTCGCTTTTCTCTGGAAAACATGACTTGGCCCACAAGATAGGTCAATGACATAATTCATAAATACCATGCGGCACACTTCCCCGAAAGGAAGGGTTGGCAACTTTGGATAAACCAGAAAGCACAAGGCAGATTTTGAACATCGCAAGCCGAAAAAACACCCCCTTGTTTCAGTTATTGCACCAAAGCCACTCTCCTGAACACGCACTGCATATCTGTGCCAAATAATTTTCACACTCAAGGCACAGAAGGAATCATGGCTGGAGGATGAGCCTGGTATCAAAATGTTGATCAGAATGAGATCTTTCATATGCCATAACTTAATGTGATCATCAGCCTATCCCACATGGTGATGTGACCCCATGATGTTTTCCTAACACGCACTTTTTCAAGGTTTCTCTGGTGAATTACAAGAAAACACATGACATATCCATGGTTCCAATACTTGTTTTTTACTACACTATCATAGTTATTAAATTGATGCAGTGTTGCTATTGAAGCTTCCATAGTTCCCATGATACTAAGGCTTAAAATTGGTAACTGAGCAAATCTCATTGAAGAAAATCCAGATTTTGGCTGAAGATTGTGACACCTAGAATGGTCATACCATTGGTTTAATTGCAGTTTTTAATAGTGCTACAATATGTCTTTCAGCTCTTAATTTCATTTAGCTACCTCTACTACACATGAGGTTATGAGGGCTCAAAAATGCTAGAAAAAATGACATGAGTTAAAAAGCATAAAATTTGAACCCCCCCTCGGGTACTTTTAGAGCCTGTAACTCAAAAAAATTTCTCAAGATCAAGGTAAAATTTGGCAAAGATTCATTAAATATGCTGTAGTTATTGTACTATAAAAATCAGCTGATTATGAGGGGGTAAGGTGGGAACGTTTTTCAGATTTGGTTGATTTTACATGAAGTGACCCACATAAAATGTTAATTCAAAATGGTAATGTGATTTCTTCTGCCTGGGGTTATTTATTTATGTATTTATTTATGTTTCTTTTAAGCCTATGTATCCGGATTAATGGAGATGGCATCATAAAGTGATTTCAAATGCAAATACACTTTGCACTGCTAGAATCTCAAAAATGTATTTTTTATTGCATAGCGGCAACAAATTTGACAGCCCATTTCATGAATCAGCAACTCAGGTGTGGCAATAATTATAATGAAGACTTGAAGCTCTCGAAAATATGCTGTTTGCAGAAGAAATCTTTGAACCAATCTGGGAAGAACGCACACCTTAGAGTCTTTAGAAAACCTTCTGCTTTATGAGATAAAGAAGATAAAAAAACATTCACAAAATGGTCTCCGTAGGCTGTAATGACAGTGCGTTATCGCACACTAGCGCCCCCTGTGGACTGGATAAGTGTATAAGTGGCCTTCCTGTGCCTCATGTCTGTGTGAGCCTGACTTGCAAGCTGCACAAGAAGATGCGAATTATGGCTGAGAATCACATGCTTCTGAGGCCAGAAGGTTTCTTTGAATGGTGGTAGAACTAGGAGAGGAGGATGTAGCAGTGAGCAATGCTCTTATACAATGAATTTTGTAAATATATGGTCAGTGATGCTACCTAAAAAGATATAGACCACCTGTTTCCATGATATGGATATGATTATCAACAAAATAAACCAGACCATCTCCATCTGAACCTCCTTGTGTTCAATTCCATTGTGTTGGAACACAGAGCAAAAAATTATCCAAATAATTAGACTATATGCTGTAATATAATACTATAATAATAATAATAATATGTATAATAATATATAATACTGTATATACAAATATATTGTTGGTAGTTGAAAAACATCTTGAATTTTACGCATGAATGATTTGTGGCTGGAGCACGATTTAGATTTTCTTTTTAAAATATGCCCATTTTGAAATGGAGCTGAGTTGATTTGGTTGATTGAATATTGTTTGTGAAGCTGACTGGTTCTGCCTTTCCCCTCAGTCTCCGAGCCTCGCTGGAGTCAGTTTTAGTGCGAGCAGCCAAATCCTAAATATTAGGGCTGGTGCAGTCACGGCTCCTGCTTTCGGATGTTCCTCCCATCCGCTTGTTCTTCGCTGAATCAGAGAACGGATGGCGAATGGTCGAAACGCCAACACGGTAACCACAGGCTTGGTGTCTGGCATCAATGTCGGTCGTGCCTTTTGGACGTTCCTTCTGGAATATTCTGGTACATTAACCCTCTTTCCTTCTCTGCATGAGAAAATATTATGCTTATTCAGAGCTACTGGGATTTCAACCCTTTTCTGTGAAAACCCAGTTTTTCACGCGTCTTGAAACGGCCAGCCTTTCCCCAGTCGGTGATACATCAGTCGACCAGTCAGTTTTTGCATTTGTACATCGCCTTTTTACAAAGGAGTTAGTGTTGCACAATTCCAGCTCAATGCACTCAATGCATGTTTATTATCAATCAATCATGCCCAAGTGTAGAACGTGTGGAGTACTGAAAGAGGGCCTGTATGGTTCTAGGATGTGTTGGAGGTTAAGAGTTAATGTCTTGGACTTATAGTTTATTTTTAGATCCTTTTTTTACCTCATTCTCCACCAATGTTTTACGACCACATAAGGAGGTATTTCCCTCCTGAGTAAAACCCACAAAGCTTTCGAATTTGAGATGGCTCTTGCCACTGTCTGATTGGACATTTGGGACAGGTTTTTCTCAAAATGAGACTGAAAGTAATTATTTTGCTGAAACTTATCCACTGCTGATGGAGAACAGCAGGATCCCTAGACTCCAGGGCCGTCTGGCTGCGGTTTAATGCGCGTTTCATATTGATATTATTTGAGCAAAACGGTGACTTCAGAGGGCAGTACATTCTTTGTAATCGACTGCAATTTTTAAATTATTTTTCTTGCTGAATTTATGACTCTTTTGACCCAAAATACTCATCTGCACTGCATGGGAGCAGGAGAGCGTAGGAGGAGGGACTTCTGGGATGTGAAGACGAGCAGGGTTAGGTTTTATTGTTAATTCGCACTCTTGCACTGAGCGAAAATACCTCCGCTTTTCCAGCTGGGCTCATTAGGAAGAAATTTGTATTTAATTATTTTGTAAATTATCAGGCCTGATTTTTGTTCCATCTTTTGTGTTTAAAGTAGAGGAGAGGACTGTTGACAGGAGAGGACTTTTGAATGGTATTGTGCTGAAGTTTTGGAGCTGCATTTTATATGTAGACACGCACCTCTGTTTCGGACACTGTTTGCAGGCCTCCGTTCTGTCTGCAGGCTTCGCCCAGCTACCGCAGGGAGTGCTGAATGGATTTGTAAGCCAGCTTTTCTTTGGAAAAAGGGGGTGTGAGATATATGGGATGCCGAGAATGAGGGATTAGGGAGATGGTCTGGTTTAGCTTCCGCCTGGTGCGTACCGTAAGCGTGGGCCTGAATTCCACACAGAGGACCTCATCTGTGTATGTCCCAGAAGTGCGGTGGGAGACACCCCATTAACAGGAAGAGCTAATGGGCTTCTTCCTGTCTCGCAGGGATGGTTGCAGTCATATGTTTTGACCTTAGGGGGCGGGGCGGGGCGGGGGCGGACTGTGAATGACAGGGGTTGAAAGATTAGGATACAAGTGTCATCCTGGGTGCAGATGTATACATCTGTCCATGCAGACACACACATTCCCTGCTACAGTTTAAACTCCTGCTGTGATTGCTGTGGATATGACTGAAGCAGAGTGGAGAGAGATAACTTGAGATGGACAGATTCCATAGATGTATTAAATTCTGCACATCTCTATTTCGCTTTTCTGCTACACTAATCCTGCTCATAGTTCCAATTTCTTCTGGCTGTCATGGGTTTAAATGCTAATCAGTTTTTCATTGTGTACTTTTCTAAACCCAGTGGAAATTTAACCGCACTGTCTGAACCAAGTCAGATGGACCGCTTTCAAATAGCGCTTTTCGCACGAACTGGTCGTGACTCAGACCGCCATGTGTAACAGCCATCTGGGTTGCGCCATAATGCTAACCGTACATCAGCTGAGGTGACGAAGGAGAGTTTTATAGAACTGAGGTTCTGATGGGAACTAATGCTCCAGCCATGTGTTTGTGCTCCCTCAGCCCAAAGCAGGGGGTGTAAGCTGCCTCTAGCAGACATCTTCTGAACTCCCCCTGAGGCCCCGGAGCTCTTTCAAAAGTTGGGATCTGTGATCTCCAGCGTGGATGAAACTGATGTATGGGAACTGGTGTGACCACATTGGGAAGTGTGGACCTGCTCTAAAGTAAGGAAATGTGGCATTCACCTGTGCCCAGCCTGTGATCATTTTAGTAAGGTTATGTTTTCTTCGACTCCCCCTAAAGCAGGGTGTGTTAGCCTTCACTGTGGTCCCCCTGTCACTGTCCATTCAGCTGGGTTTGTGCCCTTTCACCTACTCTAAAGCAGAGTGTGTTCCCTGTCACTCACCCTAAAGCGGGCTATGTTCCCTTTCACTCACCCTAAAGTGGGCTGTGTTCCCTTTCACTCACCCTAAAGCGGGCTGTGTTCCCTTTCACTCACCCTAAAGCAGAGTGCGTTCCCTTTCACTCACCCTAAAGCAGGCTATGTTCCCTTTCACCTACTCTAAAGCAGACTGTGTTCCCTGTCACTCACCCTAAAGCGGGCTATGTTCCCTTTCACTCACCCTAAAGTGGGCTGTGTTCCCTTTCACTCACCCTAAAAGCAGAGTGTTCCCTTTCACTCACCCTAAAGCAGGCTATGTTCCTTCCCCTTCAAAGCTCACCCTAAAGCGGGCTATGTTCCCTTTCACTCACCCTAAAGTGGGCTGTGTTCCCTTTCACTCACCCTAAAGCGGGCTATGTTCCCTTTCACTCACCCTAAAGCAGAGTGCGTTCCCTTTCACTCACCCTAAAGCAGGCTATGTTCCCTTCACTCACCCTAAAGCGGGCTATGTTCCCTCTCACTCACCCTAAAGCAGGCTATGTTCCCTTTCACTCACCCTAAAGCAGGCTATGTTCCCTTTCACTCACCCTAAAGCAGGCTATGTTCCCTTTCACCTACTCTAAAGCCGAGTGCGTTCCCCTTCACTCACCCTAAAGCGGGCTATGTTCCCTTTCACTCACCCTAAAGTGGGCTGTGTTCCCTTTCTCTCACCCTAAAGCAGAGTGCGTTCCCTTTCACTCACCCTAAAGCAGGCTATGTTCCCTTTCACCTACTCTAAAGCCGAGTGCGTTCCCCTTCACTCACCCTAAAGCGGGCTATGTTCCCTTTCACTCACCCTAAAGTGGGCTGTGTTCCCTTTCTCTCACCCTAAAGCAGGCTATGTTCCCTTTCACTCACCCTAAAGCAGAGTGCGTTCCCTTTCACTCACCCTAAAGCAGGCTATGTTCCCTTCACTCACCCTAAAGCGGGCTATGTTCCCTTTCACTCACCCTAAAGCAGGCTATGTTCCCTTTCACTCACCCTAAAGCAGGCTATGTTCCCTTTCACTCACCCTAAAGCAGGCTATGTTCCCTTTCACTCACCCTAAAGCAGGCTATGTTCCCTTTCACTCACCCTAAAGCAGGCTATGTTCCCTTTCACTCACCCCTTTGTTCCTTTCACTCACCCTAAAGCAGGCTATGTTCCTTTCACTCACCCTAAAGCAGGCTATGTTCCTTTCACTCACCCTAAAGCAGGCTATGTTCCCTTTCACTCACCCTAAAGCAGGCTATGTTCCCTTTCACTCACCCTAAAGCAGGCTATGTTCCCTTTCACTCACCCTAAAGCTGGCTATGTTCCCTTTCACTCACCCTAAAGCAGGGCTATGTTCCCTTTCACTCACCCTAAAGCAGGCTATGTTCCCTTTCACTCACCCTAAAGCAGGCTATGTTCCCTTTCACTCACCCTAAAGCAGGCTATGTTCCCTTTCTCTCACCCTAAAGCAGGCTATGTTCCTTTCACTCACCCTAAAGCAGGCTATGTTCCCTTTCACTCACCCTAAAGCAGGCTATGTTCCCTTTCACTCACCCTAAAGCAGGCTATGTTCCCTTTCACTCACCCTAAAGCAGGCTATGTTCCTTTCACTCACCCTAAAAGCAGGGCTATGTTCCTTTCACTCACCCTAAAGCAGGCTATGTTCCTTTCACTCACCCTAAAGCAGGCTATGTTCCCTTTCATTCACCCTAAAGCAGGCTATGTTCCCTTTCACTCACCCTAAAAGCAGGCTATGTTCCTTTCACTCACCCTAAAGCAGGCTATGTTCCCTTTCACTCACCCTAAAGCAGGCTATGTTCCCTTTCACTCACCCTAAAGCAGGGCTATGTTCCCTTTCACTCACCCTAAAGCAGGCTATGTTCCCTTTCACTCACCCTAAAGCAGGCTATGTTCCCTTTCACTCACCCTAAAGTGAGCTATGTTCCCTTTCACTCACCCTAAAGCAGGCTATGTTCCCTTTCACTCACCCTAAACCAGGCTATGTTCCCTTTCACTCACCCTAAACCAGGCTATGTTCCCTTTCACTCACCCTAAAGCAGGCTATGTTCCCTTTCACTCACCCTAAAGCAGGCTACGTTCCTTTTCACTCACCCCTAAAGGCTTTCACTCACCCTAAAGGGCTATGTTCCCTTTCACTCACCCTAAAGTGCAGGCTATGTTCCCTTTCACTCACCCTAAACCAGGCTATGTTCCCTTTCACTCACCCTAAAGCAGGCTATGTTCCCTTTCACTCACCCAAAACCAGGCTGTGTTCCCTTTCACTCACACTAAAGCAGGCTATGTTCCCTTTCACTCACCCTAAAGCAGGCTATGTTCCTTTCACTCACCCTAAACCAGGCTATGTTCCCTTTCACTCACCCTAAAGCAGGCTATGTTCCCTTTCACTCACCCTAAAACAGGCTATGTTCCCTTTCACTCACCCTAAAGCAGGCTATGTTCCTTTCACTCACCCTAAAGCAGGCTATGTTCCCTTTCACTCACCCTAAAGCAGGCTATGTTCCCTTTCAATCACCCTAAAGCAGAGTGCGTTCCCTTTCACTCACCCTAAAGCAGGCTATGTTCCCTTTCGCTCACCCTAAAGCAGGCTATGTTCCCTTTCACTCACCCTAAAGCGGGCTATGTTCCCTTTCACTCACCCCTAAAGCAGGCTATGTTCCTTTTCACTCATCCTAAAAAGCAGGCTATGTTCCTTTCAATCACCCAAAGCAGAGTGATCCTAAAGCAGGCTATGTTTCCTTCAATCACCCTACAGGCTCACTCACCCTAAAGCAGGCTATGTTCCCTTTCACTCACCCTAAAGCAGGCTATGTTCCCTTTCACTCACCCTAAAGCAGGCTATGTTCCCTTTCACTCACCCTAAAGCAGGCTATGTTCCCTTTCACTCACCCTAAAGTGGGCTGTGTTCCCTTTCATTCACCCTAAAGCAGGCTATGTTCCCTTTCACTCACCCTAAACCGGGCTATGTTCCCTTTCACTCACCCTAAAGCAGGCTATGTTCAATTTCACTCACCCTAAAGCAGGCTATGTTCCCTTTCACTCACCTGAAACTGGGCTATGTTCCCTTTCACTCACCCTAAAGCAGGCTATGTTCCCTTTCACTCACCCTAAAGCAGGCTATGTTCCCTTTCACTCACCCTAAAATGGGCTGTGTTCCCTTTCACTCACTCTAAAGCAGGCTATGTTCCCTTTCACTCACCCTAAAGCAGGCTACGTTCTCTTTCACTCACCGTGAACTGGGCTATGTTCCCTTTCACTCGCCCTAAAGCAGGCTATGTTCCCTTTCACTCACCCTAAAGCAGGCTATGTTCCCTTTCACTCACCCTAAAGCGGGCTATGTTCCCTTTCTCTCACCCTAAAGCGGGCTATGTTCCCTTTCTCTCACCCTAAAGCAGGCTATGTTCCCTTTCACTCACCCTAAAACAGGCTATGTTCTTTTTCACTCACCCTAAAGCAGGCTATGTTCCCTTTCACTCACCTTAAAGCAGACTATGTTCCCTTTCACTCACCCTAAAGCAGGCTATGTTCCCTTTCACTCTCCCTAAAGCAGGCTATGTTCCCTTTCACTCACCCTAAAGCAGGCTATGTTCCCTTTCACTCACCCTAAAGCAGGCTATGTTCCCTTCAATTCACTGTGAAGCAGGGTTTGTTTCCTCTCATCCACTTGAAAACTGAGTGTGTTCCCTTTCCGTCACCCGAAAGCTGAGTGTGTTCCCTTTTGGTCACCCGAAAACTGAGTGGGTTCCCTTTCCGTCATCCGAAAGCTGAGTGTGTTCCCATTCCGCCATCCGAAAGCAGAGTGTGTTCCCTTTCCGTCACCCGAAAGCAGGGTAGTTGCCTCCTCACTCACCCCAAATCAAGGCGTGTTCCTCAGGTTATCCCAATGCATGGAGAGTTCATTCAGATTTTATGCCAAAAACAAGCACCTGCTGGTCATTACACAAAAATAATTGCACACCTTAATAGTGTAATGTGGCCCGACATGAATTGCAATTACTTGCGTTTAATCTGGCATTGAGTTGTTTATTATGCTTTTACCTCTGAGCCAAAATATTTAACCCCCGCACAGATGCGGCAAATAATGTTTATTATCTCATGACAATAGCACATTTCAAGGTCTGCAGACAGATCTTAGACAGTTAGCGAAAAGTTGGTTGTAATATTTAATATGTTGGATGTGGGAGAAACGGGAACTGAACGACTTTGACAAGGGCCATATCTGTATTATGAGTGGGTTAGAGCATCTCAAACAGACTTCTGTGGTCCTCCCTGTCAGCAGATGTGAGTACGTACAAACTATGAACCACTGACAGAATTTTGGGTGCCCAAGGCTCATTGATACAAGAAGGCTATGAAGGTTATCCTGTGTCGTCCCGGCTGACCGAAGGGTGACTGTGCTATTTAGTATCATTTTAATTTTCAAGTCTACCGGTACAATATCATTTTTATATAGTCCCCCATAAGTTTCCATATGCCATGGTTACCACACACTTAAACTTAGATTCAATTTTTGTTTTTGCCTAAAAATTACTTTTATATGTGGACTATTTGCTTCCCCCACTGTTCTATTGCTATTGTTCTATTGCTTCGAAATAGCTGCAATTTCCATTACTGTGTGCAAAAGATAGGTCGTTAGTTTGATTTAATTTTGTTAGTACACAGAACCTCTGGTTATTAATTCCACTGCGTTCTTGTTACACTTGTACCGTTGTTTTGACATTCTATTTGTCATAATCACCAAACTCGCCCAGGATTGTAATAGTTATAGCGGTAAACAGCGGTGTCAGTTATATTTAGCCGGGAATTAAAACATCACGAATTAGTACAAAATTTCAAAAGGCTAACGTAATTGAAACTACTTCATAATGGAAAAGAATTAATACCAGCTAGTGCTTAAGTATCTGAAGAGTTAGTTTAACTTAAGTGATAAGAAAATGCCAAGCCTAGTTGGGCTAAATGGCCTGTTCTCACCACTCATTTTACGCTATGTTATGTTATTACCTCCGCCAAATGAAGTTGGCAGGAGGTTATGTGATTGGTGCCATTTGTTTGTTTGTCTGTTAGTTTATGAACAAGATAACTCAAAAAGTAATGAATGGATGTCTCCGAAATTTTGTGGGTGCGTCGCTATTACATCAGGGATGGACCCTATTGATTTTGACCACGATCAATCAAACAATATGGCCGCCACGGCAGCCATCTTGAAATCGTATGACACGCGATAACTGAACTTTGCTCCCACTCAGCAAGATTTGGACTGTGCTGCCTTGGTGGAGGTTTGCAGTCTTGGAGTGCCTCTAGTGTTTATTATGCTGTGTTATAATGCACGTCCTTGGAAGATCCTTCAACTAATCACGATTAAGTATTCAACAGACCCATGATATAAAGCCATATTGTCTACTTTAACAGTTGTACCATCACATATCTTCCACTGTGAGAACAGTAGTATCTAGTAATATCTATTCAAAGAAATGTTTTAGACTATCATTATTTGAAATTATAAATTTACCATCTCTGTCTATCCAGAAAGGCAAACCTAGGAATGCTTTTTCAAAAAACATCTGTGGTTTCCCTAGCAATTATTTTCTCAGAATCTTATAATAACAAGCTAAATGTGTGTCAGACTGTTATTACACAAGTAAGGAGTGCTTTCTAATCACAGCAATGCACGGAAAAAGAAATCTAAAAGGTTTACCGAAAGCATCTAAAAAGGCGCTTCGATACATCAGCTGTCAGAAAAAATGCAGTCCAGAAGTGGTAACATGAGAGTCTCTTTTTCACCTGCGTATGTTCTTGCCAGAGAGCAGCTTAGCGCATTCCTGGCTCAGAAGGCAATTCAGATAAGCATGCAGGTATGCTGGGTAACTCTAGAGGATATTCCTCTGCTGATTTATGTAAGCTATCAATTATTTGTTATTAGATTTTCTTTGCCGTTCTGCCCAAAGGACAGGGCCAATTTATTCTGTAGACTGAGTTGGTATCTCAAGTGTCTGTCTGTTATGCATTACCTCAAAAGCAGACATCCTCGTTTCTTATTAGGGGAGTGCTCTGTCTGTAGCATGTCACAGTTTTTCATGATATACAATAAGTTGCGATCACTGAGAAATTATGTTTTTTTTTTATTTTATTTTTTTTTAAAGATTATTTTTTGGGGAATTTTTCCTTTATTTGACAGTTATACAGTGTAGAGAGACAGGAAATTTGGGGGGAGGAATGGGGGAAGACATGCAGCAAATGACCTGAGCTGGAATTGAACCCAGGTCGCTGCGGGAAGGACACAGCCTTTATGGTATGCGCGTTTAGTCCAATGAGCCACCGGGGCGCTCCAAAATTATTTTATTTTTAAATAAACTTATGCCTGTATTCTATGAGGTAATATCAAATCAATAAAAAAAATCAGCCAAGACATTGAAAGAAGTAAAAAAAAAAAAATTGGATTGCTTTTTGAAATGTCTTTTATTTCAGTCTTTTGGTTTGATTCATGATTGTAGAGCCCCACCATTTATCCTCTATTACCCCCATAACACACTGTGTTACCCCTCATGTACAGTGCTGTAAAAAAGCATTTGCCCCTTCCCAATACTTTCTAATCTTGCGTATTTGTCGCATGGATGTTTCAGATCATTGCCTGATTTTAATATTAGACAAAGATTACCCAAGTAAACACAATTATTTTGTTTATTGAGGAAAAAAGCTATCCAACCCTACCTGCCCAATGTGGAAAAGTAATTGCCTCCTTAGTTACTAAATCCACCAATCGATAAAATTTGATTGGTAACTGGGTCCAATATCACTTGATCGCTCCAGGAAATACTGCCAGCCTTGTTGAATCTAAACATTACGAAAATGAAGCCTGTCTGGCAATGTGAAGTAGGCGGAAAGCAGCACATGATGCCGCAGTCTAAAGAAATTTGGTAATCGATGAGCAACAAAGTTGATGATATTTATCAACAATGTCTGGTAAGGGTAACAAAGCTATTTATATAAGGCTCTATGACTCCATACAAACCACAGTGAGAGCCAATATCTACAAATGGAGAAAACCTGGAAGAGTGATGAACCTTCCCAGGAATAGCCGGCCAACCAAATTTCCATTAGTTTGTGATCTAAAGCTCAAGTGCAGTTGGATTATACAACAGGAAAATGATTCAAAACACACATGGAAGTCTACCTCTAAATAGCTCAAAAGAAACAAAATTTATGTTTTGGAGTGGTTTAGTTGAATTCCTGACTTGAATCCAATTGAGCTGCTGTCACATGACCTTAAAAAGGCAATCCGTGTTGAAAACCCACTAGTGTAGCTGAATTAAAACAATTCTACAGTGGAGAGTGGGCCAAAATTCCTCCACAACGATGTAAAAAGACTCAATGCCAGTTATCACAAACTTTTGATTCCAGTTTTTGCCACCAAGGGTGGCAGTACCAGTTATTAGATTAAGGGGGGAATTACTTTTTCAGATGGGTGATATTGGTTAATATGACTAACACCTCACCTTCAATAAATATGATCATTTAAAAGCTTCATTTTGCACTTTTGTTGTTTTTGGCTCATATTAAAATTAGTTCAATGATCTGAAACATTTAAAAATGACAAATAAGAAAAAATAAAAGTAATCTTGAAGGGGAAAATACTTCTTCACCGCACTGTAATCGTGAATTTGCCAGTTTGGTACCACAAAGACCAAGCTCAAATAGAATCGATGATAGGAATGTCTCACTGTGCAGCAGGCCAAGTATACTGGGCTTTGCAACTATGGATAAAAATTGAATGAACAATTATTTCAAACAATGTCGGTGATGGTACCAACCCCAATTCCAATGAAGTTGGGAGGTTGTGTAAAACGTGAATAAAAACAGAATGCAATGATTTGCAAATCTCATAAACCCATATTCTATTCACAATAGAACATAGACAACATATCAGATGTTGAAAGTGAGACATTTTACAATTTCATGAAAAATATTAGCTCATTTTGAATTTGATGGCAGCAACACACCTCAAAAAAGGTGGGACAGGGCCACGTTTACCATTGTGTAGCATCCCCTCCTCTTTTAACAACAGTCTGTAAACATCTTGGAAGTAAGGAGACTAATTGCTGGAGTTTAGGGAGAGGAATGTTGTCCCACTCTTGTCTGATGAAGGATTCTAGCTGCTCAACAGTCCTGGATCTTTGCCGGATTTTTCATTTTGTGATGCATTAAATGTTTTCTATTGGTGACAGGTCTGGACTGCAGGCAGGCCAGTTCAGCACCCGGACTCTTCTACTGTGAAGCCATGCTGTTGTGATGGATGTAATATGTGGTTTAGCATTGTCTTGCTGCAATATGCAAGGCCTGCCCTGAAAGAGACATTGTCTGGATGGGAGCATATGTTGTTGTAAAACCTCTATATACTTTTCAGCATTGATAGTGCCTTTCCAGATGTGTAAGCTGCCTACACCATAAGCACTAATGCAACCCCACACCATCAGAGACGCAGGCTTTTGAACTGAGCACTGATAACAAGCTGGATGGTCCCTCTCCTCTTTAGTCTGCATGACACTGCGTCCGTGGTTTCCAAAAGGAATTCAAATTTTGATTAATCTGACCACAGAAAAGTTTTCCATTCTGCCTCAGTCCATTTTAAATGAGCTTTGGCCCGGAGAAGACAGCTGCATTTCTGGATTGTGTTCACATATGGCTTCTTCTTTGCATGATACAGCTTTAACTTGCATTTGTGGATTGCACGGTAGGCTGTGTTCACTGACAATGATTTCTGGAAGTGTTCCTGAGCCCATACAGTGAATTCAAGTGCAGAATCATGCCTGTTTTTATGCAGTGCTGCCTGACACATATCCCGAAGATCACAACCATCGAATATTGACCTTTAGACTTGTCCCTTGGGCACAGAGATTTCTCCAGATTCTCGGAATCTTTTGATGATATTATGTACTGTAGATGGTGGGATATACAAAGTCTTCGCAATTTTACATCGAGGGACATTTTTCTGAAATTGTTCCCCAATTTTTAGAAGCAGTTTTTCACAGATTGGTGAACCTCTGGCTATCTTTACTTCTGAGAGACTCTGCCTTTTATACCCAGTCATGTTACTGACCTGTTGCCAATTAGCCTGATTAGCTGCAAAATGCTTCTCCAGTTGTTTTTTATTCATACCACTTACTTTTCCAGGCTTTTGTTGCCCCTGTCCCAACTTTTTGAGATGTGTTGCTGCCATTAATTACAAAATGAGCTAAATTTTTCATGAAATGGTAAAATGTCTCACTTTCAACACCTGATATGTTGTCTATGTCCTATTGTGAATAAAAAGTGGGTTTATGAGATTTGCAAATCATTGCATTCTGTTTTTATTCACGTTTTACACAATGTCCCAACTTTTTTGGAATTGGGGTTTGTAATTTGAAACATTATCAATGGCTTAGTTGTGTTTCTTCATCAATACATTGCTAATAATAATATTTCAGTATCTTTAAAAACATACAGATGTATTGTATTCTTGAGTCTAATCCCTCAAACATTTTAGAACATTCTGGTATCTAATAGACACTGCTATTCTGAGCCACTTGGACTGTTCGTATTTACATACAGTTAATTTTTACAGCCTGGTATTTGCTAAAGCTGTTCAGCCCGAAGCACCTTGCTTAACCCCTTAGAACCCAAACCCATTTCTCCTTGAAAGAAAATTACTTGAGATATGAAACACACGAAGGGATCACGTGGAACACATTTCTGAAAAGGATTGGTGACACCTGTGTTAGCATGGGTTCTTATGGGGTTAAGGGAATTAAGCTTGTAACCTGTCATTCTTTAACTGTTCAATTGGTCACCTTCCTGATTGCTGGTTTATGAATCACATTTAACATACGGTTATGCATTACAAATTTAACCCTGACCCCCCCCCCCCCCCAATTCTTTATCCTTCTGACTCCCTACTTTGGGTGCATGAGTGTCGGTCTGCTCTGGGCCTGCAGTTCATTTGGCATTACTCAACCTGAAAGACGTCACTTCTTTTTTTGGGAAAGAATAAGAGCAGTGGTCCATCGGTCACTGAGGATGCATCCATAGAGCTGGCGCTGGCTCTCTTCGAATTGCGGAATCCTGAGGTTTTTGTTTTTTTTTTTTTTTTTAAGACTGGCTGCAATGAGTGTATTTGTGACGGTGCTGCCCTCTAGAGGTTAAGGGAGGCGCTACTAGCCACAAATGCATATATCTGGAGACGAGAATAACAGCAAGTGGAAGACTGACAGGAGGAGTCGCACAAATTGCTAAAATGATGAGCTTGCAAAGAGGAAGCGTTCTCTCACTGACGACGATTCGATCAGTAAATGATGCTGATTTGATTTGAACAGCTTAATTGGATCCTAGTTTGTAAGCAATTTGTACATCATTAGCTCGGTTCGAGAAGAGACAGCTATGCTGAAAATCTGTAAAATGCTTGCAGCAATTCATTCGAAGCCATTGCCTAATGGCTCAGCTTATGTATTTAGATTTTACTGATGAGCCAAGACCTTTTATACTCCTGGTGTATTTGCATAGCGTGTCCTCGTCCATGACTGAGTCCTAGACAGTAGCGTTCTGCACAAAGAGACTGAAGTGATGAATAACCACGGGAATCCCTGCGCTGCAGTGTCGCACAGAGGAAGGAACACATTTTCCAGGCGTTATTACACATTATTCCGAACAGTGACCACAGCATATACTCCAGGAACCATCTCCCTGACTAAATGCCAGTAGAGGAACTCCTCAAATCTATGATCCCAGAGTGACGCGGTATCGCACGCACTTGATAACCATTACTTCTGAACATAAGAGTCAGCGGTAAAGCAATAGCCCTGGTTTACCATCAATGTGCCTTAAGCTACTCTCATATATGTGCGAAACATCCTTAAGATTGTGTGCGAATGCAAAAATCACGCGAATGTGTGCGATTTCATAGGAATGTTACGATTGCCTATGAATAAGTTAAGAATAACTCGTAACTTATTCGTATCTTTGCCCTAACGTTGTCGTAATATTCGCAGCTTGTCGTGCAGTTTCGTGCATTTTTTCAAGATACGATTGAGTTACGACATCTGTGAAACCACTTACGATGTCTGCGAATGAGTTACGACGGAGTTATGAACATGTACGACCGCTGAAAATTTTCAACATGTTCAAAAATTTTATGACATTCTACGAAACCTTGCGAATAGTAACGCACCTTACGATTGTCTACGACTACTCGTTACGAACATCTACGAATTAATAAGAATTGTACATCTCACACAATCGTATCCCCGTCTTAAGGATGTTTCGCAGATATCGAGGGCTTGGAGCACAATGATGATATGTCCAAATTTTTGTGATTTTCAGATTTTTACCTCCTGTCACACATTTCTATCAGCTAATTCTTGGAGCACAATAATTATATGTCCATGTCCATGAAACAGAATTCATGTTTTCATTTTGGGGTATGTCCAACAAAATCTGCTTATATGAATTAAACATTAGTATTTTGATGAATAAACATGAATAGTATTACAGAATCATCTGTCTTCCATTGCAAACAAATTAAACTTCAATCTGTCACCATTGTGTTATGTCACATCAAGTGCTAGAATTGTTGGAGCTCGGAGGTGACATGTCCATTTTGGCAATTTTGGCTATGATGTTGCAGTACCACACAAATGAAAACTTACATGTTCAGAAAAAATTTTCATAAATTTGGAATGAAAAGTTGTTTCGGGACACAAATTAAAATACTTTTAATTTGCCAAGAACACTAAGAAGTTTTTCCAAAGCAGAAAAAGAAAATTGGGCATGTGGAGTGCATCCATTTCCTTGGCCGTTCAGGGATATTTTCGACCTTTGCTTTCAATGAAACATAACAAAATTGCAACAAAATTCAAACATATCCAGAACATCTCAATACCATTGCTTTATTTTTACATTTTTTTCTGTTAAATAGGTATTTCTCTTTGTATTAGATGTAACACTAAACTTTTTTAAACATCTTATTGACTTGATTGACTTATTGCCAGTTTTGTTGGTTTTAGTATAAAACCGTTAAATCTAATGATTTAATCTCATGTTAAATCAATTTGATATGCCTGATACAGGAGCGGTTTGTAAAAATTAAACTTTTTGTTATCTACTCACGGCTACCAAATTATACAGTATACGGCCCAATCTCTATTGTGAAAAGCGCCGACGTCAAACGTCAGATTTTGCACATGGTGCCTATGAAAACAACCGTATATATTATGAGTCATTATCAATTTATAATGAACTCGCATTTCAAACATCTTTAAATGTATACTGAAGGACTTTAGTTCTGCATATATTATTTACGGTGTGACTTCTGATCAAATGATAGTTTAAGAATATAATAAATTGATTTAATAAAAACTTTGTTCTATTGCACTTACAGAAACAAGTCTTGGCTAAACAAGGTTAATTATTCCATCATTATCAAAGTGCCAAAGCGCACCATCGTTTGGTCAGAAATCGCTCCATGAATAATAAATGCAGAACTGAAGTCCTTCAGTATACGAAATATTTACTTCATGTGGATTTGTAGTCATGTTGAAATATTTTCTTGGTGATCTGAATAAGCGTTTTGAATTATGCGCTCATGTCTGCAGTACCAGCAGCCCTGCATCCTAGCTTACTGATCAGACCAATAGCCTGGATACATCTCTGCCATGCGGAGAGATTATAATGCTCTGTACTGCAGTCATGTTCAGACAGGACGGTCACACTGGGGCCAAATGCAGCTCTCCGTGTCTGAGCCCAGAGGGCGAGCAGTGCAGAGAGACAGAGCCCCAGTGACGATAGCAGGCCTGCAGGAATTATGGGAATGCAGCTGGAAGCATGGTCTGGAAATACACACCGGTGACTTGAAATGGGTAGACCCTACAGCCATGCACTCAGTGTTGACATCCTGATGTGTTGACATGGAAACAAAACTGTATGAGGAGGAGGGGTTAGGTAGCATTAAACCTCGAGAGTTATGTCCCGTCCAGCTGTACTGTCAGAATGGGCTCGGCACACATAGGAAGTATTGGGAGGACCGCTGCTATGCGAAGAATGACTGTGGATGTGCTGCCCCACTGCCAACAGCCAAAGCCTCAGTGTGCACTGGTTCAGTGGAAGGATTACGGTGTAAAATCCATTCATGTTGGGTGAGGACCAGGCTCTTGCTTCGCGTGTTAGATGTATCAGCGCCGCCATCTGCTCCTGCCAATCATCAAAGTCTGAAAAGCCAGACTGAGACACTGAACACCATACTGAGCAGCAGCCATGAACCTCGAGACAAATCTGTTGCTCTTACTGTAAAATCCGGTAAATACAGGGGGTGGACAGAATTTTGTAAACACTCCAGAAAATTGGTTTTACCTTTGAAGCATCTCAACCACAATTAAAAAGGCATCTACACAGGTGATTCATATTCATCTTATTGCTAATTAGCAGCATATGTCTGGATAAAAGATGTCTAAAAAGCAGCCTTTTGCTCGGTAAGTCCGCAACGTAAGATGAGGGTACTGAAAGAATTCGATTGGGGTCAGATAGTTAGTGCCCGTTTTGTAGGCGTGTCAGTCTCAGAAAATTTTTAAGGGGGCAAACAATTGAAGAGAAGAAAGTGAAGTGTGTAAAAAGATTATGTCTAGATGTTCCAAATACCAAGAAAGAGCGACAGAAAAAGAGAGCTGTGGCGATAAGTGAAAGCACTGTGACGAGTACAGTCTGACACAGGGTGAGATGGGTGCTGAGAAGCCCAGTTTGAAAAATCAAAGAATTGAATCGACATTGATCTGGAACAGTTTTAACATAAAACGGTTTCTCATGAGCTTTACAAAGCTGGTGTCCCTGCTCTAAATCCTCAAAATGTGCTTTTTGAGAGGTGCAAACTCTTGCTTTCAGTGTCTCATAGTTTCCTCCACTAGGAGGGTTTTGTGATCACTTGCGTGTGTGTGTATGTGTGTATGTTTGTCAGCAGGATTACTCAAAAACTATTTGACGGATTACCACGAAAGATTATGGGAAGTTTGACTGTATGAATGGGAAGAGGAGATTAAATTTCCTGACCAATCTGGGTACAGATCTGGATTCTGCAGTTGATTTTAAGTGGTTGTGGATCAAAACCTGCTCGCAGAGGTATGCGCTCTCTGAGTGCCCGCAGGTTCGAATTGTTGCCACCAGGTGGCGACCACAGGAGAACTACTTGAGGAGAGGCAGCAAAAATAATACTGAATATTTCCTCACTAGTCCTGAATTGATAACACAATTAGAATCATATATTACGTTGAGTCATTTTAGCTGATTTGCAGCTTAGTTTTTGATTTTATTTTAGCACAGTCCTTTTACAGCGCTGGGCGTTTACTGAGACCATTCGTATTAAATGCCTTTGAAAAGAATGTGATGACTGTACCTCACAAGGGTATTGAACCTGCATCCTTGAGTCGCACGTTTTTCCCGGAGGTTTCTGGGAATACTGTTGCTTAAGAATGGCGTGGGAGGAGGGACCCACAGATTCTGATTGGTCTGGCCTGTGCACATGCATTAGGAAAATGGCGAGCCTAGCTGGGCTGAATGGCCCGTTCTCGCCATTCAGGTTATGTTATAGTCACAGTTTTTGAGGTCCTTAGAGCCTTGAAATGCACTACTAATTTTATTTCTCATTCTCTGTTTGAGCAAAAGTGAGTGCCGACAGCCTTTCAGCTGTTTTAAAAAAAACAAACGGCACACCACACTTTGCAGTGGAATTTTTTCTCCACTGCTGGTAAAATTGTTTAGAATGTTCACGAAATGAGTCACCGGAATGTTACTTAGCAACCACAGAAAAGTCACATCCAGCCCTTTTTACAATGTAAGCTCAAAAAAATCAAGCCAGGCGAGCCTCTCGTTTCCATGCTGATAAAGCGTGTTTGGTACAATTGGCCCCTACGCCTACTGTTGCTTTACCCAGAAGAGGATCCTGTTAGTGACCTCTGACACCTGACCTGACACGTGTCAACACTGATGCTGTGTCCACTGTACTGGGGCAGGGTTGAAAGGGCAGCATTTCCTAAATAGAACTCTGTGTATGGGATTCCCTGTCGCTGAACCACGGCTGAGCAAAGCCAGGCCCCGACATTAGCACTGGCCCGCTGGCCCCAGCCTCATTTCAGACTTGTCTGGCCTCCAAGGGCCACTACATTCTCAAAAATATTGGCCGGGACGGGCCAGTACGTATTTAATGAAGTTTGAACGTATATTAACATCTTACAATGGCTGAAACTGTCTTAAAATGGGGGCGGTGTTCCCTTTCAGCTCTTCATACAAACGGGCCAGGTCACGCAGTAACGGAGTTACAAAATTGGTGTATTTTGTACCATAGCTCCAAAACTAAGTAAGATAGAGTTACAATTTAAATGGCTTTGTGTAAGTCTTCCCTAGTACTTCAAAAAACAAAATAGCCAGTTTTGTTCATTTGATTTATTTTGGGTGAAAACGGCAAAAAACTGGTCAGTTACGGAGTTACAAAGACCAGTTTTTCGCCGTTTTCAAATTTGAAACTCCGTTACCAACCAGTTTTTTGCCGTTTTCACCCAAAATAAATCAAATGAACAAAATTGGCTATTTTGTTTTTTGAAGTACTAGGGAAGACCTACACAAAGCCATTTAAATTGTAACTCTATCTTACTTAGTTCTGGAGCTCTGATACAAAATACACCAATTTTGTAACTCCGTTACCGCGTAACCTGGCCCAAATGCCATATTTGTTTGGGTTTTGATGCACGCTCCTCTTGCAGTGAGTGGCAGCGTGCTTTGAAAATGCATGCACACCGTTTATAACGTGTTGCTCTGGTATATTCAGAGTTACTCGGCCGTTTCCGAAGCTTCCTGCAGGAGCATTTGCACTTGAATTTGTAAGGGTGCTAAACTGCTGCAGGAAGTATAGTGTACTATTTTTTAAATATTTAAGAAAGAGAATTTACAGTTAGACAATTAGTAGAAACATCAAACTATTACAAAACATGCTCAGGGTGGTTTACAAGCAAAACTCATACTATCAGGCACAAATCTTCAGATGTACACATGATAGTCTAACATGTATGGCCAGCAGCCATTCCACTATTGCCAGCAGCCGTACCACTATTGATTTGCGCCAGCTGCGTGGCTGAAGCTAAGCAGGTGTGGGCTTGGTTAGTACTTGGATGGGAGACCACCTGGGAAAACCAAGTTGCTGCTGGAAGAGGTGTTGGTGGCCAGTAGGTGGCGAACTTCCCTCTGGTAGAATAATCCCCAACGCCCCAGTGCAGTGACGGGGACACTATCTTTCGGATGAGACCTTAAACTGAAGTCCTGACTCATTGTGGTCATTAAAAGTCCCGTGATGCTCATTGATAAGAGGAAGGGGTTCCCTGGTGTCATGGCTAAAGTCCCAACCTGGCTGTTTCGACCTGCCACCTAATCATCCCCTGATCTAATTGGCTGTGCTATTCATCCTCTCCCTCCCCACCACAACCCTCAGGGCTCTGGGGCTCCCTTGAAAAAGAGATTTCAATGTCCGCAGGACTTCCTTGGTTAAATAAGGGTTAAGTAAGAAAGTTTATCATGAATATCAAGTATTGTGACACGTTTGAAAGAATATATGCTCAGCTTTGTTGCCCTTGAAAAAAATCTTCAAGTTGTATACATTTTAAGCCAAATTTTAAATGATAAAATTGTACTTTTTCAACATCAGACTGTACTAAATTGCTTGAAAAAATAGAATTTTCCTCAGGGGTCATGCCCCTAGACTAGCACATGCCATCAGTGGTTGCTGCTCGCGCCTTTGGCGTGCATACATCTGCTCACTCGTGTTCCTTGGGGCCTCCAGATTTTCTTTCTGGGCCAGTAACTTTCCATTTATATTGGCCCAGTGGGCCAGTGCCCTCAAACGCTTAATGTCAAGGCATCTGCAAACCGTCATTCTAGAACAGCAGATATTTAGGTCTTCACTTTTAAGAATCTGCTTTGTTTTATCCAGCTGTATGTTAATTTAGGACTGAAAAAAGAGGGTATTCCTGCATTTCATTGCTTCATAGGCTGCTCCTGTTTTATTTTTGGAAAAAAAAAAACAATTTTCATCCACTAGGTCATTTTCTTTCAGGATGTGTGATGCGACGGCCTGATCAATCCTGTGACATTTAATTCTTATGTCCAAAAGATGATGGGAACTCTCTGAACTTATCATAGTTTCTGCCAGGCTCCTGGTTTGAGCCTGTAGACGTCATTAAGACTGTCAGTAAAAGGTTTTTAGTGTGACTCCTGAGCTGTAAGATTTATTTCACAAACATGAACGGAGGGACATGCGCTGACTTTGCCTTTTAACTGTATCGTTCACTTAACTGTCAACCAGGCACAACTAAAAGAGCATTATTTCCATTTTCAGAAGCTCTCACCCAAAAAAAGGTTCTTCCAAAATTGCTTAGTATACAGTAAACCTCCACGCACACCACACCCCCAAACATACTACACCACTACATTTACCACTCCACCACACATACCACACCTCTACATAAGGTCACGTCCATAAATATTTGGACAAAGAGTTATTGTTACTAAATCTGCCTGCCACAGCATATTATAGTTGAAATGAAATAATCACGATGAGCTCAAAGTGCATTTTTGTTTAATTTGAGGGTATTTACATCCAGAGAAGATAAACAGCGTTGGAGTTACTGCACTTTCACATGTGATCCCCCTGTTTTTAATGGACCAAAAGCAATTGGATAATCACTTATTATACAGCTACTCCATGGCCAGTTGAGTAATATTCCCACACAATTTCGTGTGCAATTTAGCAAATAAAAGGTATGAAGTTGATTCCAAGTGTTTAATTTGCATTTGGAAAATGTTAACTGCTATTATCTCTCAATATAAAGTCTAAAGAGCTGTTGCAGCCAGTGAAGCAAGCCATTGTTGGGTCGCAGTTTCACAGCCAGCCCCTCAGAAAAATAGCCGGAGCAGGCTGAATACAAGCCTTCTTCTTGCTATCCCTTGAGGTTTCAACTTGTTACTTGTATTCAGAAGTATGAAGTGACTGCACAATGTTAATTGTTACCCCTACTGGTGTCTAGAATTGACTGATTTTTTACGTATACCACCACTAACAAACTCCACTCTCATGAATTTCTCTCATAGTTATTGTTCCAACATACTCTCCAAATGTACCGAAATAATATGTTGCTTACCTCTGTTTGAATCCTTAAAATTTATCTTGCACCATACAGACACCACCTATCTCTGCAACTAGTTAAACCAGCCAACTGCCAAAGCAAAATCAGTGTTTTCGTTATGCATACATTGCACATATTTCACTTCAAGAGATTTCTCTGTGGCGCGTCTGGTTTTGCGAGATCTGAAAAAGGTGGTGTGGTGGGGCGCCACCTATTGGCATTACTAGTTAAACCAACAAAGTGCCAGAACAAAATCTGTGTTTTGACAATGTACATAAGACACACATTCCATTTCAAGAAACTTCTCCATGGCACCTCTGGTTTTGTCCGATCTGACATATTGGTAACAGCGCCCCCCATACTGGTATATTTTTGAACGTTCGTCCACTTATATCCAGACATTGGCAAAGAGTGCCATAAATTTCCTTTGGCATGTTAAAATGTCCTGAAAGGGCTGGAGACTCAGCTAATTTCAAGGCTCTATCTTCTTGGTTAACATTTTTACAGGCCCCTGAACATCACTGCAAATAACTGGTCTGTTCAGGTGATTTTGCCAAAATGTTCAGAAAAGTTTCACCGCTCCAAGATGGAGCATAGTGCCAAAGATGTTTCTGGTGTCCTTTGTTTAGCCCAAAGGAAGGTTCAAATTAATGGTCTACCCATCCCCACAGGTGTCTGGTTATCAATGTTAATCCACTGTACAAACAGGAAAAAATTAGCCCGCACCCAACTTTGGGAGCAAATATCTTGAAAAACCAAAAAAGTGCCAGACTAAATACCAAACATTTTTCTCACCTTTAATGTCTGAAAAGGAAACGGGAAAGATGAATTTGGCACTGGTCTGGTTTGAAAATTAAAATAAGCCTGAATTTGTCAAAATATTTTTTCCCGTTGTGTACAGATTTCTTGTCATTGCACGTATAACCAACAAGATCACCAGGTGGCACTTACACATTTTAAAAATTTGGGTATCCCAGTATCAAATACAATCATAACTTCTCTGGCACATTGAAGCAGTTATCCACAATATTCCTTCAAAAATGGGTATTTTTCCTCAAAAATGCTCAATTTGGTACCTGACTTGTCCACTTCTAGGTGGTACTGTAGCCATATCGATAAAAATTGTGAGCTCAAACTTCAGGATTTTCTGTTACACGTATATGGGCACCATTCTGCCAAATTTCATTCAATTCTGAGATGTCAACTCCACTAAGTATCTCAAAAGTGCCATTCTCTCAGAATATGGCTCTTAATTCCCGGTGAAGGGAAAACTGTGTGAAAGTCAAAAACACAAGAGAAGACTTCACCAGTAAATACAGAGGGTTTACAACACAATGTAAATCATCGACACGCCTCAACAACAAGAAGTTTTCCAAAAAGCATTTTTATAAAAGCCCTCAGTTCTGGAACAACACCCTATTGATAGATGAGAGAAGGATCTACTTGTACTGGAGGACAAGGTACTGCTTATGGTCAGAAGCATGCCACCTTATCTGTGAGGCATGGTTATGTGTGGGCATGTATGGCTAACAACGGACATGGTTATCTTGTATTTACTGATGATAAGGCTAATGACCATACCAGCAGGAAGAATTCTTAATTGTACTGGGCTACATTATCCACTTAAAAAGCCATTGGATGGCACTGCACAGTTCTGCAGTGACCTGAAGCAATGCAGGACCTTTTCAAGGCAACAATGTGAAACGGCCGAGTGAGTCACATGACCTGAATCCAACTGAGAATGCATTTCCCTTTCTGAAGGCAGAACACCAAAAACAGCAGGAACTGAAGACTGTTTGACAGCAAATCACCTGGGATGTAATCCAGAATCTGGCGATTTCTGTGGGTTCAGGCTATGATTGATTATGAAGGATTTCCAAACAAGTATCAAAAATGACAATTTAATTTGTGATTATTAGTTCGACAATTTTGAGCCCCTAAAATTTGGCTTCACAATATGTAAAAATGTAATTCCTACCATGCAATATTTTTGCCAAAACCCTTCAAGCTGAAAATTTGAAAGGAGACCGCTTCTAAATTCCCCATGTACTTTGCTGGGTGATCAGGCCCCTAATGTCTGTTCTTATTCTCTAATATTGGGGTTCGGTGGGTCATTTTAATGACCCAGTTAAGTCCTTGAGCAGCACCCTCTGGAGTCCCTCACATGCAGGTGTGGGGTTCAGGAACTACAGTAGGTCAGATGAACGTCCTGTAATCTGCACCACTCTCTACCCCACGAGGGCTTCGCCCAAAAATAGGGTCACTCGATACGCCCCCATCTGAGGTGACAGACAGGCACTCGGAGAGAGGCCCTGAGCATTACACACACACACACACGCGCGTGCACGTGGCTTTACTTCAACTGTGGTTTCAATAATCTCAGACAGGACTTACCAAGACGGCCTTCAGAGCTGCTGAAACTAATACCTTTACAATGTTGTCAAACAATATGCTATGTTGACACGTCTCCAGGTTCACTAAAGCCGTATTGTTTATAGCAGTTCACAGCACGTTGATGCCAGGCTCAAGCTAATCAGAGCTGATTCGTCCCTCGCATGTTTTACGGCAGGTCTGGCTAAAGCAGCCACGGCCGTCTCCTCTGACAGTTAAAATAGACAGTTCTCCTCTGTCTATTTTTGCTTGAATGGTTTCACCTTCTCATGGTCAAGTTATTACTGTGACCATCATGACAGGACTCTGGGCTAAATCAGTCCGCTGACTCGACATTTTATGAGTGCTGTATAGAACCCCTCAAGTGTCGTGCCAAGATGCAGCACTGTGCGTCTTGTGTATGGAAGTGGAACAGCGGTGTATCTACCTGCACTCTTGAGTGCTCAGAAATTGGCGATTTCAAATGTACGACACCCCCTGTTGGGGTAAGGGAGCAGGAGTAGTATTGAGACTTTGCGGCTGGTTTGTGGACCTCTGACCCACTTTCATGTGGAATAATGCGGTCGGTGCCAAAGCGGAATCGTTGAAGGGCATTAATGTCCCATGGGCCTCCAGCTCCAGATATAGCCTGCAGAAAGCCGGGCAAGCTGAGACCCCAAACACACAGCCTCCCGAAGGCTTAGCACCCCCAACATGGGGACCCACATCGCTAAAACCCTGCACGTCTTCATGAGACCTATACTGATACACCTGACTCGCAATTCAAGTGCCCTCCCAGCCTGCCATGAGGATTGCTCAGGTATCAAGCACCTCCATGACCTACTGCAACGGGAACCGAGAGACTAACTTTACAGGCAAGCCCAGTCCATCTCTGTGTGCAGTTAAATGGCACATTACACACACTGGTCTTTTGCTGACCCAAAACTGATTTTAAGCCCATCGCACGCTCAATAGTGAGGCATATCCCCTCTGTTATTAGCGTGACTTGATTAGCGGGATGGTTATGGTGGAAAACCCTCGGTGCAGTGGCTGGTCAGACACGGCTGATGAACTCCGCAGACATGCATGTGCTCGTGCAGAAAAGAGCGATATACGGCGGTATCGCGGTAAAGGATAAACTGTCTCACACCATGTGGAGGTGACTGTGCCTCCTTACCTGTCCTGTGTCAGTCAGGAGCTGTGCTCTCCTCCTCTGGGCCTCTTCACCTCCTCCACTTCTCTCCTGTTTCTGTGCTCCTCTCTCCACACGTCGCCAGACTCAATCTGCCTCCTCCCAGCGCCTCCTCAGCCACAGCAGACGGCCGAGGAGGAACAGAGCCGAGGGGAAAGAGGGCAAGTGAAAAACAGCCAGCCTGCTAAATTTACCGCTTAACCTTTCGCTCTCTCTCTCTCTCTCTCTCTCTCCTCTCTCTCTCTCTCTCTCTCCCTCCCTCCCTCTCTGTTTGTCATAAAAGCAGGTGGGAATGGTATACATCAGTGTCTATAATGCTCACACCTTTGCTGAGTCTTCTTGTGAGGAGCTAACTTGACCTTAAAATTGTGACAGTATCTCTTCTCAGTCTAGCTGTGCGCATGATTGAAAGCTAAAATCCCCATCATATCCATTAGATGTGCTTACAGCTCAATCTCTCGGAAGAGTAACTTCTGTCAGATTAGGGTCAGTGTGCGAGATGACATCACAGCGTGGAATTATGGGTATTCTGGTCCACCTCCAATGACCCTGGCAGCATTGTAGTCATTTCAGATGTTTCCTCTGGCTCTTCGAACTCATGAGCCGACCTCTGTTCGCAGTGTGAGACTGAGCACACACGAGGAGCCCTTCAGAAATTCAGGCTTCCTTCCAAACTCAACATCCATACCCTGCCCAATGTCAGATATCAAGCAGAAATAATCCTGTCAGTTTCCAGCAGTGCTGGTGACCCATGTGTGTTGTCGAGCCTAACTTCCCGGAGCACAGGAGTTACAGTGTGTGCGGTACTGTCACTATTTCTGCAGGTGCTTCAGAGGATGAGCAACAGAAGGGGACAGCAGAGAACCTTCCAGAAGAAAAGAAGGCAAAAAAGAGGGGGACGGAGAGTAAAACCATGAAGCAGAACAAGGCCAAGAGGAAGAAGGCAGCACAGGTTTGCATGGTCATGTCCGCATCCTTTCAGAGCTTTCATCTCTCCTTTAGCACTGTACACCTGTATTTTTCATTTGTGTTTTTGTTTTTATTTTCAAATATATCTGGCACCACTGGATTAAAACGGCAGCAAAGCAATTTTAGGAATTCCTGCACTTCACCGAGGACTGTTAACTCCAAGGACACAGTGCTGATTAAAAAAGCCATGAGGCCACTTTTCAGAGCTCAATTCTGGGCTTTTATGCAAGAAAATAAAATCAAGGGTAGTCGTTAGGAGTAAAAAAATAATTGCACTTTCACAAACTCTGCGGTGTTATTTCTTGTTATACATAAATAATTGGTACTTTTGAGCCCTGATTTCATTTGAGTTTTAGTAAAAAAATCTAATTATAGTAATTAAGAATTATACATGATGGGCGCAATTTTCACAGTCTTATGTGATCCACACAAAGGCTATTGCATTAAAAAATATGAATTTCTAACAATAGAATGGAGCTTTGATGGAAATTCTGATAGGCTACGGAGTCAAGCTTGCTTAACGTAGAAGGTGCTTCCTCCTAGAGTCACCTGAGTGCATCTGACTGTCATCTGACTTCGCATCACATGATTGCTCAGCCAGTAACATGTTGGGCTTATTTAAGTTTGCCCTCCCGCGTAGCTGTTCCTCGGTGCGCTAGCTCAGCCACCCTCCTCCACCCCAGCTCCACCTGTCTTTTATAGCATTGATTATGTTCTCTTGTGACTAAATTACCGTTCAGGAAACAATGTCTCTTCCTTCTTGAGCTCATTGTTGCTGTAGGCTCTGTTCTATGGAGGGGGGGTTAGTTGCAGCTCCCTGCCTTCAGTTCCACGCTGGGACGGGCAGGGATCTCTCAGAACAGAGCCATGACGCCAAACCCAACGTATGCTTGTACGCTGGTATGCCTGTATGCTTTCAGTAAATGTTCTCTTTTTGACAAAGTGGTCCTATCAGAAATAAATGAAACATTGGACAGGTAAATGCAGGTCAGTGGAATGACCCGGGGGCATGTAAAGCCAGTGCTTTGACTGCAGCTGGGAGGGAAGCTGGATCGCTTGGGTCACTGATGTGCTGTGAACTGTAGAAAAGGATGTAGGTTTCTCTCCTCGTCAGTTACATTTGAAAATGATTATCTCTGACTGTACGCTTTTGACTATAATTGCATCTCTACATCCTGGCAATATCAGCAGGCCACTCCCGCACTGTATTATCACTGAAGCAACCAAACAACTCCCGCCCCATTACCAAATTCATACTTCACCAAACAACTCCCGCCCCATTACCAAATTCACACTTCACCAGTGCGCCTTTAACGGGAATGTAGAGATCAGTCTGAGACAGACAGCCAGTGCAGAACTGAGTGACTGAGGGGCTCTTTCTGTCGGTGTGTTGCATAGCAGCATTCAATGCTCTATTCAGCTCGTCTTCTTTGGTAACTATTTTCATTGGCGCAGCAAAAAAATTAACAATTATTTGATAAAATCATGTCAAATGTCAATTATTTGTCATTTTTTAAATACATGTTTAGTTTATCAAGCTGTGGTGTAATCGCAGTATCACACTTGAGGTTGTGCTGTTATTCAGAACATGGTCAGGGCTGTGATTATTTTTGGCCTGACAATTTTTAATGTAATGCCACACATGGATCTTGTGTGATTCTGCTTAATTATTATCACTGCTGATTGCAGGCCTATAAGTAATCGCACTGATTTAATATTGATTATGATAAACTACAATCATGATTCGTTATTAATGCCTTTAATTGAGTAGCGCATTCCAGTTCCCACAGTTGGTAGATGTGCCATCCATTTTGGACATGTGTCTGTAGGTACCTACTACTGGAACAAAATCAGCTGCACTGCAGTTTGGATTTGGTTCTCACAATTCAGGTATGAATGACCTTACATTTCAGGAAAATGCCCAATGCTGTCTTGGTCAATCCCATTTAAATAACGCTCTCACTGCTACCATCCACTACATGAAAACGCTTCCTCAAACACCCTCTCGATCCAACTCTCTGTCTGTAAGGTGCGCTGGCAGGAAATGACTAAACTTTGAGACTTGGGGAAAATAGAATGAAAGACAGCAATTTATGGGCATAAAAATATGGCCCTATCTATTCTACTTCCTTGTTTTCTTCTTACGGTCTGATTACAGAAATAGTGAATGTGCAGTCTTGCTGTCTTTTTGATGTGCATAAAATTATATTTTCATGGAGAAAGTTCTATTTTTTTCCCCAAAAAGGGAAGCAATATGATATCAGTTTAAACCCTAGTCCTGCCTCCAGGCTAACGCTCATCGGGGACCAGCATACAGGGAAATAGCTACCAGGGAACGATGTATCGGCGATTGGCACACAGGGAAATGAGTGTGCATCCTTTACATATCGGTGACTGACAGGACTAGGGATAAGATAACAGTATAAGGACTGCAGTGTGATTTGCATTGAAATGATTCAACGTCCGCTAGCTGATGAAATGTAAGATTTCTCACTCATCACACACTTGACGGCAGTTTGATGTTTCTGCAGAAGGAGTGTTTTGTTGCTCAGCAGAAGGAGGGGGAGGACGAACACAAGGCGCCGAAGCCCAAGCGGAGGAGAAAGGTAACGAGTGAAAAGAGCTGATTCTGGAGGCTGGGGGGAGGACGGGGTGTTCCTGCATCCTCATCCTGGAGAGGAAGGGAGGGTCTGCTCAGATTTGACTGACTCAGATGCAGTACAGAGTCGGGGTAGAGCCAAGTGTCCTGATTTTGATACTAGGCTTCATTCTCACCAAATCAGGTCTTGCAGTGATTCCGGCTGGGTTGTGCAGTGGCGTGGGCGGGATACTGCATGGCCCATTTGTTTGACATTATGTTGTGAACCTCAATACCCCCAACTGAGAGGGTCCAGTCTAATCACCGGCTTACGTGATTGGCCGCCGCAGCGTGTCATTGGGTTGTTTTTCACCAAAAGTTGGTTCTGACTCAACTTTTCACTTCAAGGTGGCTGTGTTTTTTAGGCGTCCCCTTCGGCTTTCACTGCTGCAGCCGTAACGCGCTGCCCCCATTCAGTTAAACGGCCTTTTCACCGCGACACCTGATTTAGTGTGAATGCAGCCCGAAGGTCTGTTCACATGAAGCTCGACGCAAATAAAAGAAACAACATTCGGAAATATTTATTTAAATAAATATTTATTTATTTAACCGTTCACACCGAGACTGAAAGATTTTTTCATTCTCAGAAAAAGTCTGGACACTCCAAGGTGAGCATTGCTTCTGTTCTCTTCCTCGTATATGTGTCTCTCTGATTTTGCCACATTCCTTTAATCTCGTCTGGTACAGCACTGACGAACGTTAATGAAGACAGCTGAGTTAGCTTGCTAGCATTAACATTGCTAGCCTATCCACTTGTTCGATGCCAATATGTGTTTTATCATAAAGCTCACTTTTCCCAGAGACTGAAGAAATCACCACTCGACGCCCATTTTGACAAGTGATCTGAAACCTAATCTGATTGGTCAGTCAGTTTTTTTTCAGCCTCTGACAGAAAATTCAACCAGGCTGTCGATAAATAAACAGAGTTTCTCAGGGTGATGTTTCTGTCTGGTGTGAAGAGGTTCAAAGGGATGTGATATTTCATTTCAAAATCTGTTCATTCCTGTTTTTCTCCACTATAAACTTAGACTTAGTGTAAATAACCCTTTACTCTGAATTTTGTTGATCAATTTAAGAAGTTTATTGTACAGTTAATTCACCTCACCTTGTTTTTTAGGTCTACAGTGGGTAGTGAGAACAAAGACTTGCCAGTATAGACTTGGCCAGTGTCCAGCACCAGGGTTCAGTGCTCAGATACGGAAGGCTTTTTATACTTCAGAGTTTGTTCAACTCATTAAAATGTGGTTTCTAAGAAACTGTGTCCTACTTATTAATCAAGATTGCGAACAAATGAAGGAATTTATCATTTCTTCTTCTTTGCCGTTCAGATGTTCAGCGTGCCAGAAGCCCTGTGTGTGAATGTGTGTGTGTGTGTGTGTGACATGATACATCACATTGCATCTCCTCCCGACCAGACTGGAGTGGGTTCAGTAATGGACGATTGAATGTTATGGGTCAAAATGTGCTGTCACTTGAACATGAAAAAAAACTTTGAAGTATGAAACTGTGAGTTTGACTGGAGTTTGAGCGCTGTGTAAGTGGCCCAGGCCTGGGAGAATTGCAGTGCCTCCTAAAATTGCCTGAGTCTTGGCTGAGGGAGTGATCCCTCCACTGTGAGGGTCAGTGAGAGATGGGCGTCCTGTTGAGTTTCCCTGGTTCTTCTGTCAGCAGAACCTCGGTTCTAAAGTGGCCTGTATGAGGGGGAAGCAGGGAAGACTTCAGCCTTTATGATGTGGAAGAGAGACGTCCTTATGAGCAACTCTCGCCCCTCTATAAACACACAGCTCCCCCACATACTGTATGCCCCAATGGGCTGTTACCCAATAACATAAAGCCCTTCCGTGTGTTCTGGTCCAAATAAGGAGTTTGATTCTCCCTGATTAATCGGGGAAGGCTTGGGGATGTGATGGGCCTTCACGCCCTGTATGTGGGACAGAGTATCGCTCAGTGTACTGTGGAATAAGGAAGTACTCCTCTCCTCCCCCTTCCCCATCATTCTGTGTCTGTACCTGACAATCCCACCTACCCCCGCCCACTGTTATCTTCTGAATATCCCTCCAAGACCACCTGTTTGTCATTCACTGGTGTTCCTCTCCATTGGTGTTTCTGTGTCCAATCAATGTGAACCTCACTGTAAAGAGCAGCCGACTTTGTTCAGGTATAAACTTCTAAGAGCCCATTTTGGGGGCCTCTTTTCCCCTGGTGCCAGGCAAAGGGCCACAGACTTCAGCGGCTGGTTTTTGTTTGTACAATTACAATTACTTGCTCATAATTTCACCTTCACAATAAATCTGATTGGCTATTGGCTTTAATCTCTCGGTTCTAGGACAGTACCCTCTAACCTGTGACGCGCAGTTTCTGAAAACCCCTGTCAGTGTGCTGCATACTCTATGTCCTGTTTCTCCTCGTAGAAGAAGACGATCACGGATGTCTTGGCCACTTCAGAGCCCAAAGCAGGGACCCCAGCAGACCTCCAGAAGCTCGTCCACGATTATTACTCTGACAAGCGCTCCGTCATCGAGCTGGAGGACCTCCAGCTCCCGGGTGAGAGGGTACAGACAGGACAGTGAGCTGGGGAACGGGTCACACCCAAGCATCCATCACTGGGTGGCACTGTGGCTTCTGAGCGGGAAGACTGTGGGTTTGAATCCTGCCGGGGGCTGTTTTATGTGAAGTTTGTGTGTGTGTGTGTGTGTGTGTGTGTTTTCCTGGGGGCACGCCACTGTCCTCCCACAGCCCAGTAACCTGCATGTTAGCTTAACTGGAGATGCCTAATTGCTTATAGGTGTGACTGTGTGAGTGAATGGTGTGTGACCCCTGTGATAGATTAGTGTACTGTCCAGGATGTGTTCCTGCCTTTCACCCACTGCATGCTGGGATAGACTCCAGTCCCCCCTGGCCCTAACTAGGAATAAGGGGATTTGATAATGGATACCTGGAGAAATTAAAACAGATACAGGTGGGAGAATCTTCCCTATACAAAGCAGTTTGACCCATTTGGTCTTATTTGAGGCTGGGATTTGCACCCTCTGTTATTGAACAGTTATTTCCTTTGACAGTCCAAGTTATATGCAGTGCTCTATTCTGCCCAGTGTATAATACATTGGTAGGAGATTATGAACTCATATTTAGATGATTAGTTTTGTCAGGATTGGTAATGCTACGTTGGAGGCTCTAGTTTAATTCTTTGTACTGAACACATCAGGGCCCAAATCACTCAGGTCTGTTTTGTGTCCCCCCCTCCAAAGCTTGACCTTTGACCTGAGCATATCTCTTGCTTTTGGCCACAGATTCCTGCTTCCTGGCCAGCAATGACCTAACTCACAGCCTCTCCTCCTACTTAAAGGAAAGTAAGTGTATCTCATCGTCACACCCTGATGCTCTCCATTTTAAATCATTATTTAAAAACATAATGTATTAATTCTACTAAAAGTTTTCAGTGAGGCAGTTCGCCAGGATTTACTTCACTTCCAGGCATTTTTATTCACCTCCGCCAAGGAGGTGTATGTTTTTGCCCGCGTTTATCTGTTTGTCTGTCTGTTTGTCTTTTAGCCGGATATCTCAAGAAAACGGCAGCATAGATTTTAACCAAACTTTGCAGGATCTTCGAGTAGCACAAGAGGAACAAGTGATTAAATTTTGGCATATCTAGGCCAAAGTACAGCTGAGATATAGGCCAAAGTTCAAATCCGGCTATGCTGGCACAGATTTGAAGTCTTTCCATTATGCCGGATTTCCAATCGGCGTGCTTTTGGGTTTTGCTGCCACCTGGTGGTGGAATGCAACAACACCCTACATCAGCCAACGAAAATAACTAACACACAGAGTTGCCTTGGCGTGGCGGAGGTGCTGCGCTCTCTGAGTGCTCTTGTTATCCATGGGAACACACAAGTAAAGCTAAAGTACCTATACAATTGGAAGTAACAACCCCATCTCCAAAAAAAAGTTGGGATGCTGTGTAAAATGTGAATAAAAACAGAATTCAATGATTTTCAAATAATTTGAACTTTATATTAATTTGAAAATAGTACAGAGACAATATATCAGATGTTGAAACTAATAAATTTAATTGTTTTTTGAAAAATCTCTGCTCATTTTGAATTTGATGACAGCAACATGTTTTAAAAAAGTTGGGACGGGACAATAAAAGACTGGCAAAGTTGCATAACACTAAAAAACGAGGACTGGCAGAACATGTCTCAGCTAATTAGATTATTTAGCAACAGGTCAGGAACATGATTGGGTATAAAATTTCTTTTATAAGTAAATTTGGTGAGGGCTTAACCACTCTATGAAAGACTGCATGGGGAAATAGTTCAACAATTTAAGAATAACGTTTTCAACTCAAAATTGCAAAGAATTTGGAGATGTTATCCTCTATGGTACATAGTATCATTAAAAGATTTTGAGTATTCAGAAACATTTCTGCACGCATAGGACAAGACCAAAATCCAATTTTGAATGGCCGTGATTTTCAGGTCCTCAGGCTGCGCTCCATTAAAAACAGACGGGATTCTGTCATTGAAATCACTGCATGGACTCCAGAACACTTCTGTAAACCACTGTCAGTAAACACTGTTTGTCACTGCATCCACAAACTCTGCCATGTAGAGATTAAACCACATATAATCAAGGTCCAGAAACACTGCCTTCATCTCTTGGCCTGAGCTCATTTAAAGTGCACTGAGGCAAAGTGTAAAACTACCCTGTGGTCTGACTGAACAAAATGTGAAATTCTTTTTGGAAATCATGGATGCCACGTCCTCTGGGCTTAGGAGGAGATGCGCCATCCTGCTTGTTATCAGCAAACAATTCAAAAGCCAGCATCCATCATAGAATGGGGGAGCACTGGCACACATGGCATGGGTCACTTGCGCATCCAAGAAGACACCATTAATGGCCAATGATAACGATTGTGATATACAGGTTTTGGTGCAACATTTACTTCCATCCTGATGCCTTTTTTAAAGCAAGGCCTTGCTCATTTCAGCTACAGCATGGCAAACACCATACTCAGCACGTATTGTTATTGTTGTTGTTGTTGTTGTTGTTGCACGTATTACAACATCATGGCTCTGTAGGAAAAGACTCTGGGTGCTAAAGTGGTCTGCCTGCAGTCCAGACCTGTCACCCACTGACAATATTTCGTGCATTATGAAATTAAAAATATGACAAGGAAGGTTGTAAAGTATTAAGGCGAGACACTACAGGCAAAAACATTGTTTTTTGAAGCAATGGTCAATTTTGAGATTTTGGGCTATTTTACTTCCATAATATGTCTTCTTTTGTACTAGTATAAGTAAAAGCTCCAAAAAAAAAAACATTTAGGTGTTTATTTTACTATACTTTTACTGTTTGCGTCTGCATGTTTCTCCTCAATTCACCGAAAGTTAGCATTTTAACGGAACATACAGTACAGCGGTAATTGCCTGAACCAAGACAATCCTGGTATCATTGGAAAGCTCTGTCTCTGAAGCACAATGTCATATTGGATCCATATATGGTCATACCCTTTGGATCAGCAACCAGTGGTGAAAGTACAAAGGAGTGGTTTCCAATAAAAATGAATGGAGTTTTATTTTACTGGCCGTTTGTTAGGTAACGATCTGGAACCAGACGCAAGAACCAGGAATTGCAGTAAAATAGGATCTTTATTGGAAAGGGGGCGAACCCTGCAGAGCAGGAGGCAACGGTACAAACATAACAGGGCATGGCGAAAACATAACAGCATAGCAGAAACATGACAGACATGGCAGAATCAGAACAGGCATGGCAGAATCATAACAGTACCCCCCAGGAAATGCCTCCTGGCGTTTCAACCAGTAGGTCTGGGGTGCGTAGCATGATAGTCCATGATTAAACTTTTATCCAGGATGTGGCGTTCAGGGACCCAGCTACGGTGTTCAGGACCGTAGCCTTCCCAGTCGACGAGGTACTGGAAACCTCGTCCTCGTCGACGACAGTCCAACAGCACACGAACTGTGAACTCCTCGCCTCCGTCGATGATGCGGGAGGGTGGTGGGGGATCAGGACCAGAAGACAGGGGGTGGGTTACAGCAGGCTTGATCTGAGAAACATGAAATGAGGGGTGAATGCGGCGCGTAGAAAGGGGGAGACGGAGGCGGACAGCAGTGGGGCTGAGCACTCTTTCAATAGTAAAGGGGCCAATGAACTTAGGGAAGAGTTTACCCCCATTCCCCCTTAAGGGAATGTCTTTGGAAGATAGCCATACGCGCTGCCCAGGTCAGTAGGATGGAGCGGCAGTTCGTCTCTTGTCCGCTCGAGGCTTCATGCGGGCCACCGACCTGAGCAGTGCCTCCCTTGTGCTCTTCCAAGTACGCCTGCAGCAGCGCACAAACTCGCGAGCAGATGGTACAGCAACCTCCTCCTCCTGGCAGGGAAACAACGGCAGTTGGTAGCCAAGGCAAGCTTTAAATGGAGAAATACCAGAGGCAGCAGAGGTGTGACTGTTTATGGCATATTCTGCCCAGGGAAGTTGGTGGCTCCAGGAGGAGGGGTTCTTTAAACACAGGCATCTCAAAACCGTCTCTATGCATTGGTTGGCCCGTTCGGTCTGGCCGTTAGTCTGGGGGTGAAAACCGGATGATAAACTAACAGATGTGCCAAGGGACTTACAGAATGATTTCCAAAATTTAGCTGTGAATTGGGGACCGCGATCAGAAGTGATGTCTGTGGGGATACCGTGTAGTCTGATGACGTGCTGAATAATGACGGTGGCTGTTTCTTGGGCGGACGGGAGTTTAGTGAGGGGAACAAAATGGACGGCTTTAGAAAATCTATCGACAATAGTGAGAATGGTAGTGAAGTGATTGGATGGGGGAAGACCAGTGATGAAATCTAATGCAATATGTGACCAAGGGCGGTGAGGAGTGGGCAAGGGTTGTAATAGACCGTGAGGGGGCTGATGTGATACCTTTCCTTGGGCGCAGACCGAGCAGGCAGAGACATAATTCTGGACGTCTTGATTGACCTCTGGCCACCAGAAGCGACGTGTTATGAAGTCCAGGGTACGGCGAATTCCTGGGTGGCACGATAGGTTAGAGGCATGCCCCCAGTCAAGGACTCGGGGGCGCAGGTTGACAGGAACAAACAAACAATGATCGGGGCAGGCACTGGGAGCAGCAGAATCGTCTTGAGCATTTCTCACCTCAGTTTCAATGTCCATGTCGATGGCGTTTATGAAAGTCTCCTTAGGAAGGATGGTGTCAGGGCTGGGCAGATCTTCCTCCGACTCAAAACAGCGTGACAAGGCGTCTGGCTTAACATTTTTGCTGCCGGGGCGATAAGCAAGATGGAAGTTAAAACGTGAAAAAAACAACGCCCACCTGGCTTGTCGGGGATTTAGTCTCTTAGCGGACTGGAGGTACTCCAGGTTCTTGTGGTCAGTCCAAACAAGGAACGGTATTTCGGCTCCCTCCAGCCACTGTCTCCACTCTTCCAAGGCCAGCTTAACTGCCAACAGCTCCCGGTTGCCGATGTCATAGTTCCGTTCCGTAGAGCTCAGGCAACGGGAGAAGAAGGCACACGGGTGGATCTTGCTATCTTCGGTCGACCTCTGGGAGAGGACAGCCTCGACCCCCACGTTGGAGGGGTCAACCTCCACCACAAACTGGAGTTTGGGATCAGGGATGGTTAAGTATCGGGGCAAATGTAAAACGTGACTTGAGATTGAGGAAAGCTTCCTCAGCTTTAGCGGACCACTGAAACTTGACCTTGTTAGAGGTTAGGGCAGTAAGTGGAGCAGCAATAGAGCTATAGTTGCAAATGAATCGCCTGTAGAAATTGGCAAACCCCAGAAAGCGTTGAAGTGACTTACGGTCGGAGGGTTTGGGCCAGTTGGTGACAGCCTCGATCTTAGCCGGATCCATGCGAATGGTGCCAGGGGAAATGATGTATCCCAGGAAGGAAGTGGTCTGGACAAAAAACTCACATTTTTCAGCTTTAACAAACAGGCGATTATCTAATGGGCGCTTGAGGACTTGGCGGACATGGAGAACATGGTCTTCCTGTGATTTGGAAAAGATTAGAATGTCATCAAGGTATACAAACACAAACTTATTAATCATATCCCGCAAAAAGTCATTGACTAGGTTTTGGAAGACTGCTGGGGCGTTGGTAAGGCCGAACGGCAAGACCAAATACTCCCAGTGCCCGGTGGGAGTATTGAAGGCAGTCTTCCATTCATCCCCCTCACGAATACGGACCAGATGGTACGCATTGCGTAGGTCCAGCTTGGTGTAGCACCTTGAAGGAGGTCGAAAGCAGTATTCATGAGAGGTAGCGGGTATCTGTTCTTTATAGTGATTTCGTTGAGGCCTCTGTAGTCGATACAGGGTCGTAAAGACCCGTCCTTCTTGCCTACAAAGAAGAATCCCGCTCCAGCAGGAGATGAGGAAGGGCGAATGATGCCCACCGCAAGGGATTCACTGAGGCACTTCTCCATGGCAAGGGTCTCAGGGCGTGACAGGGAGAACAGACGACCTCTTGGCGGCATGGTACCAGGCTTGAGCTCGATGGCGCAATCGTAGGGTCTGTGCGGGGGCAGGCTGGTGGCTCGAGACTTAGAAAAGATCTCTTTAAGGTCATGGAACTCCGGGGGAACCTTCTCCAGGTTCGGGATCTCTTCCGAGTGGGGAACAGGAACATGAACGAGGGCGTCACTGAGGCAGGTGCGTGCACAATTAGGGCTCCAGCCCTTAATTTCATGTTTTCCCCAGTCGATCTCGGGTAACTGTTTGGCCATCCAGGGATGACCGAGGACGACTGGGGCATGAGGAGACTGGATAAGGTAAAGCCTGATCGACTCCTGATGATTTCCAGAAATCCGTAACTTGATAGGATAAGTGACGTGGGTGATGTAGCCAATGCTCTGGCCGTTGAGGGAGTTGGCCACACGATCAGGGACGACCTTTTCAACAGGGATGCCCCACTTCTGGGCAGCTTCCTGATCGATGAAGTTCTCCTCTGCTCCTGAGTCGATCAGGGCGGTGGTCTTTCTCCCTCCTCCAGCCCACTCCAGGGAAACAGGAAAGCAGGTTCGGCTTTTTGAGGAGTGATCAACAGGAGTGACGCCCACTAATGCTCCTCTCCTCGTTGGTAGGCGTGGTCTTCTTACTGGGCACCGTGAGATGTAGTGTCCATCTTGGCCACAGTAAAAGCAGGCCCGTTCCTTCCGCCTGCGGTCCCTCTCCTCACTGGTGATCTTGGTGCGGCCCAGCTGCATGGGTTCAGACTCAAGAGGAGATCTGGACTTGTCAGGTTGAGGAAGGGGTGGCATCATCACTGGGGACTTGGAGGTATTGGCTCTGTGGACGGACCATCTTCGTTCCTCCAAACGTGAATCAATGCGGATGGCCATCTCGATTATCCGGTTCAGGTCTTCGGGCAGGTCACGCAGTAGCAGCTCATCCTTGATTCGCTCAGATAACCCATTGATGAAGGCATCGTAGAGGGCTCTCTCATGCCATCTGCTGTTGGTGGCCAGAGTCTGAAACTCAATAGCGTAATCAGACACTGAATGACCCCCTTGGCGGATACGGAGGATCTCCCTTCCGGCCTCATGCCCGTGTCTGGAGCGGTCGAACACTCGTTTCATCTCCTCCCCCAACAGGTCAGATGTCTGGACACACGGGAGTCCTGCTTCCCAGGCAGAAGTAGCCCACTCTTTAGCTCTCCCGGTTAGCTGCGTGATGATGTATGCCACGCGGGATTGCTCAGAGGGGAAGGTGGTAGGCTGTAGGCTGAAGATCAGCTTGCACTGGGTTAGGAAGGCACGGCAGGATCCAGGGTCGCCATCATATTTCTCAGGAGGGGGCAGGCGTGGTTCGTGGACCGGAGTGGGTGGGGCAGTGGTCGGTACAGGAGCGGAAGCAGAAGTAGTAGTGGCGGATTGCTGGGGAGCGCGGAAGGGCTGTGCGGCTTGTAAGGATCGGGTGAGGTCGGCCATCTGGTGAGACATGGTCTGCATGTGCTGCATCATGGCCCGCAGCTGCTGCTGTTGAAACTCCAGCTGCTCGCCCTGTTCCTTTACTGCAGCTCTCAGAGGCTGGAAGCTTGCTGGTTCCATACTGGTCAGAACGTACTGTTGGGTAACGATCTGGAACCAGACGCGAGAACCAGGAATTGCAGTAAAATAGGATCTTTATTGGAAAGGGGGCGAACCCCGCAGAGCAGGAGGCAACGGTTCAAACATAACAGGGCATGGCAAAACATAACAGCATAGCAGAAACATGACAGACATGGCAAAATCAGAACAGGCATGGCAGAATCATAACACCGTTTTCTCAAAATGAGTTTTTTCTCATACTCAGGAACATGATTCTACACTTCAGTAGAACTCACATACACCAAACTTTCCAGGTTTATTTCTAGCTATATTCTGAAGAATTTTACAGAGGGGTTTGTGAACATATAATTTATAGCCTGAATTATATCACATTTTATTCCCAAAAACATGGCGAAAATTGCTTTTTTTAGGCTGTAGACAGTATTTTCTGATTTAAGGAGTGATAAAAAGATATATCCAAAATTCCTTCTGTAAAAGCCTTTGACTCTAATATGTCAACAAAATGGAAAAAAAAAATTGAACCTGGCTGAATTCAATGTTTCGATTTTTGTTCCGGAAATGTATGCAAATTAGCTCATATTTAATTAGATTATTAATTTGCATATTTAAACATAAGATTTCAGAAAACTTGGAATACAAAAAATAATGGACTTAATGCAAGTAATCAACTGATGAAGATTCATGGTGATATCTCTCAGTTAAAATTTTTACCCTATTCACCTGTAGTGTCTTGCCTTAAGCAGCTGAAATCCTACATGAGGCAAGAATGGGAAAAAATTTTGCTTTCCAAACTACAGCAGTTGGTCACCTTAGTTCCCAAACGCTTAAGAGGGTTGATTGAAGACAACATGATGCAACACAGTGGTAAACATGCCCCTGTCCCAACGTTTTTGAAATGTGTTGCTGGCATCAATTTCAAAATGAGCATATATTTCCAAAAAACAATAAAATATCTCAGTTCCAACATCTGATATATTGTCTTTGTTCAAATGTAATAAAAACAACATTATATTTGTTCAAATATAATGTTCAAATGATTTGAAAATGATTGCATTGTTCTTATGTACATTTTGTACACTGTCCCAACTTTTGTGGAAATGGGGTTGTACATGGTCTCAGGAGGAAATGCTGCCCGGGATATTGTTTTCCTCAGATCTCAGTCCTTGTATGTTTGTGTCTTGAGGGTCTGGACTTCCAGACTATAAATGCTTTGGCATGTGACATTCCGACTCGCTCTCGAGTAACGCACTCATGCTCTCGTGTCCGTCTCAGTTTGTCCCAAGTGGGCAAAGGTCCAGAGGCTGCACACAGAGAAGAGGTCACTCGTCCTGCTGATCATCTGCAGCTCTGCACTGCGCACCATAGAGCTCATTAAGTAAGTCCCGGCTACACAGTTTGCTTCTGCTACTCAAAGTAACTACTGAGAACGTCTGTGGTGCAAACATACACAGTACTGCCACCCGTCAGGTTAGCATATCATTGCTTTTCTCTTGCAGCATGAAACATGTTGCTCGTGGTGTCTCTATTTCTCTGGAAACATCTGCAGTAAACATTGTCTCCTGCAGCCTGATACATTTCTTTAATTCGCAGTGTACAGTTATATCACTGTCTCATAAACATTTAATACGTGATGCACCGTGTAAGTAATGCACAGTGTGTCATACATGTTTGTGATGTACAGTATATGAAATGTGCAGTGCGTGATACATGTTTGTGATATAAAGAATAATGTACAGCATGATGTCATGCAGGTTTGTGATGTACAGAACATGAAATATGCAATGTAATAAATGTTTGTAATAAACAGTATAAATTATACAGTGTGTCATACATATTGGTGATGTGCGGTATGTGTAAATCTGCACCGTGTCACATGTTTCCAATGTACAATGAAAGTAATCTGCAGTGTGCCGTACATGCTTGATGCACAGGTTATGTAATGTACATCATGTCACACATTTGTGAGGTGTGCAGTATATGAAATATGCATCATGTCATTCATGTTTGTGGTATACAGTGTAAGTTATGTGCAGCGTTCCATACATCTTTGTGATGTACAGTATATATGAGGTGCATCACATCACGCGCTTGTGATCTACAATATTAGTAATCTGCAGTGTGTCATAGATGTTTGTAATGTATACGCTATTAATAATGTGCAGTGTAATATGTTTGTGATATGCAGTATAACTAATGTGCAGTGTGTCATACATGTTTGAGATATACAGCATATGTAATGTGCATCGCGTCACATGTTTGTGATATTCTGTAAAAGTAATGTACAGTGTGTCATACAAGACTGTGATGTGCACTATATGTAATCTGCAGTGTTTCATTCATATTTGTGATGTACTGTAAACGTATGCAATCTGTAGTGTGTCATACATATCTGTGATGTACAATATGTATAATGTGCAGAGTGTTACACGTTTGTGATATACAGTATAAGTGTTGTGCAGTGTGTGATATATTGTATATGTAATCTGCAGTGAGGCGTACTTGTTTGTGATGTGCAGTCACACCTGTAATGTGATGTAAAAATGCTCTCGTGCACAGAACTCCTCCTGCTCCATCAGTAAGGGGTGTAATAGTAGTTTGTAGTGAAATAAGGTGCTTATGACACCTGCTAAAGATATAAACCACAGTGTGATGTGATGTTTGATAAGTTCTCTTTCCCTTTCGCCTTATCTCTCATGAACCAGGCAGCTGACCGCCTACAAAGGAGAAGCCAAAGTGATTAAATTATTCGCCAAACACATAAAGGTGATGACAGCACTTCTAACCTCTCTTTTCACCATGTCTTTCAGCACTATTATTATTATTATTATTATTATTGTTATTACCATCACTGCTGTGCCGTATATTCTTGGCAGACCTCTAATGGTAGATGAAATGGGGTAAACTCAGGGAAATATGCAGGAATAAACTGCCCATAATAATAGTTTCATGTCTTCACCTTCATCTGTCACATACCTGCATGTGACCGAGTGCGTTCATCGAGCCGTTCTCTGACTCCGCAGGTGGAAGAGCAGGTGAAGCTTCTGGATAAATCCGTGACGCACATTGGAGTGGGGACTCCGGGACGAGTCAGAGCCCTCATCGAGAGAGGCAAGAGATCTGACCATCTGAAGCGCTGAACTCTGTGCCTTTATGTCACATTTTCATGTTTTTCATTTCATTTTAGAAGAAGGCAGGAGATGTGAGACGTGACAGGGTGTTGCGCCTCGTGAAAATAGGAATTTATTCTGATAATCAGCTCCCTGGTAGTTTTTCCTTGCCACAGCTGCATTAGGCGTCCCCTGGGGCGGGTCAAGTCGCACATAAAGCTACTTTGTAGGGGTGAACTTTGTCAAATGGACTATTTAAATAGAAATAAGTAAAGAATTAATAAATAATAATAATAATAATAATAATAATAATAATAATAAGTAAACTTTCATATACAAGCTGCATTGTTATTTTCAGGGACCGCTTTAGATTTCTCCCCAGTTTTGTGAGTAATTATGCGCCTGCTCTCCACAGAGGGGCTGGGCCTTCAGGCTCTACGCTTCCTGGTTCTGGACTGGAACTGGAGGGACCAGAAGCAGAGGAGGATGGTAGATATTCCAGAGGTGAGCTGCTGCCCCCTGCTGGGGACTATCTGCATGACACCGGGAGTTACATTTTTTTTAAATGTTAAATTTAAATGTTCTTTTTTATGACAAAAAAAATTAAAATTACAAACATCAAAACTAATGTTTTACCAAACGCATCCAAACAGATAAATGTGTGGTTCTTGAACTATGTACACCAAATGCCAATGAAACCAGTATGAGGGGTTTGACAGGCAGCATCATGCATATGACTGTAGATGAAAATCAGGTAAGACGTGGCTGTTTCTCTTCCAGGTCAAAGGTGACCTGCTGAAGCTGATGGAAGCTGGGCTCATGAAAGGCTGTCAGGAAGGAGGCATTAAACTGGGGCTGTTCTGACCAGTCCTAGAGATGGACTCAGCTGACTATATTGTTCATTTTGAATAAAAAATAATGAAGAGTGCTATATTTTTATGAATGTTGAGTATGAATGTTACTTGAAATTAAGTGAATGTGTTTCTTGGTGTCTTCCTGTTTTGTTGAAAGTGATTGGGATGTAGAGGGGTAAGTGTATCTGCAACCAGTCGGACAGAATGGAATAAATGTTACTATTCGAAAGCAGTTCATGTATCTTAAAACATTACACAGACATTAAAAAAGCAAGTGGTTGCCAAGAAACATCAAAATATTATGGAATATCTGCAGCCAATATTAGTCACAATTAATAAGACCCCACCGTTAATTTCCACTGTCGCCCCTTGTGTAACTTTTCCATGTTACTTGTGATTGAAAACTTTTAACACAAATAAAAGTTTGAGAGCAAACAGGACTGTGAGTCTGGCTCTGTTTGCATGTGTGCAGTTTAAAGGAAGCTCCGCCCACAGCTGTTGAGTGTGGATTTGTCCCTCCCCCTCCCTCCCTCCCCCGGAAACACGGTCTCTGAGAGAAGTTCCTTTCACCCAAACATCCTGTGATCTGAGCGAAGAACAGCAGACACACAGAGAGGTTCTGCTTTAGCTTCAGTTCTCCGGAGACTCACCCCAGGCCTCACTCCTCTGGTGAGTTAAGGACTTTAATAGATGCTCAGAGGCAGTTTCAGACAGACATACGCAGTGTCCAAGCGAGACTTTAACCAAAAGCAGAAGCGGTGGAAGAGGAAGCGGAGCTCCTCGCTCAGACACAGTTAATGATTAACAGGCCTCAGGTCTCAAAGGTCTGGCCGTACCGTCAGCGTTTGCAGCGGGAAACGGGGGGAGCAGAGACGCGGCCGTAGAGCGGCGCTCCGGGGAACATGGCGAAAAGCGCGGACAACGGCAAGCCAAACCGCCGGCCCGACAACTCTGCCTTCAAGCAGCAGAGGCTGCCGGCCTGGTCACCGTCGCTGACCGCCAGCACGGTCCTGCCCTTCTTCTTCCTCATGGGGTTGCTGTGTGTGCTGCTGGGGGTCTGGCTGCTGCTGACCGTGCAGGGGACGCAGGAGATTAAGGTGAGAACCGCCCCCCTTCCCCAGCGCAGGGGAACCCCAAACTGCTCTCTGTCACACTGTGCTCTTGCTCGTACAGAAGGGCTCCTGGATATGATACCGCAGAGAAATGTGCTCTCACACTGCTCTTATCAGCAGAGAAACGCACTCGCACTGCAGGCACCCTGCTTATCTGTACATGAGGCGATAAGAGTCCCAGGGGAAAGCAATACAATGCGCAATTCTGTTCTAAACCGGCACAACGTGCCATAAAAACACTCAGAAAGTTCCTCATGCAGAAGACTGGCAGGCACATTCTTCAGCACTAAAGTTAATGAGGAAACACTGGAGTAAAGATTACACCAGCTGTGGATTTGGTCTTTGCACAGGGGACACTGTTCAGTCTGGATGAGAAAATGTACATTTAATGGTTATATTTAATAAGTGTGTTTCTGTTCTGTACACACATACATACAGATGTATGCAGGCATATTGTATATGCTGTGTGTATTCATGGGGAATTTACAGGATAATGTGCTGTAACAGTCGTGTTATGGCTTCTCAGTCTTCTCTGCATAGCTGTATCTGACTTTTTAATAACTGTTTATCTCTGAATGCACAATTTTTATTATGGATTATTTCTGTGTGAAACAGTGACTGCTCTAAAAAAGTCTTTATTTTGAACTTGAAATGTGCTTTAAAAAGTCAGATAGTGGTTGTAAAAAAATTAACGGTAAGTGTTTGAGTTGATACACATACTAATACACAAAGTTTCCATCATGCACTGATGTGTCTGCTCACTGCAGGTGGACTACACAGATGCAGGAACATGTAACGCCTGCTTTACCCTGCGCAAAGACAGGGACAACGCCAACACGCCCTGTGCCTGCAATGTCCACTTCTACCTTAGCAAAAAATTTCAGGTGTGTTAATGTTCGGGTTTACCTATCAGTGCTGTAGTGGTGCTTGTTGTGTTTGTCTAATTGTGTATGTGTCAGCGTGGATCCTTGTGTGTGTGTGTGTGTGTGTGTGTGAGCACATATATGCATATGTGCTCGCTGGGTGCAAAATTAACTTTTTTTGTCCACCAGCCAAATGGCTAATGAATGCTCAGATTTTACCCCTCACTCAATAGATCACCGTTGTATTTTTGACTGGTGAGTGAAGCAAATCTTACCAGCATTTTGCCAGTGGCTGGTGCTAATTCTGGCCCCTGTGTGCTTTCGTCATGTGCGGCACCACAGTATGTTTAATGAAAACATGGTTGATGTGACTATGCACATTTAACAATAATGTAGACCAGTGGTTCCCAAAGTCGGTCCTGGGGACCCACTGCGTATGTCGGTTTTTGCTCCAACCACAATTACGATCCCAGAGTTTTAACAAGCTGTTCATTTTTAATTAGCAGTTGCTTGTCGATACGAGGGACATTTTACTTGCCACATTATGACAAGATGAAATTTCAAAGCCCAACATTCATATTTTTTTATTTTGATTATTCCAGAACTCAAAGGAAGATCAAATGCAAGACTGCAATCAGTCAGTAATCTGGTGATTAGGGTTCTGAATTCAGGTGCTCATGTTCTTTCCTGAAACCAATCAAGCTCACATTTAACAGGTTTGACTCATCGCCAGGTTTTGTCTTTGAATTCTTAATTGCCTAATAATTGTTCGCTTTTAATGACCTTGGGTCCACAATTTTATCTACTAGAAGCCCATTTATAGATTCATGTCATCAGTTGCAAATTTCCATTTTTTATGTTAGAGAAGTAATTTCCAATTTAGCACACTATGAAATGATTTTCATCATGGCCATTTTTGACATGTGGTTTAAAAGGATAAATAATCAGCGTGAACAAGAATAGTGCAATCAAGAGCAATGAGCAACTCATTAGCATTCTAAGATTGGAGCTGTGGTTGACACAAAACCTCATGCACCAGTGGGTCCCCAGGATCGAGTTTGGGAACCACTGATGTAGAATCGATTATCAAAGATCACTAAAAGATGGCACATTCACAGAACTGGAAGAGAGTGTACACAGCGGCACCTCCTCATGTGTCAGACCCTGCTCACGCCAGGTTCTGCGCAGCTTTCCTTGATACGTCCCAATCAGTGTGAAACTGGGCGCGCGTGCATGAGTCCAACAAAGCCCTGGCTCCACCTGCACGTGACAGTACAACTGACGTGTGAATGGCCACAGATCACTGAAAATACACCAGCTTGTCGGCTCGCTGTCCAAGAGTCAGTTCCGCAGAGCTGGATCGCTCATTTAGCTGGATAATTGCAGAGTAAACCTGGAAACCTCTCAGATCTGGAGTATGGACTGAGGTCTAGAGAGCAGGTCTGGGTTTTACTTTGAGCAGGTATCAGGCTAACTCAGCAATCCTGCTTTGTGGAACAAGCCCCAAGTGTCCGAAGAACAATGACTAAACAGCCCACTGCGAGGAAAACTTAAAATAGTCGAGTAGAGCATAAAAGACAGTAGTTTTGTGCGGGACAGGAGTTTGCGGGCACCTGCTCATTCTCACGACTGCTCTAGAGTTTGCGCCACAGTCTGCACATCAAGCGCACTTTTCATACATGTGGTGTGTGCGTGACAGACGGTATGAGCGATCTTTCTGTGCGCATGCAGCATTGATGCATGAGGCCCCATGTCTTCACTTCATGCTCATGATAAATAAACAGGAAACACTGAGCAGTCGGTGAATGTCCTGTTTCAGGGGGATGTTTTCTTCTACTACGGCCTGAGAAACTTTCACCAGAACCTTCGGCGGTACATGGACTCCAGAGACGACGGCCAGATGGTCGGACGACTTAAAAACCTGAAGGTGTGAACAATCAGGCTTAATGTGAACAAATATTTCACCCATTAGACCTTCCACAAGCTGGAGAGGTCTTTGTTGTTCGCTAACTGCTAATGGCTTTCAAATGTCCTGTAATCTCATCAGAACCCGAGCAGCTACTGCGCTCCGTTTAGCCGTGTGGGGGGTACTCCTATCGCGCCGTGTGGTGCCATCGCAAACAGCATGTTTAACGGTACGTGTGTGTCTGGGACGGTACAGATTCTTTAGATACACTACACACTCAGGCCTTGTAAGAGCTCAAAATGTAACAACAACGCATAATGTAAGAAAAAATGTAATAAAAACTCAATGTAACAACTGGTCAATAATGAAACAAAAATGCTGAGCGCATAACGTAACAACTTTTTGCGCATAATGTAATAACTTATTACATTTCGCGTCTGTTATTACATAATGAAGCAAGCAAAATATTTTTCTCCTAATAGTGTAATAACTTTATTGCATTATAGACTGAGTGAATAATTTATGGATTAACATGGTAATTGCTTCACCATAGAGTCTAGTCTGCACTAGAAGCACTCTTTTGAAAAGGTTTTACTTTAATTTAAGGCTCAAAATGTTCATACACAAACAACCCCCGCCCCCTCCTTGGCCTGTGTGTGTATATATGCTCATGCACATGTGAAGAGATACTAACACAACATTTTGTGAGGTACTATAACAAAACATCACAGTCACACATCAATATCACAGTTTTAATCAAAAATCTTAATAATTAAACAACTGTAATCAACTTAAATGCAAGAGCTTCAATCAATAACGGAAAATAATAATAATTACACTGTATTGTATTAATCATTTGTAAGATACTGAAATGTTACTGTGCATGGGAAAAATAAATTACATTTCCAGATTTGAACAAAATAGCTCTTTCTTCAAGAATATTTAGGCTACACGCTGCAACGGTTTAACAGATAACACGTCTGGTAGAATGAACTGAAACTGAAAAATTTTTATGCAAAAAAAAGTTACACACTCCTCAGTGAATGGAAAGAATACTTTATGTACTATTTTTTTCCAGAACATGTGAATAACCTTGTAGTGTCCAAACGCTGTGTGTCTGAGCACAATTCATGCGCTCAACCAACATGGGTTTTGACCAAATAAGTATTTGATCCGTAGAGCAAGACCACTTGACTTGCCACAGGATTTATAGATCTTCATAATGTTAATACAACTGTCACCTTCATCATCAAGATCCAAAGTTTTAGCCAAATAATCTCTTATATAGATTGTGGGAAGATATGACCGAGACATTTCTCTGAAAAGATGAGAGACTTGATTGAATGTACCATAGCTGTCTATCTCCCTATTCTAAATATATATATTTTAGCTAGTCTAGAACAATAGTTACTGGATGTTTAAGTGTAGTCTATTGATTAAAAATAACATTTGTAGCAATCTCTACTCGTTTCTTATTATAACAGCTGGACAAGGAAAGGTTTTGCCATTGCGCTCCTTAAACTTTCGTACTAGAGCCACAGGTTACTGTGTTTAGGAATATTGTGCTAATGGACTATGTGAACTAGTAACTATGTTATGCATTCTGGATATTAGTCTGGTTATGATCTTTAAACATACCGGTAACTAAATGTTTGGTCATCTTCCAGTTTATACAGTGTCGTAGGAAAAATACTTAGTCCGAGCAAGTGGATAAAGTGTTCCACCGACCCTTGTAAATCTATCTTAAAAAGAATGGACGCATCCTCCAGAGTCTGATGTAATTGGGTTTATTGTAAATCCATCCAGATGAAGCACAAAAAACCCCAGGCTGGTCTGCGCAAACCACATAGCATCCATTCTTCATCAATCACCCCACGCCGACTGACCTCTGGCTGTCAGAACCCTCTTATTTATTGGCCTTTTGGCACGTTTCTTTATGTGGGATTAAACGCGACTCCTACCTCATTCAATATTATTGACTCTGATTGGTACATTGTCATATAGCAACCCTTCCCCCTTAGTAACAAGTTTGTCATTACATAATAGTGTAAATTAATTTTCAGCCTCCAGGGACGCTCAAAGACCACATATGAGCCTCCCAAACCTTGGGTTCAGCTAAAGTTTAGTAAGTTATCTGAGGACATGGATGGTTCCAGAACAATCAGGTGCACATGCTCAGGTAGTGGGACCAGGCTGACCGATATGGTCATTCCGGAGGGTTAGCTCACTAGGCCGGCCTTGAGGGTCTGCTGGAACTTCTTATGAGTTTTTACTCTTTCTCAGCTCCAAACTCCCTCTCAGTAATTTTAATGGGCCATATGAACCTGGCTATGTTCTGTTGAACTGTGATTATAGTAATACTTTGATTTTTACAGTATTTAAGATTATTTTCCCTCCACAACAGTTGGTCTTAGCTAGCTGGTTCTAGCTAGCTAGTTCCCTAACCTGGGCCTCTGTACCATGGACTGCTGTATATAAACACAAATAGTGTTACTGGCCTGTATAGATTATACTAAGGGCATCTCTGGCATGAGGTCGATACGATACACATCTTCATACACTGTGCACAGTCAGATGCACTTAAGATACATGTACATACATACTTACACCGACTGATGCGATATGATTCACAACTCCATCACAATGCACTGCACAATTCAATGAGTTTAATTATTTATTAATCAAATAAAATCAAGACCTCTCACAAAAAAAAAAAAAAAAAGCTTTCAATAAGTCACTCACCGCTCTTGGATGTAGTCGCTGCATCTGACTGCACCATCATACCGTGCCGTCGCTTCAGGTGACTAATGAGGTTCATGGTGCTCCCGGTGTAATGTACAGCAGCACAGCACATTCTGCAAATTGCGTTGGACTTGCCAACTTCTCCATTTTTTTTGTAAGATCAATCGAATCGCCCAACTTTGGTTTTATAGTCGACAGGTGAGTATATGTTCTCGTCTCCGCCATGTTTGTTTTGAACAGCGTGGCCACGTCCATCAATATGCCCCAAGCGCATGTAAAATAGTATACATCTGCGGTGCACGAAAAAGTAACATAGATCCTATTCAGTTGGAGTAAAAATGTCAAAAAATAACATCTCATTTGGTCGGTTACTTACACAAATAAGTGCAGAAACCACTCAGTGATCAAAATATCAAATTTTACTGATGCAAACTTTTAATAACACATGTATCTTGCTTTTTCTTGCAAAAATTGCATTCTTTCACAGCTGTTCTACCAATGCACTTGCATCTCGCCTGCACGTGTCAGTGTATCCATGCATATTGGTTAATCTCCCCATCCCTGGATTGTACTATATTTTGTGGTTGCATTAATCTCATTCAATATATTTAGACAGATGGGGGAGGGAGGAAGGGCAATGATTAACAGTGATAGGGAGACAATACCAGGGCCATGAGCCAAACATGAGGGCGTCATGACCATGACGCCCTCCAGATCCAGTATGAAACAGTCTGAGTAAGAGCCACCTAGTGGTCAAAGACAAAAACTACAACATTGCAATGTTGGCTCAGAAAGTACATGAAGTATATAAAATAACATTGTACATAAAATAGATAAAGTATATTACATAAAGTAGCCTGCATGTAACAACATTTTAGTTATTAAATGAGGTATGTGTTACAACAATGCAATGGAGAAAAGCATGCAAGCACATCAAAGCAAGTAAAACAGGTGCCTGACCAATTAACAATACTGAGGAGAGAAGGGCACAATAACAATAGCTCCCAAAGTGGATTTATTAAAGCTAAATAGTGTTTTCAACCTCGCAGCAGCAATTGTAATAATAAAATACAAGAAATACAATGGATGCAGGGTCATAATAGCATAGTCCACATGTATGTTGCATGCATTTGAAGTCATATATTTTTTACAATATTAGGAAAACCAATTACCATGTTAATCCATAAATTATTCACTCACTCTATGATGTAATAAAGTTATTACACTATTAGGAGAAAAATATTTTGCTTGCTTTATAATGTAATAACAGACGCGAAAATGTAATAAGTTATTACATTATGTGCAAAAAATTGTTACGTTATGCGCTCAGCATTTTTGTTACATTATTGACCAGTTGTTACATTATGAGTTTTTTATTACATTTTTTGTTACATTATGCATTGTTGTTACATTATCAGCTCTTACAGGCCTGTTCTTTAATATCGCACATTCTGTCCCACTGCTATCCAAGACTAAAGTATGTAAATTGTGGTTATATCTTGCAAAATGCCACTATGGTTGTGGGCATTCTGTGCCGCAAGTCTTCCGGAAACTACTTTACTAAAGTAGCAGCAGGACAGAGACACTCCACATCTGCGTATGCAGTATGATCTTTGGTTTTACTGAGCGATAAATCAGCAAAGCCATCAGAGTATTTTAGTTCTAACATTTTCGCATTTTTACTCCAGACTCTTTTGTCCTGCACTATCACCGCACTGAGAGGGAATCCGTGCGCGTCCCTCTCTACAGGAGGGATATCACCTGGTACACGGACAAGAACGTCAAGTTTCGTAACCCATCAGAGCACAACAAGACTCTCTCTCAGGTCTTTCAAGGTCTGTATTCTGGAGTATGGAAGGAGCACTGAAGCTCATAAGCTCCTGAGTGATTCTAACCTCTTCTCTATCTGAGGAGCTCTAACCGGTGTATCTCATTGAGTGCACTGACCTGTGCCGACCTGAGGGGGGAGCTCTTTGCTATCTCACTAAGGCCAGGGACCTGCAACTCCTGAAGCTCTGCTGTTACTCTGCACTGAAGTATTCCGTTACTTCTGTTCACAGCACAGTGTAGCTCACATCACCTGGTTCTTTGTGTGTCTGATTGGGTGCTCATCTGAAGGCAAAAAAAAAAACAGAACAGACTAGCGGACCCCTTTATCGGGTCTGTGCAAGGGAAGGGGGCGTAAATTTACCTCTGCCGAGGAGGTTCTGTTTTCACCTGTGTTCGTCTGTTTGTCTGTCTGTTAACAGGATAACTCAAAAAAGTTATGAATGGATTGGCATGAAATTTGGTAGGATGGTAGGTGGTAGTCCGAGGATGAGTTGATTCAATTTTGGAAGTGATCCGGGACATATTCTGGATTCTATATCCAGAAGAAGTTCAAATATACCTGAGTAGACTGATTGTAATGAACAGATTTTCATAAAATTTCAGCATGAAATGGAATCTACACTAATGTAGAATTGATTGTAGTTGTTGGTGATCTGGATAATATTCTTGCGGATCCAGAACCAATGATACTGATGTATATGGTCGTGGAGGAAGTATGCGCTCTACCAAGTGCCCTTCTAGTAATCGCATATTTTTGCGCGGTGCAGGAACTACCCCCCCAGTTTACTGGCAGCAGCCCGTGTATGAGCTGGACCCATCTGACCCCAACAACAATGGTTTCATCAACGAGGACCTGATCGTGTGGATGAGAGAGGCAGCCTTTCCCACCTTCAAGAAGCTCTATGGTACACTGGACCGATCCCTGCCCCAGTTTGAGGCAGGACTGCCAGCTGGGAACTACAGCATCAGCATCTCCTACAGTATCCTTCAGTCACACATTCACCTCATTCAGAGGGAGGACAGGGAACTCAAAAATCATTATTTTTAATATGACAGTGCATAATTGCCGAAAGCTGCGTCAGCCTATTGCGCGCTCCCGAGCAATGATTTCACCTGAACAGAGCTCTTAAACTTTCTTACCAAGTTCAGAATATTTAGAGGAAGATCAATTTCAGATGAAACAAAAACAAGAAAACAATGATTCCAAACCCTTCTAACAATTTTATACATCATGACAAGGTGAAATGATTCACCATCATTACATCAGCAGCTGTCAAGCCAGTTAACCCTCTGTTAACCAAGTACCTTTCGAACTGTGTAAAAACATTTCCCTAGGCAGATATGTTGATTATGGGCCAATATTTGGAAAAATGTAAAAAAAAAAAAAGAAAATTCGACCCTTTGGCCCACCTTTCAAAAATGTAGCAGATCTGCTACATTGGGTAATAATGCTTGAATGGAAAAAATTAAAGTGACGGACCATTCAAGTTATTCTCAAATGTTTATTTGGCAATAAGAAACAAAACCAGCAGGGTGTCCAGGCTGTTAACCCTTTCACTTTATGTAGCAGATATGCTACGGTGGTTAATAGAGGGTTAAGTATTTCCCACCTATGTTTTGTTAATATATGTAAGTATAATTCATGAAAATTATGTAATCACGTCAATTGGACTTTGACGCATGAAATACTAGTCACGCCAATTAACCTGTTGCAAAACAGACTGTAACAATTCATGGTTTTTGGTGGCCTTGACCCCTGACCTTCAGATTACCCAGTGGAGTACTTCCAGGGTCGTAAGATGGTGGTGCTGTCCACAGTCACCTGGTTTGGGGGACAGAACCACTTCCTCCCCATTGCCTACATTGTGACCGGAGGACTCGTTCTGGTGGTTGCCATGGTGCTGACAGGCGTGTACCTGAAAGTGGGGAAGGGAGGAGTGAACATGGAGGAGTAAAGAGGGCAGGGCGGGGCGGGGCGGGGCGGGGCGGAGTCTGTCTTTGGATCACACGCCACGATCTGCGATGAAGTATTTCATCCAGCCCAATCTTTCATAGCAGGGGAGCTCAACCCTGTTCCTGGTGTCGTACGCTCACTCAAACCCATGAGCTGCTAATTAGTCGAATCAGGTGTACTAAATTAGAGTTCAAGAGAATTTTTTCTGAAGTTTTCAGGAACACAGTTGTGCAGCTGTGTGTCATGTGATCTGGGGTTTAGGCTTCATTCCTTCATTAGAAACAGTTGATGTAAAATGGTAACTTTCTGTACAGTATTTTACCGTGTGTGACCTCGTCTATGGCCAGTTAGCTCATTTAGCGGACGTGTGCGGGAGAAGTGTGAGATGGGAATGTCCAGGGCAGGCAGCCATTGGAGGGAGGGATGCTGCTCTTAATCACACCCTGCAGAGCAGGACTGTAGCGTACAGACAGCAGGTCTCCTCTGATCTCTTCTGGATAATGAATCCCCAGCTTCAGGAGACAGCACTGTAAATTTCAGGAGACAAACCTTTACATTTTTTGTACTTCTATTTTTGTTTTACAATGAAATTAATTTTTTCAGTGAAATATTGAGGTTGAAAGCATTACATTACTGTAAATTTTCTATTTATTAAATGTTTGATTACATCAAGAGGTGATATCAATTGTATTTCTCTTGCTCTCCAGTGTATCCAAGTGTTCTAATGTACTCTCCTGTATCTCAGTTCATCTTTGAGGGGGGAAGACTAACAGGACAGATTCTTTAGGATCCTTGGGGTAAAAATGACTAAAACAGGAAGGCTATCTGATTTTTTTAGGATCCTTGGGGTATCTGAAATGAGGGAACTGAAACAGTTTTCCAATTGAGGGATCTGATGGAGGACTATCTGATGTTTTCCAATACTGAGGGAGGGGCTATCTGATCAGGGGTTCCGTTTTCCAAAATATCTGATTTTTCAATACTGAGGGAGGGACTATCTGATCCCCCAATTTTTTTTTTTTTTTGGGGGATTTTCAATTTGTCGGGGATTTTCGGTTTGTCAGGGGGGATTTCAGTATGTAACGGCTTGCTGTCACAACCATAAGAGACTGTAACAACTATTCATTTAGGATATTCAGATGAACTGAAGCAAGACAAAAGTTCTCACAAAAATAAAACATTTATTCAACAAAAGTAATTACTGCACTCAGTGACTGAGTAACCGTGTAAAATTTGAAAAATAAAAAAAAAATACAAGTTACAACTGCCATTGACTATAATCAGATAATGGATATTACGGCGACAGAATGGTATGCTTTGGAACAGGACTGGGCTTGACTGGATTCTCTAGTCAACAAACAAACCTGCAAAGACACAAAAATAGCAGTGCTTTAAGCTAAGCAGCTTGATTCTCGGTCGCCACGTATATCCACATGGAACCTCTACGTGAAAAACGAAATTGACAAGAACGGAAGGCGACACTTTGGAAACTGTTATCGTATACCCATAAATTAAAGACTGGCATTGACAGCATGAAAAAAAAATCATAAATGTACAAGCCATCTCCCCCATTATAAAAATTATTCAGTTGATTTGAAGCGAGTCCGGAGAATAAACATTTTAATGAATAGACGACAAGTGCAGACGGCACAAACCTTGTCCCCAAGGCGAAAATATGTACAGCGCTGGGCAGGCTAGTGATTACCATGTCTGAAATTAGGGACAAGGCTGGCCGTAAAGATGTATAGCCCACTGCCCTGATTGCGGTGCTGCGCAACGAAAGGGAAGATTCGAGATCATCTGAGGTCAGCGGCAAGGCAGAAAACGTACACAGTGATTGGCTGGTTAGTCACTCTCTGAATGTCCAATCTGTTCAGATTTTGTGGGCATGAATGAACGTGCGAGTCAAGCAGTACTTGTATAGGTAATTTAAAGCCGCTTGCACACTGGACATCGATATGAATTTTTTGCACGACAGATTACATTAACTTTGAATGTAATCTGTCGTGCGAAAGATTTGTTTCGCGTCCAGTGTGCAAGCAGCTTAATTCACAGAAAACATGAGCGGGAATGGCCCGCTTTGACTATTTTTTCTTGCGGGCGCTAGGGCAGTTTTTGCGGGAATCCCGCAATCGCGCTGCTTGGCGGAAGCCCTGCTGATGTTTTCCAATACTGAGGGAGGGACTATCTGATGTCTTCCTAAACTTCGGGTGGTATAGTGGGCATGTCTCCCCTGTGTTGTTGATGTGCCACTGGGATGTAAACTGACGTCCTGATTCATTTCCGTCTGTTGTATGATATTAAGGGTGGTGTATCTCACCCGGAGCGGAATGAGAGTTGAACTCCAGCTGGCAATGTTCTGACCCAGTATGTGTCATGTCCTCCGTTTGAGTACCACAGCAAACAATAGTCAAGTTTCCTTCTAATATCAAGCAAATTTTAAGTGAATTTTAGAAAATTCACTCAAAAGAAAATTTGAATTGCCTGCATTTCCATCAACTGGCTCGGAGGGAATATACCCCAATAAATTAGGTCGGTTTTGCCACAATATGGGGGTAGAGGACACTGGTAACATTTATAGAACAACAGAAGAAGAAGAGGTTGCAAAATGGAAAAGAAACAAACTGAAGCGAAATGACCAGAAGAGAAGCAAGTGGAGGAGAAATAAGACACATTAAAAAAGGAGAGAGGTCTGCAGGCGCTGCATGCAATCTTGCAAATTTTCAAAGAGCTTTTTCTTTCAGTTAATGATTGCAGTGTTTGACGCTGTCCAGAGACAAAGACGGAGACGAATGCGAATGCCACAGCGGTAGCAAGGCAGCTATGTCAGAACTAAGTCGGCTAAGCCGTTTCCATCCCACATTTTGCGCATTAGCTCTTAATTGCATTAGGCGAAAAAACCACCTCAAGTGAGTGTATAAACTTTTATGCAGCTTAGAGGAAGTTTATTCCCATTTTACAATTTCCATTTGCTTTTTCCGATATGAATTTTCAAAATGCACATAAGAATAGTGAGATGGAAACATGGCTAATGAGGGCAACATGAACCCAAATTGGAAGTTTATAATAGGCACTGTAATTGTGATTATAATGCCAGCTCAACTTGGAAAAAGTTGGGACAGTATGGAAACTACACATAAAAACAAAAAGCAGTGATTTATAAATTTACACTGGCTTGTATTTATTTGCAGACAGTAAGAAGAGAAGATTTTTAATGGTTAGTCTGATCAACTTAATTTTATTTGTAAATATTCAGCCATTCCTGCCACCCAGACCTGAAACACATTACAAAACAGTTACGATGGGGGCTGTTTAGTACTGGTAAAAATAAGAATAATGATATGTTTTGAAACAGCTGATTTCAGCAGGCAATTCCCTGCAAAAAATGTTCTATAGGACTTCTATGGAATTCTACAGAACTCTATAGAACATCAATGGAACTCTATAGAACATTTTAGTGGAACAGCATGTTCTATAGGATTTTCCATGTGTTCTATAGGAATTTGCTAGAAACCTATAGAGCACCTCTATGGAAAAGAAAGTCCCATAAGATTTTTGCTGTTCTATAAGACCTTCCTATAGAACACCCTAGTTGAAAAACCTGTTCTATGGGACTTTGATGGTCTTCAGGACCTTCTATTAGAACAAAAGCTTAATGGGAAAGACATCTTAAATAAGGGTTAAATAAAAATAAAAATAAATCTTATGACTCCTTGCAATGCTCTGTCGAAGGGTCAATTTACCTTATGTGTACCTGGGTTCTAGAAGTGAGAGACCGGACTAATGGTATGAAAATGTGCAATATGCAGTGATATCCACTATACTGAAGTAGCAAGGAAATCTTGTCCCTTTTAACTTTAAGGTGTGCTTAAGCACATGGGGTACCAGGCACATACCAACTCATTGATTCCCTGATCAGACGATTGATTGACTGACTGACGCACAACTTAGCAGTATTTCAGTTACGGTATATGAAGAACTCTTTCCATTTCGTCGGCAGCAATTCAAAAATATAAATGTAAGGCATTACAACGATATTATGCTATAACGGAAAACTCTTGTTCCTCTTTTGCTTACGAAGACAGAATTATGTTGAAAGTTTGAGCTTTTGAACTTTTCCCTCAATTTTAAAAATTCAATCAAATTATTCCTTTCCATTTACATGCATGTGATCGCAGATTATATGCCGATTTAGAATTAATTTGAATACAATTTGAGGTCTGCTAAGACTTATTCCCACTGTCTTTATACATGTATCATGGTCACCTAACAGGATTACTAACATGGCTTTCCTTTTCAGCGAAGGCACTCCGTTCCTTTTGAATTCCCTAAGACCCTGAGATATGCGACAACAACGGGCATCTGTTGGGTTCAAGTGCAATCGAAAGTTTCCCAGTTGCCGGATAGCTCACTCGGTTAAAGCATCGCGATGCAGAACAGAAGGGTCTAGGTTCGAGCCCTGGACAGAGTGGCGCACAATTGGCCATTGCTCTAGAGGGATGCAAATTAGGAAGGGTTTGCAGGGAAGGGTTATATAACATGGATGATTTGTTTGTCGCCTTCCAGATTCGGATGGGATTGAAGATGCCGAAATGAAAAAAGTTCTGCAAGAGCTGTTCTATAGAAATTTTCTATGGAACTGTTTCCTATAGAAATTTTCTATAGAATTATTTTTCTATAGGACTCGAGGTACTGAAGTTCTATCGAAATTCTATGGAACTGTTTCCCGTAGAAATTTCCTATAGAACTTGTTTTCTATAGAACTCGAGGTACTAGAGTTCTATAGAATTCTATTGAACTGTCCTATAGGGTTCCTATAGCACATTTTTTGCAGGGTTGTAATCATGATTTGGTACAAAAGCAGCATCTGGGAAAGCCCTAGTCCTTTAGGATGAAAGATGGGTCAAGAATCGCTATTTCGCCCACAAATGCCTGAGAGAAAATTGTGTTCTTCAATGAAAGATAGGAAGGGATATGAAAATTTCACTCTCTATGGTGCATAACATAATTAAAAGATAATGGAATCTGGAGTAATTTCTGTGCATACAGGGCAAAGGTGCAAGCCTGAGCTGAAGACCTGTGATCTCCGATCGCTCAGACAGCTCTGCATCAAGAACTGTCATTTATCTATGAGTGACAGAAATCCACACAGGCTCACGGGCATCCAGGAACTGCAGTTAAAACTTTCCTGTGCAAAGTGGAAGCCTTGGATTGAGTGTCCAGAAGTGCAGTCAACTTCTCTGAGCTCTGAGGCATCTGCAGTGGACCGTCACACAGTGGAGCTGTGTGCTGTGGTCAGACAAATTAGTATTTCAGGTCTTTTTTGGGAAGAAATGGATGCTATGTGCTCCGGACCAACAAGTCCAAAGCTCTGTCTTAGTTTGGGGTTGTGTCTGAGCCCTTGGCAATAAAATTTTGCACTTCAGTTAAGGCACTAATAATGCTGAAAAGTATTGTCATATTTAGTAGCAACATATGCCGCCCTCAAGACAATATCTTTTCAAGGGACGCCCAAGCATATTTCAGCAAGACAACACAAATCTGCATTTTGCACACATTATAAAGGCATGGCAGTGTAAGAAGAGGGTGTGGTCGCTGGACTGGCCTGCCTGCTGTCCCAACCTGTCCCCAACAGAGAATGTGTGGCGTACATCCAAAATGCAGCAACAAAGAGGCTGAGCTGTTGCACACCGTAAGACTTGTTTACAGAGGGAATGGGACAAAATAACTCCTGAAACACTTAGCAAACGGAGTGTCGTCCCTCCCTGAATGTTTATTAAGTGTTGTGAAAAGGAGTGGCAACATAACAAAGTGGTACATACTTTTCTGTCACTACTTTTTTTTTTAATATGTTGCAAGAATCAAAATGGAAAAATGTGTTTATTTTAGAAAATCAATAAAATTCATGTAGTGAAACATCAAATAATCTGCTGTTGTATTGTTTTCAATGTAATATTGATCAAAGATAATTTAATTCCTTTTTAATTTCACATACCTTCCCAACCTTTTCTAATTAGGGGTTGTACTAATAATAATAATGATAATAATAATTGAAACCTCATGCAGAAATGATCGTACTCTTACACCCTCATGCGCTAGGCGGTGCTGCCAGGATACCAGCTGACGTAGGCGTTAACTGTCACGACCATCTGACACAGCGCAAACAAGTGAGATGTTATTTTCTGCATGGAGTGTGTGGTGGGGACGTGACGTATAACACATTTTGTGTGACTCACAATGTTCACAATGTGGCGCTGGAGAAACTGCACCAAACATTCACTATCTTGCTGTGTATCAAGTGTAGACCACACAACACAGATTTAATTTAATGATGTTTGTCACACAAGGCTTATTTTCTCTGGCCAGTAGGTGGCGCTGTAAATATGATTTTATGTCTTCAAGTCGAGACCTAATCAAACGTGAAGTTTGGGGCAGATGTGACCATGTACAGTCAAGTTATACACCACTTCCTCTTTTATGGCGAAACATGGAAATTTGACGCCCTGCAACAGCTACACCATATGACAAAAACTCAGAATATGAACAAATTTTCATCAATAAGGTCTTGTGTAATTTGTGTACGCTGCCCGAGTTTAATGTGGATCTGATTAACCTCCTTGACTCATATAAATGGCAAAAAATACATAAAAATTTCAAAATACATTGAAAAAGGCTGGCTTTCTTCTGAGTGTAGGTCATGGCACCACAAGATTTTTTGAAGTATCTGGATTTTACATTTGCCCACCAAATTTTGCACATCTCGGTGAAAGGTACCGCAAGGACTCCTTCATCGCGGTGTTTAGGGGATGCTGATGAGCTGCCTGAAAACCTTATGCAGACAACAAAATATACCCTTTCTGGTGCAAGTTCCAAGTTTTATGAGTTTTCAGCCATTTGTTAGCACCTCAAAAACAGCTTCTTGTTTCATGGAAAATAATCCTTCACTACAAGCAAACAAGCTCTATAACATGTATCCTCAGCATTTATATGACACAAAAAAATTTTTTTCCGGTATTTAGTTCTTTAATATGTATAAAAAAGCATTCTGACATTAGAACACCTCTGAAATTTTATTGAGCCCATTTTTTGCGTTCAAAAACACCTGATATTCATCGCAAGGTGGTCAAAATAGTCATGTGATCTACTCATTAGAGGCCAGTTGATTTAGCAAAAGCAAAGTCCTCCCTGAGCTAAGAGGCAGTTCAGTTTACTCACAACAAAACATGGCGGACAGCAGGAGGAAGGCTGTGCCGAAAGAAGGCCGATATTGTTTGGCTGGAGCGCCGAACAACCACAGCTGTGCGAATACGTTCTACACACCTGGCATATCAACGCATGTGCAGATCCCACTTTGAGGGCAAAATGGGTCAAATTCCGGCATTGGAACCACATTGATTTCAGCGAGCAAATGTAAGTGAAATGACTCAAAGCTGAACCACGCTGAGACTGTAATTAATTACACTGACATCACGAGTTAGGCATTCTTAGACCCAGCCTCCAAGACAATTTTAGATGGAAAATCAGTGAATTTTGGGTAGCAGAGAGTAATGAAAAATATCTTTTTTGTCATTTCTAAAAACGCTCTCATTTATAGCATATTTAAAACTTCCAAAAATTGAAAAACAATCATGTCATATACACTTTAAAAGATGCTCAGTCATAAAAAAAGAGTTATGCACAGTTTGTCCTTGCCTTTTACTACCCACTGTGAGCTGGGATAGGCTCCAGCTCCCCCGCAACCTAAGTGAGGAAGAAGCGGTAAAGATAATGGATGAACTTTTATAAAAATCTAGCCAAATGGGTTTCTTATGATCATTTTGTTGATGTTTCATATTTGGTAGCAGTATTTCGCAGTTTAAGTGACGTTTTTGGAATATGATTAGTATTTAATCATTATGTAATTCATTATTGCTGCTAATTTTATAGGACATAAGCTCCATATTTACAAATATTTGTGCTTTACTTGTTGTAGTGCATGTTACTGTTTGGTCTCCCAGATTCTCCTAGAGAAGATCAGGAAGAACTCAGAGGACAGTGTCAGGCCTAACAAGGAAAACAGCCAAGCTATAACAAAAGTTTGATCAGAAACATGCCACACTCTCGCTAAACTTTGCACCACTACACTTTGATTCTGACAAAATTTCACCAGAATCAAACTCAAAAAAATCGCATGGCCTGTAACAAACCCAGAGACCAACCAAATGAGTTTTCAATTGTGTGTTGCTGGTTCTTTGAAAAATGTAGACATCTGACAAACTTTTGTTACAGATTGGCCGTTTTCTTTGGTAGACCTGAGTGTGTCAAAGGTGTAAACGGGCTCACTCTGGGGTGCGTTTCCCCAAAGCGTAGTTGCTACCTAGGTTAGCAACTTACATAGTTCGTTCATTCACAGTCAATAGGTCCAACCATGTAAGTTAGCATCTGTGATTTCGGGAAACGCAGCCCAGTCCAATAAAACCCCGTAACTGTGCCTGGAGAAGCAAACCAATCCCAGCACAGAGCAAAGCACATCCAGCCTGTTGTTCTACATGCATCCAGCAGGCGCCGCCATTTTAAAGAACACGGCACCCTTTCTTTGACATCATACTAATTTCCACCATTAAGTGTAATTACAAAATTAATTGCACCATTGCACGAGATTATGTCAGGCCCATGGACTACGAGGACTTGGATTGGACGAGTGCTAACGAAGGACTTGCGTCAACCTTTATGGCATCTGAGCGCATTCGGAGTAAACAATGAAATGACTGACGGGGATTAGAATATGAATTGATACTTACAGCTGCATGTCTCTGACGCCTAAAGCAGCACTAACAACCATTCCTTTATCTCTTGAACACTTTCAACCAAACATAGAAACACCTTGGTGATACGTATCTGGCTCTCACTTGTGAAGCTAATATTCCATCCAGAATGTAGACGGACAGGTGATTAGGTCCCATTAAAAATATATTAGTTTAACATCCCCGCCCGCATCGAAAGATCGCGGCCGCATCAATTTATTTATTTATTTTTATTATTTTTTGCGTTTTGAATATACGGACACTTAAGTCGACTTGGAAAAGTTATGTTCCTGTGTTGTTCTCAGTCGAGTACCGGAGAGTAAACGAGTCTAGAAACCTAAAGAAGAAAAATAGTGACTCCAGCACATAAGTAAACTCTGTATACAAGTACATTTACCCCCCCCCCGCATCACGTTTTTCAGAAAAAAAAGGGTGATTAAAACTTTTTTTTTTTTTTGGGGGGCTTTATATTTAGTGGATATCTTTTGTAATGAAGTGCACTGGTGAAATCTGAGAATACTGCTTACAACAAGGTAAGCAGTGAGCTCTTTGTTGCCTTGGCATTTGTCATGAGTTTTTGAAAGCCTCTTTCTCAGGTCATGCTGATTGAGAATGTAAGGTCCCAAGAGGACTGAGACCCAGATGGTCTGAAAAATAACCTCTGAGATGCTCTCAGTACCACTTTCCTAGACATTTTTCAGACTTTTTTCCAATTTCCACTGACGGGTGGTGCCCCAATCTGTAAGTTCTGGTGTTTTCGGTTCTTCATGTTCCACCTTCTTAAAATCTTTCGCACAGCTGTTCATTTTTCAGAAATGGTACTCTGGTAAGATGATACTTTTCGTACTCAGAATACAAATGTTCTTGGATGCCCTGTTTATTACCTCCGCCAAGGAGGTTATGTAATCGTTGGAATCTGTTTGTTTGTTAGTTAGTTAGTTAGTTAGCAACATTACGGAAAAACTAATGGACGGATTTACACAAAATTTTTACAGTAGGTGGGAATTAGTCTAACTTAGATCCCATTAGATTTTGGGCTAGATCCGGAAGGGATTCTGGATCCAGGAATTTTTTTGAAGGACCGTTTAACATTGTGAGATAGGGCACTTTTTAACATTTTGGCAAATAAATTGAAAAATACAGGGAGTTATTTGTTACTAAAATTGAGGGGAACACATCTCCATGAGGGGTGCCACATACAAGGACATGATCCGGATCTGATGATTCTTCTGGATCTGACAGGCAAAAATCTGGATTTTCATTGGGGTCATAATAAAGGAGTGATTGTATCATTACAAATGGGGATAGAAACATGCAACTAGTTTTGTTATAAAAGCAGTAGCAAGTGAGTCCTTCCTCACTTCCAGCTGAACATACCAGACACTCACTGCATGTGAGTCCACCGAAACTACGGGGACTGCGGAAATTACTGCTGCTTCTATTTACAACCGTGCCACGTTCAAAGTTGAGGAGTGCTGCGCAACGACGAAAGCAGAGTGCCGAGTGTAAGAGATGTGTGTAAGCGTGAAGGCAAGAATCTGAGCATGCATGTTTGCCCACACGTACACAGACAGTCACACACATGCATGCTCAGATTCTTGCCTTCACGCTTACACACATCTCTTACACTCGGCACGAGTAAATGTTTAAATGACCGATAAATGTTTCGTAAATTACTGAAGCAGTTGGGGGGACTGCTGGGCCTTGGCGGAGGTATGCGCTCTCCGAGTGCTCATGTTATTTATGTAGTGATCAGACAGTTACACAATTCGGGGTTCTTACACTTTTTGGAACTCTTGAGCTTGAATTTGTTATGAGTTGATATAATGTCCTTGAGGCCAAAAAGTTGACTCTTGGCATTTATTCCGTCATAGTGCAAATTGATATTAGAGGGAAAATCACATCTGAAAAATCTGATCAAATGCTCATTGTAACATACCCAGCAGTTTGAATTGGGTTTCAGTTGGGATAACTTAAAGATCTGTTGTGATTACATTGTAATATCATGAATTTTTCAGTTTATCAAAAATCACCCCAAAAAAATTATACACTCTTATAAAAATGCAGCATTCTACACAAGGGTTTAGTGTCCATCTTTTGAGATCCAGAGAGTTTCAGAATTTCGATCCTTCTGTCTGGTTTTTTTTCAGTAGATTTTATTATTTTACAATTCACAAAATTCACAAAGGAAAGTGTATGTCTCTATCTGAAATGGGGTATTAACACCAGTTAGAGGACTAATATTCCTGGGAGTTCCTGTCTTGATATAGATCAGGGATCCTCAAACCTAAACCTTGAATCCAAATCCAGCCCAGGTTTGCTTTTATCCCAGGTAAGCAAGTGAACACTTGGTGCCTCTAATTGGCCAGGGGTGCATTTCCCAAAAGCACAGATGCTAACTTACTTAGTTGGAACCATTGATTGTATATGGTCGAACTATGTAGGTTGCTAACGTAGTTAGAAACTATGCTTTTGGGAAACGTATCCCAGGCTGTTTTTACTCCTGACACCCAGGTGAAGGGAGTATGGAAAACTGACAGTTTTCGGACCTGAAGATCAGGGATATAGATGACTCAAAATGGTTTACCATCCCCAATGCTTCTTAACTACTGTTACTGTTTGGCAATAAGAGTTATTAACTCCATATTACCGTGCAGCATACACTTTACTACAATTGATCAATTACTGAAACTATTGACCACATCTATGCATGAATTTTCTGAGGATCAGGCAGAATGAAATACTTCAGCTCTAGTTGCAAGCGAACATTAAACACTCAGAAGACAGAGCAAGGTGTCTGGTGACTCTAAAGAGACCGTAATGCACAGTAAGGTGTCTCAGTTGCTTCCTATTCATGTCATCGGCGTTGGCCTACCTGGAGGAATCTGTAATCCCTGAGGGTTTCCATGGCGACCTGCGTAAGTTATCTATGGGCTGTTTCTATGGATGCTTCTCTGGGGGGTTTTGGCATTTCCCAGGGAAATCATGCAACAAGCAAAACATCACTTCATCAGGAAAGCTGTAGCAATTAGAAAAAAAATAAATAAATGTGAAGAACTTGTTATTCACATTAGTCTCTTCTAATAAAAACTGAGAAGTGTTTGATATGAATAATGCTCAATAATGCTGTGGAGCGAAAACCAGTTACCAAAAAAACCTAATTGACTGTGATTTGACTCATACTAATGTGAAAAGCTGAAATGGACTTTAAAGGCATTTCTATGCCAAAAAATTTTAAAGCTAATTGCTGGAAACGCTGCATTTTATTATCCCAGGTTTTGTACAGCAGAGGTATTTACGGAACAGCTAACCTGAGATTCAAGCTGCTATCTCACTGTGTGTGAGATTCATTACTATGAAACTAATGTTAGTCTGATCAGAAAGCTTATGAAAATGCCACTTGTAGAAGCAAATGTCTGTTCCTGAGAATAAACAGCGATGTGTCATTTTTCACTATAAACACCTTCTTTATATTTAATTTCAGGCAATAAATGCACTTTGAAGCAACACAAGCCACAAATGTGACTGATATTATGTGTTAGCGGACCAGTTTTGCACAGGGAGAGAAAAATGCAAATAACTCTCATCATCTTCCCTGACTCAGAAGTAGAGAGATGGCTGCAACAGGTGACTTTCAGTTTCAGTTTTCATAATGTCCGGAGCATTTTACTGTTTTCTGTTCCAACCGTACCTTCAAATCAGGCCCATTAAATAAAACCAGTGCAGTCAAAATACGCTGTTCGTTTTTCTGAGCTCCCTGTCGCTCCTCTAATACCACCACTGTGAGATAATGAGGTTCTCACAGTTAGCATTGTGTTATCAGCACTGCTTTATCCTGCCTGGTTCAAATTATTTTGCGCACACTAATACTGAAATGGTGCCATTAATTATGAGTTCAACCTGCACCCTCAAGGTGAATAAGTGCAGTTCATATGGAGCTAATCACAATTACATGCAATTATGTTCAAGTGCCTCATTGCAATAGATTAAGGTATTTCTGCCCTCTCTGCATCTAAGTGAGTGGTTTTTGGTCAAACACCGAACGCCTCAACAATGACAGAACAACTCACTGTTAATTACCTCCACCAAGGAGGTTATGTTTCACCTGTGTTTGGCTGTTTGTCTGTCTGTTAACAGGATAACTCAAAAACTTATGAACGGATTGGCGCAAAATTTGGTAGGATGGTTGGTGGCAGTCCATGGATGAGTTAATTCAGTTTTGGAAGTGATCTGGGAGATATTCTGGATTCTAGATCTGGAAGAAATTAAAATATGCCTGAATATAATGATTGTCCCTTTTGTAATGAACAATATTTTCATAAAATTTCAGTGTTAAATAGAATTTACACTAATGTAGAATTGATTATAGCTGTTGGTGATCTGGATAATATTCTTGTGGATTCTGAACCCGTAATACTGACATATGGGCGTGGTGGAGGTATGTGCTCTACCGAGTGCCCTTCTAGTTTGTGGTCTTTTTTTCCCTCAGTTTTTTGCACTTCTGACCTGACACTACATAGTCTCTTTTATTCATTTAGAAGGGCACTTATCCACACACATCCACATCCCCACAGACCCTCCTGCTTCCAGTTGCTCCGTCAGGCAGCTGAACTGCATTGATGTAGATGGAGGCTCTCTGGAGATTTAAGAACCCGAGTTTCAGGTGTGGCGCTGCTGCTCTTTGGAGGTTTAAATCCTCCTGGATCAGGCACAGGGGTCCTCCTGGAGAACACAAACTGCAGAGGAGAGAAGCAGATGATGACACCTGGGAACCACACCCACTCCAACTTTATCATGGCTCAGTGATTCGGACAGCAACACAGATGGAGCATGTGCACTCCTGCTACCCCAAACACCAGGAACACACACGTGCAAACACAAGCAATCGCACATTCACTATACCGTAACCATTTTAGTCCCACATTGCAGTACTTCCCAAGCATTATAATCACTGTTATATTTGTGCATTTGTTCAATGCTAGGTTGACAGTTGACTGTAACTCCTAATAGCCCTTCCTGTATTTCAGAGTGTGCAGGAGGAAAGAATCCAGTGTACAAGCAATGCAGCAGGTGTGAAATCATGGAGAGCCACAGGTGTCCCTCAGGTGTTGGTGCAGGAGGGGGTGGTGTGTGTGTGTGTGTGTATTTTTGTGGGGACTTGGGGGTTGTGGTTGTGGTTGGAGGAACCTCAGAGACTACGGCTAACAAACACATTCTCAGGATTAAACGGCGGTTATTGGCCTTGTGCGTGTGTGTGTGTGTGCACGCGTGTGTTTGTGTTGGGGGGGGGTTTAGTTCTGCTCTTACTGTGCACACTAAAAGTCCCCTTAATGCAGATAAAAAACCGAGAACCAGCTCTTCAGAACAGCTTATGTTTTAAATACAAACTGAAAAATAGTATTCTTGTGATAACATACTTTTGCACTGAAGTGATGCTGAGCAAATAGCTACTCAGACCAAGCATTATTTAAGCTGACAGAGTAAAGATAAAAGGGACTATATTTTTATAGGGACAATACACACCCACCAATACTGCATTAATATATTGACGTCATTTGTTTTTAGTTGGTAACCTTTTTTTCTTTTTACGCGAGGAGGGCCATGACGCCGTTTTGCCATGCAATTGAATCCATTTGATCATTCCCAAATGGGTGAATACTGCAGGGGGTCCCAGGGGACAGCAGAAACTCCGCAGTTCATGAAGACCAGTCTGCACCTCAAGTTTACTCTTCAGTTCACTCTTGACAGAGAAGTTAACCAAGTCCTTCAGTCAACGCAGGAAATAATTCAAAACCGTTGACAAGGTAAACCAGAACTAAATTCTATCTCACAATGAGCAAGCGCTGCTATGTTTTAAGTGAAAATTAGCAATTAGAGAAAGATAAACAAATCCACCGCACGAGCGACCTAATGCACCCGAGCCGTTTGCGGCGCGCACAGCCTGCTTGAGTTGATGCAGGAGCGCTGCAGCGTCATTGGCCTCAGGCAGCGCAGCGCGCACCGTGATTTCTCGCTTCCTCCCAAGGCAAACTCCCACGGCGAGCCTGTTTACTTTGAGCACTTTAACCTGAGAGAGAGAGCTGTTCGGTGCAGGATACTCGCTTCCAATTGCGCCCCTGACTGGGCACGGTGCCGCCTTTTGAGATGAACTAATCAAAGAGGTAAACATGCCGGCTGCGGGTTCAAAGACAAGATAGCCAGTATTTGTTCAATGCTTCATTGCACGATGCAGGTGAGACCTGGTTGACATTAATTTAGTTTGAAAAGTGCGCGCTGTGAACTGTTAATAACGCTGGCATGACTGTCTTTGCTAATTTGATTACTGAGTTCTGTTTTGCATGGAACAATAGAATATGTCACTGTCATAAAGACACCCACAAGCACACACAGCAAGAAATTTTGTCCGTTCATATAAAATTGTTCAAAAGGATATTTTCCCCTTGCGTTCTTTCAAAGTGTGAACAGAAATAAAGTTTTACCAACAGAACGCTGAAGTGCGCTAAATTTGCGGATCAGTACTATATGAAGAGTTTTGCGATTAACGTAACTTGCGAGCCTGCGGCTGAACGGTGACTTTTAGGCTTCTCCTTAAGATAATTTGATATTTTGTGCGTTTTTATATTTATTTTTATTTCTTATCTTAAATTGTTCTAAGTGTTTTGGAAAACGGTTGAGGGAAAAAAAAGATTATTGTTCAATGTCTATGCTACATGCGTAATTATTCACTCTAATCCTCACTTCACGAAAATGGCAACAGTTCATTCATGCTTTACTGAGCATTGAATCTGTCTTGAGGAGGTGAGTAATATTTTTGAAATAAGCAGTAAGTATTGCCACTTCCTGTTGGAGTCCTCACTGCACCTGCGTACGAGCCCCTGTCATACAGTCTAGCGCTGACTCAGTCATGTCCGAGTCAGCCATGAGTAACAGATGCGCAGAAAGCGGGAAAATATCTCTTCCTTCCCCATTCAATCAGTGATTATTTGAACAGCTATCAGCCTTGTGACTTATGGTCTTTTCTGTCCGCGAGAGACAGGATGGCTCGAAGAGCTCACAACAGAGGCTGTGAATGCCCCCCAGATTCAGTAAGGATGGACCCTCATCCAGTAATGAATACTCCCCCCAGCGTCGTGAATAACACTAGCTTTTATCAAGTAATTCTGCAACTGAAAAATGAGTAATTACTGGATGTATGTATGATGAGATTACTCATAGAGTGGGCATGCATGCGCACAATAACACTCTTCAGTGAAGCAGCGGGAGAGGAGTAATGGAGGTGACAGTGAGGCAGTGAGAGAGAGAGAGAGAGAGGGAGGTGGAACTGTGTGTTTGAAGATGAAGAGTTTGTTTACAAAACTCAATAAGTGTGAAAATTACAAAAATTGAGATAACACCATAGAGCGATAGCCCCGTACTTCTTATACATGGTGCGAAAATCCGTTTTTTAAAAATTCATACTAAAGGTGTATTTTTTTCATGATCAAGGTCTGTGTTTTTCTATAAAATGCAATAGGCGCCAACATAGAAAAAGCTGATTTACTCAAAATGAGTAAAATGCATATATTGCATTTTGGAAACTAACTCTTCCACTGATGAGAGATTGTGTCGTTCATATATCATCTTACATTCATGATGTCCTCTTTTCCAGGAAGTGAAGATGCACATTCTCTAACCTTAGAGAGTGTGAGAATGTGCAAATCAAAGGGAATGCTTACAGAGACTGTAGGGCGACCTGGAATACTTTGTTAGACAGCTGGAAACACTGAGTAAAACCTGGAGCGACTCCTCAGTCCAAGTTACAGATTTGGGAGGGTTCCAGGGAGGGTATGTATAAATTTGCTGAGAATTACTGAATGGGCTCAAACTTTGTCTCAGGAGTGAAAATATTCTCATGTAAATTAGGACCAAAGTGCGATGCATCTCAGGTTTAAGACCACTTTCTAGCAAAGACTGAGTGGCACATTTTGATGTAGATATGAATTTGATTCACATACAGTGAGGTCACCTCAGCTGGGCTCCTTCGGCTGTGGTGTCAGCCGAGAGCAGGCCCTCATCGAGCTGCTCACTGCAAAAACTTCAACTATCAGCAACCTGCATTCAGTTTTATTTATTCTAAAGGAAAATATGTTTACAGATATAAGGAATGATTTTCTCACACTTTGTTGAGACATTCACAAATGTTGATTCACAGAATTGATTATTTCCCACGTTAAATTTGACGTTTTAGAATGAATGTCTGCTAATCATTACACCCCAAATTAAGAGCTGTTGCATAGTATATTAATACAACTTTCGTGATGCATATTAAGTAATAATGGATTCAGCGATCCAAAATCTAACTGGACACGGCAGGAAACAAAACTTATTGCAGATTGAGCAGCTTTTGATTACAGAATAATGCAATAAGGTGCAAAATCAGCCCCACATTAATCCCGCTCACTCATCACTTATGACCCACTAGAAATGTGTGGCGGTGTGTGTATCTACGAAGACCCTGCCATCTGCCTGTCATTTCTTATTTTTCTTTGTGCAAGATGTGCCTGAGCATCAGCCTTTGAGCAGAGGGTGTGTAACTGCCATCCAATAACAGCGCTCAGGGTGTGGGGGCGGGACATAGCACTGCACTGTTGGCTAATGCTTCATGATGTCATTGAGCCAGGGGGGAGGGGCCAACTTTGAATGCTGAGTTTACAAACTGCAACCAGAAATCCTGCTCAGTATGCGGTACCTTTACCTATCAAAGACAAGGACATGTACGGCAATGAATCTCAGAACCTGTCAATTCCTCTGTATCTAATATTTAACAAAACCCAGATTAATATGAGAAGAGATATTACTGTGTGCTTTCCACAGAACAAAATAATATTTCAAATTATAATGAAAGTCTCAAAGCCTCTGAGAAGTTTCAGGACTAGTCAAATAAATTGCTCATTTAATGAAGAGGAAGACAAACGAATACCTCTATTCTGCTCTTATCCTACAGATACAGGCCCCACCTCACTAACTCCCCGATGCCGAGAGTCTGAAAGAGATGCGTGATCCTGCTGAAATAAGGAAGTAAGGTCATTTTTAAATAACTCTACTGAATTGGTCAATTTAGGAAGGGGGTCCAGTATTTTGTACTGGGAATCAAAAATCATGTGAATGTTCATTCTGTGGTGCCCTTTCTGGTTGGCAATATCTCATAGTTGTCTCAAGGACCTATGATATTCAAGTCTTTAATGAATCCTGCTACCACTGGAAAGCCTGCGATTCTCATATACAGTTGCAATCAAAATTATTCAACCCCCATTGCAAATTGGGTTTAACAGCAAAATTTACAAACTTTCAGCTGTTTGTGATAAACAGATTGAACAAGAACATTTTAAATAGCTCAACACAACTAATATTACAAGTGGTCTGTCCAAATTTAACTCAAAATGCAATTTTTAATGACTGCTGCAGTCTCAAAATTATTCAATCCCCCAAATAGAATCCCTCTTAAGAGCATATTTGCAAATCAGGTGTCGTCTCAAGCACACCTAATGCAGCTAATCGAGAGTTTAGTTAGATGCATCAGGTTTGGTTGAGATAGAACACCTCAAATACTTGCACTCGCTAGGGGTTTGTTGACAGTGACATTTGATTGAATATTAGAAATATGGCTGTCAAAAGAATTGTCCAAAAAGCTAATAGAGGAGATCATTGCCTGCCACAAACAAGGAAAAGGATACAAAAAGGTAGCACAGGCACTGAATTTTCATAGAGATACAGTTGGAAGCATAGTTCACAAGTTGAGAGTTAAAGGAAGAGTGGCTACAGTACCAGGATGTGGCAGAAAGAGGAAGCTATCAATGGCTGTTACCAGATTCCTGAGGAGATGGGTGGTCAAAAACCCTCGAATGACTGCAGGAGACCCGCAGCAAGACTTGGAGGCAGGAGGCACTGAAGTTTCAGTTTGCACAGTAGGACGCATACTAAACGTTGAAGAACTCCAAGACATACACCACAACTGATCCAAAAGCACAAACTCCAATATGCTCCAAACCATATGAATAAGCCACAGAAGTTTGGGGATACTGTTCTGTGGAGTGATGAAACAAAACTGGAATATTTTGGGTTTATGAATCAGTGGTATGTCTGCAGGAGGAATAAAGAAGCATATGCTGAAAAGTACACCCTGCCTACAGTAAAGAATTGTGGGGGCTTTTTGATGCTCTGCAGCTGCTTTGCTTCCTCTGGCACTGGAAACCTGCAAAGTGTGGAGGGCAAGATGGATTCAGTCAAGTACCAGGATATCCAAGGAGAAAATGTCATGCCTTCTATCGGGAAGCTGACGCTTGGGCATAATTGGACCTTCCAAAAGGACAATGATCCTAAGCATACCTCAACATCCACCAGGGCTTGGTTTCAGAAGAAGTCTGGGAAGATTCTAGAGTGCCCATCACAGTCGCCTCACTTGAACCCCATAAAAAATCTCTAGTAGGATTTGAAGAACACAGTTGCAGCATGTAAACCCTAGAATATTAGTGAACTGGAGGCCATTGTCCACAAGGTCTGGGCTAAGATTCCTTGCTGCCAAAAGCTGACATCTGCCTATACATCTCATCTCCAGCAGGTCATAGCGGCAAAAAGGTTTTGTATTAAAGATGCTTGTCATGAAGGGGTTGAGTAATTTTGAGCCTGCAGCAGTAATTGAAAAGTGGCATTTTGTGTTGAATTTGGAGAAGCCACTTGTAATATTTGTTGTTTTGAGCCATTTAAACTGTTCTTGTTTGATTTGTTCATTGCAAACAGCTGAAAGTTTGTACATTTTGCCAGTAAACCTAATTCGCAGCGGGGGTTGGATAATTTTGATTGCAACTGTAAGTCACTTTGTCCTGATGTGCTGTAGCCCTCCAGAATTACTGGAACCTTGTAGTAAAAATGAGCAAAAGGAGATGCAAAAGAATGTCTTTATTATTTATGCTCTTGCTCTTTCGTTCAAAATATTCACCAAAATTTAACCTTTAATTGAAGTAAGATAATGAAAAAAATTACATTCTGATCATGAGACAAATACTTTTCTCAAAAGCATGTGTGGTATAATTAGTGGCACCCTGTCATTTAATATCTTGTACTGCCTCTCTGCCAAGATAAGAGCCTTGAGTCCTCTCCTATAATGAGGGATGAGCTCGATGAACACATAGCATGAGATCTGAGACCATTCTCACAGACAGAATCTCTCCAGATCCCTCAGATTCCGAGGTCGATGCTTGTGGACACTCGTATTCTGGTCATCTCACAGATTTTCACAGATTTTTGGGGTTTCTCGCAGCAATCTCCTCATGACGAATTACGGGGTGAAAACATCTCCCAATTTATCTGAAATAATGTTGGGGCTAAGCCCATTCTTGAAGCTTAAGTATTTTTGTTTAAAAAAAAAAAACAGTTATTTGAACTCCTCCTAAAATTGTGTCATTCTCAGAATTTTGACACTCTTAAGATGTATATTTCACTCTGAGATGCTGAAGGGCCCTGGTTTTGTTCACTCACTAATGGTTCTACTTTATGGATTAGCACCCAGGTGTCCCCTTTCTCCTAATCGACCCCATTTTGGAATAGAAAATATTCGCTGTTACAGGTTTTATAAAAAGTCTGGAATTTAGGCTTGCTTGTCCCTTGGACCATTTATAAATATACAAATAGCCTAATATTATGGTCATTTTGCTTGCACATCCCTGTCTTCTTTTTTAGAAAACCTCATATAGACATCCTAATTTAATATATAGTACAAAATGTCAATCTGACTGAATAAAAGTCCTGGGATGTGACCATAAGAGACTCTTTTTCGTGGCCATCTTTGATTTTTTTTGACATAATGTGGCCATAAGATGCCATATCATCCCTCCGTAGTCATTGAAGGTGTTTCATTAGGAGAAACTCAAGGCTTGTTACACAACTGGGTTTGAAGTTGAGTGGAAAAAAACAGTATACATGAGTCCATTATTACGGAGTTCAAAGCACTGCCATAGAACAAATAGAGGATCTTACCTCACATGAAAGTTATGAAACGAGCTGAGTAAATTTTGCGTTTGTTGCTAGCCTTAGAGAGGTACAAACACAAAATTTACTCAACTTGTTTCATAACTTCTTTATGACACAACCAAGAATATAAGATTCTCTTCATCGCAACTGAATTGCGTAATTTAATAGAAAACAAATGTAATTTCTGTTAGCTCAATGCTAACATACAATGGGCACTAACTCCATCGCTCTGCTAACATAACCAGTTACTGAGTCACAGACATTCGTGGCCGAATTAACAACGATTTATAAATTCAATCAACTGACTGCAAGCTGACATTAGCTCGCTAGCTAACAAACTAATGTTACTCAATTGTGATGCAAAAGTACTGCGTGCACGCTAGCTAGCAAAGTATTTAGTTATGTGAGTGGCACTTAGCTAACTTGCAACAGTGCTGAGCCATATTGACTTAACCAACGTTACACTTGGCAGGGCTGCCAACTCTAACGCATCCGGCATGAGATTTAGTGGCATATTCACGTTCCCGCTGTAGTCAGCAATCATTCAATCAACGCAATGCCCGTGTTTCACGATCTTTCAAATTGTTTAAATGAAATAAGACCATTTGAAACGTTCTTATGCAATTCCATTGCTTTCAACACTCTGAGAAAGAAAAGCGTGAGAAGTCCGGAGTCATAATTGATTTCCCTGTTACTAGTAGTGAAATCCACCGTAACGCATGTGAAACTGATAAACCTCCATGCACAAGGACTTCAACTGAAAATCTCTTACAAACACTCTGATTGAATAATTGCTGACATACAGCACGGGAACGTGAATATGCCACTTAAACTCAGGCCGAATGCGTGAAAGTTGGCAACCCTGACTTGGTATTCAGTTTGGCCAAATAATAACAGCGTGACGTAACACGGAGTGATCTCTCTCCTCCCACCCCAGTGAAACCTTTGCAAAAGTGATGTGTACCTAGGGTAATATCAAAAATATGTCATGTGCTGGGGTATGGGAAAAATGCTACAGCTATGTGAGAAGTCTGTTTATCATGATGCTGGGAAAACATAATGGAAAAAGGACAAAACGTGAATCTCACTGGATCTTTTGACCGAGATCATCGTCGCCACATGGGCTAAACAATTTCTACTGTAAACCATGTTTAGATCTGCTTACGTGCAGTCCTCTCATTGGTGCCCTAATAATTCGGTTCAGTAGGCCTCACACCTGATGATTGGCCAGAGGCTGCATAACATCCAAGAATCATCCCTTCCTGCGTTTGAATTGTCAAAAAATTTCGTCCTATCGGTTAATTCCTAACCACTTTTCTTCAACCTAGATGGAAAACATCATGAGGTAAAGGAAAGGTGTAAATGGGAATTCAAAACAAATAAGGAAGACAACCGCGCCGCTCAGAGAATCTGAATGCACTTATATTAGGCAACGTGATCATGCGTCTCTTGCTTGTAATGTTTGTTTTCGTGATTGGTCAGATGAATTGAAGTCATTTTAAATATTGCCGCTGCGCGAAATTGTGGCATGGTGTTCTCTCTTTTCTTTTCGAAAAGGATGATACCCTATGCTGAAGAAGATAAGTTAGGAAGCACTGAAGCACATTTCCTTAATATTTACAGAATAATATGGCTGCTATGTAAATTTTTCCAGGCCATTTCCTAGGAGTTGGGAACTTTCTAAAGCAAAAAAGACTATTCAAATGCAGCCCATGCGTGTAGAATTGCATGTTTAGTGTGAAGGCACGCCCACTAATAATGTGTGATTGCGCAGCACCTGCGTACACCTGCAGACAAAGCGTCACTTCCATTTAAAGTGAACAGTTAGGGCTGTAGACATGCACTAGTAAAGCCTATTATAGTGAAATGTGTGTATTTTGCCAGCAAGGCTACGGCTAAAAGTAAAAGAGGGACAAAATCATACCACAGACTTTACACCACTCTGTGTGAATGAGGAAATTTCCCTTTTTGCTTTTAACTTGTTGGCATAAAGATTGATTTTCATTAGGTGTCCACTATGTGTTATCTGTTTCAGAATAAAGCGGTTACTATGAAGTTTCACCAGTCTATACCCCCATCAGCTGTTTATGTCTCTGTACTTGAAGTAATTTTATTATATCCAGCCTTAAGGATCATTCAGTGTTGTGGAATATTCTGATAATGGAGAAATCAGGGTGTATAGTTCATATTGCTCTTGACCCCCTTCAAATATGTCATACCTTTCTCTCTCAGCTAGGTGGGATATTCACCAGAAAATGAGTCACCCTCGGACTGCGCCTCACAAATCGTAAGTGAGAGTTTCACCTGGCAACACTGAGCAGAAATGGGGAGCAGGAGGTGAACTCGAACTCAGTGTAGATTAATTAGATTGCTACGAACAAAGCCCCTGAAAAGCTAGCGCTCATCGTGGGCGAAAGTATCGATGCTTGAAGGCTGCGGCTGTCACTGTTGCTCATGCCAGTGGTTCCCAAACTCGGTCCTGGAGGCTCCGTGTGCACGGCGGTTTTCGTTCCAGCCTCAACTGCAATTAAATTATTTTAATAAGCTACAAATTTTTCAAACTAGGTGCTTTTCATGCTTGATTATTTAAAATCTTAATCATATTACATCAGAAATAGCGTAGTATATCTTCAGTTACATGTTTGTGGACTTGTAGTGCTTATATTGGGCTATACTGAAAACCTGTATTTACATAAAAGGAGGCAAATAATCTCTGATCAAATCGAGACTGATCTGAATCAATATGCTAATTAGTGGAAGTCCTGACAGCTGCCCACCAATCACAGCCATCTAATAGAAAATGAACAATTTAAATACAAAGTAAATGATCATGAGGCAAACCTGCATTGTATTGATGTTCAAGAAAGAAAATTTATGAATTCCAACCAAGTTAGGAGCTTATTGCCTCAGTGGTTAATGTTACCTCTTTTTATGTAATAGTTTGCCTTTTCGCAAGAAGCATAAAATGAACTTGAGAATTGGTGGTGTTGCGTTTTTCTGGCATAATGTTGATCCAAAAGATAAGTAATCCACATAAAAAACAAAAGCACATAATTGTGAAAAATTAGCTGCTTGTTAAAATTCTTTTATTCCCATTGTGGCTGGAACAAAACCCAGCATACACAAGGGGCCTGCCGGAACAAGTCTGAGAACCAGTGGCTTAGACAGTTGTCAGATCAAGATGTGATTAAGCTAATTAAACCATTAAGAACTGAATCTGGCGTAAGATTGAAACAGATCAGCCCATGAGGTGCTCTCCTGCATTATATAGCGCAATATTCCTCAGATATATGCAGAGCTCTGATCTTCCATCCTTGTGCTGGTGGATCTGGTGAAGGTCTTCATTTTCACCATACTGTCTAGGGCCATTTCTTAATTAAATTGATTTATTATGTGTCAGGCACCAGCAGACCATGCAGCCCACATGAATAATCCAGAATAGAAGACCTCTGACATACTGACACACTGCCTGAAATTTATCCCCCCGCGGAGGTTCTTAGATTAAGCTAATGGCTAATAGTTTTGCTAACCATGTCTAATAGTTTTCTAACCGCTGCAATGTCTTCCGCTTCAGGATGCTGGTGGATGACCTGCAGCTCAGCAGTGATGAAGATAATGGCACTGTGCGAGTAACCCCGTCTCTCCATCCGCCTCTCATTCTCTGTCACTGTGCATAAAATGGAGGGAAGATCAGTGATTAAACGACCTGTGTTACGGTCACTGCGCATGCTCAGAGGTTACATCCCGAGAAAGCAATTCTGCTCGACTGCAAGTCAATCTGATTCCATCCTTGCCAATCCGTCTCTGTTTTCGCATTGTATCTATGTATTTTAGTCACTTGGGCATTATGCTTTTAATATTAAGGAGTATTCTATGGAAATTTGAGGATTCAAAATGCCAATTTAGTCATTTAGCTGAAGGCTATGAGGAATGTACGTAAGCTTGTTTGCCTACTTCCAATAAACATTAGAGAAAGAATATCTCTTCTTCATGGATATCTTTATAGCTAGCTCTGCAGCATAGCTAAAACAGCTAATAAAATTTGTGTGAAATCAAAGGTTATCGTGGAGATCTGCGTTAGTCTGCTACTTTAACTTAATATTTGGTATCAGCTTCCAAATCATTAACCACGTAAGTTGCATGCTTTCATTTCGGTAGGCCTACGCCTATAAGCGGTTGGCGGCCATGAGCGTCAAGTTTTCAAAGCTTTGAACATGCGCAGTAATCGTGACACAACTCCCTTAAGGATAGAGCATCTGCTGTATGAGTGATGATGTTAGTCATTTGGTGCTGTTGATCCAAACTCTGCCAGGCAGCAAGTTGAAAATGAAGAGGAGTTGGCTTGCTAGGATTTATACTCACTGGAGCTAAGTTGACTGACAGATTTTTTTGTCCTTTTAATTGGAGTGTTTAGTGAATATTGTTCATATTCATTTTAGATCAGTGTAAGAATGGTATTTCTTTATTTCTCTGTGCACTTGCTTTGTTCATCAGGAATCTCACCAGACTACCTGGGCATCTAGAGACAGGTAACTACACTTACTGCGGTGAAACTATCTGAATATGAAATTGTCAGCTATCAGATGCATAATTTATAGATCGCCCATACACTTCTAACAGTTTTTTTGTTGAAAAATGCCATCGGAGTTGGCTTCGGTTTGATTTTAATACAATAAATTTTTGGACAATTATTGTTTAATCCTCGATAAAAGTGTTAGGTTTCATTAAAATCTTTGAATTTCTCAGATAGCTATTCAACTGATCTCTACCTTGCATACTGTTTTAGTGCATTCAGTGCATTTTTGACTGTGTTTGACAGAAAGAGAGTGAGTGAGTGTGTGTGTGTGTGTGTGTGTGTGTGTGTGTGTATGCGTCTGTTTACCTACCCTTATGGGTACCAATTGTCCCCACAAGATATGTTATTCCAGATTTCTCTGTAATTGTGGGGACATTTTCAGGTCCCCTCAAAAAAATTTAGCTATTTTAGGGTTAAGGGTTAAGGTTAGTATTATGTTAAGGTTAGGGTTTGGGTTGGGGTTAGTTATGTACTGTTGAGGGTTAAGGTCAGGGAAAGGGGTTAGGGAATGAATGGAAGTCTATGGAATGTCCCCACAAAACATGAAAACGAACGCGTGTATGTATGTGTGTGTGTGTGTGTGTGTGTGTGTGTGTGTGTGTGTGTGTGTGTGTGCGTGTGTGTGTGTGTGTGTGTGTGTGTGTGTGTGTGTGTGTGTGTGTGTGCGTGTGTGTGTGTGTGTGTGTGTTCTTGTGTAATTATAATCTGATGTCGATTACAGCAGTGCAGAGCCCTGGTCTGACACACATGACAGGAGGTTGAGAGGTTCCAGCTCCAGTTCCAGTTCCTGCTCCAGCTCCAGATCCAATTCCAGCTCCCGATCCAGAACCAGCTCCACTTCCAGCTCCTCTAGATCGTTCACTGCCTCAGACGCCAGTGCCCAGCACTCATGCAGTCCCAGCCCAGAGATACACGACCCTGGCCCCGCTGCCCCCACCTGGCCCCTGACCTGCAGTATGGAAGAGGTGCGGCCCCCAGAGACTGCTCTACTATACTGCTCTCTCTCTCTCTCTCTCTCTCTCTCTCTCTCCCTGTCTCTCTCTCTCACACACACACACACACACACACACTCTCTCCCTCTTTCTTCTCTCTCTCAGTGTCATCAGCTCAGTCTCCCCTGATTTGTCCCCCTCTCCCAGGCGGAGCCGCCCTCTCCAACACAATGGCACTTAAACAGGTGGCTAAATAAGGTGAGGAAAAGACAGGCCTCGGGAGAGCAGGAGCACAGCATCCAGACGGAGCCTCTGTCGACCCTCGACTCGGACAGTGTCCAATCCCCAGAGAGGAGCTGGCCGGGAGACCACATCCCCGAGCAAAGAGATGTCCACAGTCCCCATTACAGTCCTGCGCCCAGCCCCAACTTCAACTACAGCCCCAGATCTGGCAGCCCTGACCTCATCTCCAGTGACAGCCACCCAGCCAGTCCAAACCTATGCCCTGGGTTCACACCACCCCTTCAGCCTGGCCTGTATGTGTGCCCGAGCCCTCATCCTAACCCCTGCCCCATGTCTCCTGCTCAGCCTGACAACCGACCACTCGCCAGGCACTGGCCCAGTACTGAGTCTAACCACAGATATAGCACTAGTCCTAGTCTAAGTCCCAGGGCTTACTCTCAGTCAAAGTCTAGCGTCTGCTCTAGCTCCAAGCATTACTTTAAAAGTACATCTTGCCTTAGTCCTAGTTCCAGGCCTCAGCTTCAGCCGAAATCTAACCAGAGCCCAAGGTCTCAGTCAAAGCCTAAACCTAACCTCAGCCTTGGTTCTAGGCCTCACTCTAAGTCTAAATCCAGCCACAACTCGAGGCCTCACTCTAAGCCTAAATCTAGTCTCAGCCCTAGTCCCAGGCCATGTTCTGAGTCTAAATCCAGCCTCAGCCCATGTTCTAAGCCTCACTTTAAGCATAAATCAAGCCTCAATTCCAAGCATGACTCTAAAAGTAAATCTAGCCTCAGTCCTAGTTCCAGACCGCACTCTAAACATAAGTCTGTCCCGAACCCCAAGCCTATTTCCCAGCCTAAGTGTAGCCCTAGTCCACAGCCTCACTGTCAGTCTAAATCTGGGCACAGTTCTAAGCATCACTCAAAGCCTAAATCGAGCCTTGACTCAAGTGTCAGACATCACTCAAAATCTGAATCTGGCCTCAACCATAAGCCCAGACATCACTCAAAACCTGAGTCTGGCCTCAGTCTTAATCCAAACCATCAGTCTAAACCTGAATCTGGCCTCAGCCATAATCCCAGACATCAACCTAAACCTAAATCTAGCTTCAGTCCCAGTTCCAAACCTCAGTCAAAGTCTAAATCAAACTCTAGCCTTCTGCCTCACTTTCAGTCTAAATCTAAGCCTGAGTCTAGGCCTAGCTCTGAACCTAAAGCCAGTCAGAAGCCCAGCTCAGCCCCTAAAGACAAGTCACCGGCCAAACCTTTCCACTCCCATCAGAGGAAGCCATCCACTAAGGTGAACGAGGGTCAGGCGGACGGGCAGAAAATGGCTTCTGTGTCTCAGAGAAGGGAGACACCAAAGATTCCCTGGATTAGAGAATCTGATGAAGAGGAGGACAGGAGGAAGGGGACGAAAGAGAAGAGGAAGAAGGAGAAGGAGGACCGAAAGAAAGAGAAGAAGGCGAAGCGGGAGGAGAAGGAGAGAGGGAAGGTGCATGTCGCCAAAGCTCCACCTCTGCAACCCAAGGAGAGGTTCCTGACGAGCCCGCGGAGGACTCAGAAAGCCCCCGAGCAGGAGAGGGAGAGGAAGAAGAAGAAGAGACAGAAAACTGAAGAGGGCTCCGATACGCAACCTAAGGTATCCCCGCCCTCCTCTCCAGCACGCAAACCCGTCATACCGCCAACTGACTCATCCTCCGACTCTGAGCCTCAGCCCCAACCTTCGGCCACCTCTAAGGTCCAAGCAGACTCCACTTCCGGTCAGAGACTGGGCTCCAGGGGCCAGCAGAGCAGATCGGAGAAGCCCAGGACAGTTCAGCTGAATTTGGGCCGCCCGAGACTGGCAGACGCCTCCTCGGGACAGAGAGTGAGCTCCAGAGAGCGGCAGGTCAGGCCAGGAAGACCCAGGACAACCCAGCAGAACGCCAGCCAACCCAGCTGCTGGACTGAAGAGACCCCAGCGGAGAAGCACGGCAGCCAGGGGCGGCACAAACTCTACACCCTGGTCCCATTCGGCCGCAACGGGGCGAATCCTGGCCACGGACACTCGCCCCCTTCCCAGTGCACCCGCGCCCGCAGTCTCAGGTCCCTCAGGGTGAGGATTGACCTCACTCTCCTACCTGGCCCTTCCGATACCACCCGTCCTCCCCGAGCCCGCTCTTCCTCATCTTCATCTTCATCATCCTCTCTCAAAAACGCCCGCCGTAAAGGGGGTGCCAAGCGTCTGTGCTCCCCTCAGACAGAGCAAAAGAGGAGGCGCAAGGTAAGGCCAACAGAGAAAAGAAACGGTTTGTTTGTTTGTGTCACAGGGTTGGCTCGACAAGTCCACTAGTAAAAAGGGGAGGGAAGTGAAGTGCAAAAGCTGTGACTGTTAGCTGTGCGCACAAGCTTTCCAGTGTCCCACAAAATAACCCGCAAAACCTGGTTGGCCCTCGGCTGTTTATTCAGTTGAGTGGTAATATGTTGTACTTATAAACACAATGAACGTAATTGGCTAAGTTTAAATCCTGCCTCAGACTTTTTAAACCTCCAGTCATAACATTTGGAGGTAGTGAGCAGGAACATTAGCCTAGATGACTGAGAAGGGGTGATGTCTTTGAACTGCATATTTATGTCTAATATTCGATAGACAGTTAAGGGGAAAACTGAACACCCCTTAGCTAATCGACAGTTTAGCTTCAGACTCGCTACTTAAAAAAAAAAAATTGGTCAAATTACTGAGCGCTGTTTAACAACCCGTCTCTGCTCCAGATATCCATCCAATATCTATACCGCTGCTCCCGCACTAGGGTCATGGGGGAGCTGGAGCCTATCCCAACTGACTACGGGCGAAAGGCAGGGACCCGCCCTGGACAGCTCGGCAGTCCATGGCAGGGTGTGCACACCATGCACACGGTTACTGGACTCTTCTTCCCCGGATTTTTCGTCCCTGGACTCTTTGTCCCCAAGGACTTTTCATCCCCGGATATTTTGTCTACTGACGAAACATGCCACCATTCTTGAGAGATGGATGGACGGAAGGGCGAAAGACGATCACCATGATATAAGAGTTAGGGTTAGGTTTAGGGTCAGGATTATAATGCAGGAAGAGGGCAAAGCATTATTGGGGATGAACAATCCAGGGGAAAAAAAAATCCACGGGGATGAAGAATCTGGGGACGAAAATTCCTAGGGGACTAAAAGTCCGGCTACTAAAATAAGAGTCCTAGGGCCCATTCACCCTCCATTCCCTCACACACTCATGTCTACGGGCAATTTAGCTTTTCCAATTCGCCTGATGTGCATGTCTTTGGACTGTGGGTGGAAACTTGACCCGGAGCAAACCCACGTGAACACGGGGAGAACATGCAAACTCCACACAGAAAGGCCCCAGGCCGGATTCAAACCCACTAGCGCCACCGTGCCTCTTCACGCCAATTTACTTTTATACAGGATTACTTTTTCATGAGCTCATACCTTGAGGGTTTTTGTTTGGGAAAACAAATCAAACCCTTGACGAAGTTAATGACATATTTTACAACAGAACGGGAAGATCTCCGCTATTGCGCCACCCTGCATGCTGACAAAACATTTCTGCTGATTTCCCAAAAAGGCCTTATATTATCTAATTTGAGGATGCTGAGTTAAAAATGCCAGTAAAAAGTTTCTATCATGTAGTTTTTTCACAAAATAAGAATGAAGATTTTCCTTATTAAATCATATATAACTTTTTTCACAAAGTCTGTGATTTTGTGTTGCTGTTTGGCTGTAGTGAAACACCCACAGATGTAGCAGAAAACATCTTTTTCTTCTGTCAGCGGCCATACTACTAAGCCTGAAATCAGGATTAGGCATAAAATAACGTCTTTAGAATCACTCATGTGAAAATCAGCTGAGAATTCAACAAATGGCTCTGACCTGGCTCAGAAGAAGATGGAAATCATGTCTTTATAGAAGTTTTTCCAGTGATTAACTCATTCCCTACAGCAAGCCGCTGCCAATGGTGCAGCAAATTCTACCATTCCCTACGGTAAGCCGGTGCCAGCGGCGTGGATGACCATTCGCTGTCCGATGAAAACACGAAATCAGTTGACGATCGCGGTGATGGGCCACCTGTACTTCAATACTTTATATTGTGTTATTTTTGGGAAAAGTATTCCGCATAAACGCGACAATTTTATATAAAAGTATTCCATAGGGAATGAGTTAAGGGATGATACAAGACTTCTTAACCTTACAAGTGGTTGTCGAATGTGACAATGCTATGAAATGCACATCATACATGGTGAGAAAATGTGACTTGCTATAGCAAAACACACGCTATTTTTGGAATCAGCACCCCAAAATTAGTAAGGAACAAGTATTGGATTTTGTTCGGCAAAAATGATGCGGGGCAGTGTTGTAGAACTCCGAACACACGTTACAATGTCTAGACGATGGACACTCGTGTCTATCCTTGATATACCTTTATTTGTGTGTCTGTGCCATGTCCTGTTTCACTGATTTGAGGTACTTGGCTGTTCCAACAGTATGAAGAGGCAGATCTGTGGAAAGACAGTAAACAAGGCCATGATCTCCAGCCAAACTGGGCAGCTTCTACAGTCCGGAGCTCTGTGGAAACTCACACTGACACCAGATTGAAGAGGTACAATCTCCACTGGCATAACACTTACCGCGCCGCCTGAGCTACACATACACATTCTCGTTAAAATCTAACATCTGAATTTTCCTCACACATGTGCGCACTACGTCTCAGACACATAACCCAAGACATTTACTGCATGTGCATTCAGGCTCCTGCCTTCCTCTCAAATGTTTGATCAGATGCAAAGAGGATCGACCTGCTAGCAAGAGGAAGCCCTTGTTACCCCCGTCCCCAGCGAAGGAAGCCCTTGAGCACCCGAAGAGTGTAGAAGTGCACCAAACTACTAGCAAGACAAGACTGGAAGACCCTCCTGCAAAGAACTCTCAGACTGAGGTGAGGTTCTCTCATAAAGGAACTGCAGCCTAGTACGGGGAAGGTTCCAGGAAACTCTACAGGGAGAATGAAGAACCGCCATGAGTGACAGTGCATTAGAACAGCTACAGCACAAGTATAGTTTAGTTTGGATAAGACCCCTAACTAAATTATACTTGTATTTGGTGGTATTAGCGAGTTTGGACATTGGGTCCTTGCTTCTCAGTGACAAATTATATCGCTACAGTTTGATGCACATCAGAAAGTTATAGTGACAACAGCAGTGGAAAACAATTCAATACAAGAGGCAGCATTACTTAAAACCTCTTAAGCCCTGAGCCTCTGGCTCAAAAATGACATGCCCAAAATGAAATGAGTATATCTCTGCAACTACTTGGTCCCTTTGAATGATCTTGGTATCATAATAAAGGTAACACCTTGAGAATTTTTGTCATAGCGTAAAAATCAGTATATATTTCACCGAGTCAGCGTAAATGAAGATGGAACACAGCATAAATGAAAAATCTCATTTCTGACCAACAACATTTTTTTTACTGTTATCCCTTTTGAAATTATTTAGTTGCAGTCTGAAACCTCTAAAAAATTACAGCACAGAATATTTCCATTATTTGTGCCAAAGTTTATTCTAATCAAGTAAATTAGAGCAAAATTAGAGAGGAATGTCTAGGTGGCTTCTCCAAATTGGTTATTTTGGCACCTTTTTGGGCACTGTGTGCCATTAGATGTTTCTGAGCTACCAAACTATAAAACTAATTTAATTTCACGTATATGTCACTACAGGAATACATTTCATATATTTAGAATCATTTTTTTATTTTTTTAAATTTCCTGTATACATTTTCCCATTCGAAGAAAATACAGACAAAGGAAATGAAGTTTGACTTTGCTGGAGCAGATTTATTTTCAATGAAGCAAGCAAATAAACAAAACAATAAATACAAAGAAAGGTAAAAAATGGTACTTAGTAAAAACAAAATACACCCCAGCAATTAATTATACAAGAATCATACTTCCACTGCTCAAAAAAACAGGGCAACTTCAATAGGAATTGATACCTGGTCACCCAGGCCAGTGCGCAGCGCCTGAGCCAGTAAGCTACCTGGTTAGACAAACTGCCCGCACTCAAATTGCAATTCTAAACAGTGAGTCAACATAACATGTCATGTACTCCGGTTTTGCGCTTGTAAAGCAGCGCTCTCATTAGTACTTGCGCATAACGGTGCAAGGATTCTCAGTCAGACGCAACTGCGAAGACTACTTTTAAAATGACTGTTGAATGCTTTGTGGTGAATTATAGCGATATTATCAACGAGCAGCCGGTTTTGTGAATGTCTTACTGGATTAATTCCTGCGCACTTTGAGTACAAGTGCTTACTGGCGCATGGACACCCAATTGAACGCCTCGGGAACGCAGGGCTCTATCTCAGGCTAGATTTATGCTTTTATGGTGGATGAGGGCTCGTTGGAAACGTCAGCGCCTATAAAATCAAAGAGCCACCCCCCCAAAGTCAAATTTATGGCATCACAAGCCAATCACAGAGAAGAAAATCTATGCATGCAAGGGAAATGATCAGGGCCTGATCTCATTGGAGGCAGTGCCACAGAAAAAAACATGGAAACTGGCAGACGTGGTTTCAATATAACATGGACACATTGGGCTAACAATAGCCAGGGCAGATTATACCCTCGAACACAGTCTTTTATCACAGAATATTAAAGGTGAGAAAAAATTTTTGCTCATCGCTGTAGAATATATAGTGTACGCCTGTTGTCCTTTGAGTGAGGTGTTGGTTTAAAATGACATTGGATTCTGTGGACTTTCCTCTTTCATTTGATACATCATTTTTATGCCTAGCATGAATTCAGTGGAAATGCTAGCGATTGAGCGCTGATAGTATTTTATCTTATGTTTTGCTACATGCTTATTTACTTGCTTGGTGCTTGAATTGTGTTCGGTTGAGGTAAAAATGGTCTGCATGAGCTTTCGCCGAGTTTCTTCCCTTTAAGTAGATATGCCACATGACGATGTCGCTATTAGGAAACATTCTGTATTTGTGATGTTTATTGATTGCCCCTGGTACAGGGATTAAGAGGTGAATTCAAACGTAGCATTTGATAGTGGGGGTGAGATAGGACACTTTTGAATTTCACAGGCCTGTAAGGGTTCTCGCATAGGAGAGCTGGGACACTCTCGTGTGTTTGATTATTTTACAGTGCAGATGAGTTAGGGCACTATCTGATGGTGCAGTTGAGTTAGGACACTGTATTTGTGTTTACAGATGAGTTGGGACACTGTATTTGTGTTTACAGATGAGTTGGGACTCTGTATTTGTGTTCACAGATGAGTTAGGACTCTGTATTTGTGTTCACAGATGAGTTGGGACACTGTATTTGTGTTTACAGATGAGTTGGGACTCTGTATTTGTCTTTACAGATGAGTTGGGACACTGTATTTGTGTTTACAGATGAGTTGGGACACTGTATTTGTGTTTACAGATGAGTTGGGACACTGTATTTGTGTTTACAGATGAGTTGGGACACTGTATTTGTGTTTACAGATGAGTTGGGACACTGTATTTGTGTTTACAGATGAGTTGGGTCTCTGTATTTGTGTTTACAGATGAGTTGGGACTCTGTATTTGTGTTTACAGATGAGTTGGGACTCTGTATTTGTGTTTTCAGATGAATTGGGACTCTGTATTTGTGTTTACAGATGAGTTGGGACTCTGTATTTGTGTTTACAGATGAGTTGGGACTCTGTATTTGTGTTTACAGATGAGTTAAGACACTGTATTTGTGTTTACAGATGAGTTGGGACTCTGTATTTGTGTTTACAGATGAGTTGGGACACTGTATTTGTGTTTACAGATGAGTTGGGACTCTGTATTTGTGTTTACAGATGAGTTGGGACACTGTATTTGTGTTTACAGACGAGTTGGGACACTGTATTTGTGTTTACAGACGAGTTGGGACACTGTATTTGTGTTTACAGATGAGTTGGGTCTCTGTATTTGTGTTTACAGATGAGTTGGGACACTGTATTTGTGTTTACAGATGAGTTGGGACTCTGTATTTGTGTTTTCAGATGAGTTGGGACTCTGTATTTGCGTTTACAGATGAGTCGGGACTCTGTGTTTGTGTTTACAGATGAGTTGGGACTCTGTATTTGTGTTTTCAGATGAGTTGGGACTCTGTATTTGTGTTTTCAGATGAGTTGGGACTCTGTATTTGCGTTTACAGATGAGTTGGGACACTGTATTTGCGTTTACAGATGAGTTGGGACACTGTATTTGTGTTTACAGATGAGTTGGGACTCTGTATTTGTGTTTACAGATGAGTTGGGACTCTGTATTTGTGTTTACAGATGAGTCGGGACTCTGTATTTGTGTTTACAGATGAGTTGGGACTCTGTATTTGTGTTTTCAGATGAGTTGGGACTCTATTTGTATTTACAGATGAGTTGGGACTCTGTATTTGTGTTTTCAGATGAGTTGGGACTCTGTATTTGTGTTTACAGATGAGTTGGGACACTGTATTTGTGTTTACAGATGAGTTGGGACTCTGTATTTGTGTTTACAGATGAGTTGGGACTCTGTGTTTTCAGATGAGTTGGGACTCTGTATTTGTGTTTACAGATGAGGTAGGACTCTGTATTTGTGTTTACAGATGAGTTGGGACTCTGTATTTGTGTTTACAGATGAGTTGGGACTCTGTATTTCATAGTTCAGGGGAGTCGCTGATGAGTTACTGTGCTACTACTGTTACTGTCTGTGACTCAGCCTCTGACCTGTAACCCCTTAGGTGCCGCTGGGCCGGCAGCAGGGCCCCTCCCAGCCTGTGTGTGAGTACTGGGGTACTCCCCCATCCCAGCCGACAAAGGGTCCCTCCATCAGGGACATGTGAGTCACCGTTTTCCTACCTCTGCTCTTTAAACTGCTCTTCAGCACGTCTCGTGTTTGTGACGGGAGCCCTGCTCTCTCCCTCCCTCTCTGCCTCAGCGCACTGCAGGTGGAGCGATACATGCTGGAGGCCAAGAGACTGAAGCACCGCGCCGACTCTATGGTGTGTTTTTTATCATCACCATCTCCTTAACCAGTATTTTATGGAAGAGTAGTAATGAATAGATGTATAGTATATGATGTGGAAGTAAGGACAGATTCACTCCTCCCTCCTCCTCCCCCGTGCGCCCGCAGGTGGATCGCTTCGGGAAAGTGCTGAATTACGTGGACGCCGCTCTGTCTTTCATGGAGTGTGGAAAAGCTGTGGAGGAGGGGCCCCTAGGGGCCAAGTCCCCGTACAGCATGTACGCTGAGACTGTAGAGCTGATCAGGTGTGCCTTTCAAAAAACACAGACCCACGTGTGCGCACACACAAACACGCATGCACACGCTCGCACACACATGCACAACAAACACACATGCACACGCTCGCACACACATGCACACACAAACACGCATGCACATGCTCGCACACACATGCACACACAAACACACATGGGTGTGTATTCCTACCATTGTGGGAACGAAATGTCCCCACAATGTATGGAACACAAGAATTTTTTGTCTTTACGAGGACATTTTTTTGTCCCCACAAGGTAACTAAGCTATTTTGGGATTAGGGGCTAAGGTTAGGGTTAGAGTGTTCATGGGTAAGGTAAGGATTTAGAGCAGGGGTCTCCAACCCTGATCCAGAAGAGCTACCATCCTGAAGGTTGTCACTCTAATGGAAGCAATGCACACCTCATTTCCCCATTAGAGATCTTGACAAGCTGCTAATTAGCTAAATCAGGTGTGCTGAATTATAGTTTGAGTCAAAACATGCAGTATGGTAGGTCTCCAGGAATAATGGGATAGGGTCAATGTGAGTCCATGGGCTGTCATCACAAAACATGAAAGCAGTGTGTGTGTGTGTGTGTGTGTGCTACTGTGTGTTTAGTTGCACATGCATGCCTGTTTGTGTGTGTGTGCGTGCGCCATGCGCGTGTGTTATTGCGTGTTTGTTTCTGTGTGTGTGCGTGTTTTTGTGTGTGTACTTGTGCGTGCGTGCATGTTTGTGTGTGTGTGTGTGTGTGTGTGTGTGTGTGTGTGTGTGTGTGTGTTTGCAAGCGTGTGCACACTCACACACAAATGCACATACACACAAGTGCACGCACACAGAATAATAAGAAGACATGTCTGTCATTGGCAGGTATGCTCTGAGGTTGAAGAAATATCAGGGATCCAAGGCCAGTAATGAAGATAAACAGCTGGCTGTGCTGTGGTGAGTTATTTCCTCTCCTGTCCCTAAATCCACCATCGCTGCCTCTTGCACCCATTAGTACCCCTTAACTTACTCTCTATTTACACATATGTTACATTATTTACTCATGACTTAGTATTATTTTGCATTTACTTACTATCTGATCTCCATTTACAAATACTCCACTCATTAATGATAGCATTCACATATATAAAAATGATCAAAAAGTATAAACTTCCGCACCCTGACTAACTTGCAAAAAATATTTAATTGTAACGTTTCGTCTGAAGGACAGGAAGCGGAGGACTGGAACCTGAAGTAGAGGTTGATTTGGTTATACTTTAATTAAGGACTGCATTGCAGCTGACAGGAACGTTGCAGTTACAGAAACAGACAATAAAAGGAACTGAGGTTCCAGCAATGTACACTACAGTAATAACGTATTACAAGTGGGAAAGCAAATGGAATCCAGGTTCTTTTAAGAATTAAACGTGCTGATACAACAGTGAAGCATGGATTCTAGGTTAATGGTAATATATGTGAAATACGGAGAATAATGCCAATACAAGCCAGCAATGGCACACAGGCAAGAGGTTACACAGACTTCACAATAACACAGAGGGAAGCGCTGTCTTTTATATCCTGCTACCACTCAGGGAACAAACAATGAGCGGCTGTTCGAGCTAACTGGATAATGACAGATGATGATTGAACAATTAGTGGAGTTGCGCTGCTGGAGGCGTGATCTTACAGTTGCCGTCCGAGCACGCACTGGAAGGGGCTGAGTCCAGTGGAAGCGCTCCTCAGGGAGTTCAGGGCATACTCTGCCCAGGGCAGGTATTTGGACCAATCCCCTTGGCGTTAGTGACAGTAATCCCAGAGGAACTCTCCAGATCCTGGATGGCTCGCTCTGCCTGCCCATTAACTTCGGGGTGGTATCCCAAGGTGAGGCTGACTGTGGCTCCCAGCTTTTTGCAGAAAGCTCTCCACACTCGGGAGGTGAACTGAGGCCCACGGTCTGAGATTTAGTTCTGCGGAAGGCCAAAATTCCTAAAAACCTGCTTGAAGATCGCCTGTGCAACTTGGATTGCAGATGGTAAGACAGCGAAAGGCACAAATTTACAGAATTAAGAAAACAGATAAATAATCAGTAGTACGCAGGTGTTACCTTCAGATGAGGGGAGATCGGTAATGAAATCCACGGCAAGGTGTGACCATGGATGATGGGTTTAGTTTGACCGCGGGCAGCTGTCGTGGTGTTTTTATGACTTTGCGCATCCTGAACAGGAGCGCACAGCTGCCTCCACATCCAAGGCCAGGTAGGGTCACCAATATTTTCGGTTGATGATGTGTGTCGTTCTTCGAATTCCGGGATGTCCTGCTAACAGGGAGGTGTGTGCCCATAGAATCACTCGTTCACAGACATTAGCGGGAACAAACGTCTTACCCGCTGGAACAGATGCAGGAGGAGGGCTCCTCCATGTCGCCTTCGCGATCGAGCTGCCACCTGATCAGAGCGAGGATGCACAAGGAGGGTAGAATGGGCTCTTCCGCTTCCGGATCCTTCTCTGCTTCGAATCTTCGTGATAGCGCATCGGCTTTGATGTTCCTTGAGCCTGGGCGATAGGTTATTGAGAAATTGAAACGGGTGAAAAATAGTGCCCACCTGGCCTACCGTGGATTCCTCCGTTGCGCCTTACGCAAGTACTCCAAGTTGCGGTGATCGGTCAGGACGAGGGATGGATGGCGGGCCCCCTCTAACTAATGCCTCCACTTCTCCAATGCCTGTTTCACTGCCAAGAGCTCCCAATTCCCCACATCGTAGTTGGCCTCCGCTGGTGTCAGCTTGTGTGAGAAGTAGGCGCAGGGGTATAGCCTCTCGGGTGTACCTGGTCGTTGAGACAGGACTGCCCTGACCCCAGCATTGGAAGCGTCAACTTCAACTATGAAGGGCTTTTCTGGATCCGGGAGCTTGCGTATGGGTGCAGTTACAAATAGGTTATGATAATTTTTTTTAAGATTATTTTTTGGGAGTTTTCTCCTTTATTTGACAGTGCAGTGGAGATAGGAAAGGTGGGGAGAAGAATGGGAAGGACATGCAGTAAATTGCCTGGGCCAGATTTGAACCCAGGCTGCTGCGGGAAGGACTTTGTCTTGATATGGTACGCACACTCAACCGATGAGCCACCGGGGCGCCCCAACAAATAGGTTCTTGAGTGTGTTATATGCACGTTGCGCCCCTGGATTCAATCTCGGGTTTTTGAGTTTGCCCTTGAATAACTGTGTCAGGGGATGAGCAGCTGCGCTGAAGTTTCTGATAAAGCGACGATAGAAGTTAACGAATCCCATGAATCATCGGAGTTCCTTTATCACCCGTGGGATTGACCATTCAGCTACTGCCTTCACCTTCTTCACCCTCATGGCCACTCCCTCTGGTCCAATCATGTAACCCGGGAAAGAGACTGTAGACTTGTGAAACATACACTTTTTCGTTTTGACGTAGAGCTGATGTTGAAGCAGGCGACGGAGTACCTTCCTCACGTTTCACATGTTCTTCATAATTACAGGAGTAGATGAGGATGTTGTCCAGATACACAATGACAAACCTTCCCAACACCTCTCGCATCATGTCATTAATGAAGGACTGGAACGCGGAGGGGGCGTGAACGATCCCATACGGCATGACGTAGGACTCGTATTACCCGGAGGTGGTGCAAAAGGCAGTTTTCCACTAGTATCCTTCCCGGATATGGATTACAACCCCAATTCCAAAATAGTTGGGACGAAGTGTAAATTGTGAATAAAATCAAAATGCAATGACTTTCAGATCACATGAGCCAATATGTTATTTACGATAGAACATAGATAACATTTCAAATGTTGAAACTGAGACATTTTACATTTTTATCCACAAAATGAGCTTATTTCAAATTTTCTGGCTGCAACAGGTCTCAAAAAAGTTGGGACACAGGCAAAAAAGGGCAGAAAAAGCAATTAATATATAAGAGAATCAGCTGTAAGAACATTTAGCAAATAATTAAGTTCACTGGCATCAGGTGTGAAATGATTGGCTATAAAAGGGATGTCTTAGAGCGGCTGAGTCTCTCAGAAGTAAAGATGGTCAGAGGCTCTCAAACCTGTGGAAGCTTGCGTAAAAAAATTGTGGAATACTTTAAAAACAACGTTCCTCAACGTCAAATTGCAAAGGCGTTGAAGGTCTCATCATCGACAGTGCATAACATCATCAAAAGATTCAGAGAAGCTGGAAAAATCTCTGTGCGTAAGGGACAAGGCCGAAGACCTTTACTGGATGCCCGTGATCTTCGGGCCCTCAGATGCCACTGCATCACTCACCGGCATGATTCTGTCATTGACATTACTAAATGGGCCCAGGAATACTTCAAGAAACCACTGTCTGTAAACACAGTCCGCCGTGCCATCCACAGATGCCGCCTAAAACTCCATCATGCAAAAATGAAGCCATTGTTGAGCATGATTCAGAAGCGCCGCTGTGTTCTGTGGGCCAAGGCTCATTTAAAATGGACTGTAGCAAAGTGGCAAAGTGTCCTGTGGTCAGACGAGTCCAAATTTGACACTCTTGTTGGAAATCATGGGCGTCATGTCCTCCGGGCTAAAGAGGAGAAAGACCACCCCTCCTGTTATCAGCGTTCAGTTCAAAAGCCAGCATCTCTGATGGTATGGGGATGCATTAGTGCATATGGTGTGGGACACTTGCATGTTTTAAAAAGCACCATGAATGCTGAAAGGTATATAAAGGTTTTAGAGCAACATATGCTCCCCTCCAGACGACATTTATTCCAGGGAAGGCCTTTTGTATTTCAGCAGGACAATGCAAAACCACATACAGCAGCTATTACAACAGCATGGCTTCGTAGTAGAAGAGTCCGCGTGCTGAACTGGCCTGCCTGCAGTCCTGATCTTTCACCGATTGAGAACATTTGGTACATAATTAAACGAAAAGTCCGTCAAAGGAGACCCAAAACTCTCCAGCTGCTGGAAGCCTGTATTAAACAAGAGTGGGATCAAATTCCAATGACTAAACTCAAGAAACTTGTCTCCTCAATGCCCAGACGCCTTCACTCTGTTTTAAAAAGAAGAGGGGATGCTACACCATGGTAAACAGGCCCCTGTCCCAATTTTTTTGAGACCTTTAGCAGCCATCAAATTTGAAATGAGCTCATTTTGTCGATAAAATTGTAAAATTTCTCAGAATCAACATTTGCTATGTTATCTCTGTTCTATTGTGAATAAAATACTGGCTGGTGTGATTTGAAAGTCATTGCGTTTTGATTTTATTCACAATTTACACTTTGTCCCAACTATTTCAGAATTGGGGTTGTAGATTGTAGGCGCTGTGGAGATCGAGCTTTGTGAAGATCTTCGCTCCTCTGAGCTGCTCCACGGCTCTGGGGACCAGAGGGAGTGAGTAGCGGTACTTCACCATAACGAAGTGGATGGGAGGATGAAGCCTAGTTGTAGAGCTTCAGGTACATACTGTTCCATGGCTTGCGTTTCTGCCACCGATAGGGGGTACACATGGGGGGTGAGGCGCCAGACAGGAGCTCAAAGACGCAATCCCACGGACAATGCGGCAGAAGTTGGGTCGCTTGTGGTTTGCTGAACACTTTCTGCAGATCCCAGTACTCTTCCGGAATGGCTGGCTGGTCTTTGCATTCGGGGCTCTCGACAGTCGTGGAGGCAAGGTTGAGGTGGCCATGATGCTGTTGGCATGAAGGTGACCGGAACTGCAGACTGTGTGCCAGGTGACATTGGGATTATGTAATAGGAGCTAAGGTAACCTGAGGATGATTGGGTGGCTGGAGTAAGGTAGTAGTAGCAATGATAGGTCCTCCAGACGGCGCTGTTGTACACAGAGGGAGATGGGGGGCCATCTGGTGGGTCACATTGCTATTCCCCAGAGGCTTCCCATCTATAGCTGCCACAGTGAGGGGGGTCTCGAGCTGGTGCCCTGGGTCACCGAGTCGTTGCGTTAGCCGATGGGAGATGAAGTTTCCCGCCGCGCCAGAGTCAATTAGGGCCTCTGTAGGTAGGGTCACACTGTTACAGGATATTTTAACTGGAATACGAAACCTTTGTCCCATAAGTGCCGGAGTTGACACCTTTACCTTGGGGGGCGATGTTTCTTCATCTGGACTTCCAGTGCAGGGGCTGGCCTGTCACCAGTGACGACGCCCACGTGGTTTAAAGTGCCCCAGTTTCATAGGCTCCAGTCCCTCTGGGGGCAGCTGGATGGGACCTCTGGGGAGGGTCCGCCGTCTCTCCTTGAGGAGCTGGTCCAGGTTGATGGCCGTGATGATATAGACTGGCAAGGACATTTCCAAGTCCCTGCTGGCCATCTCCGCCCGAAGCTCTGGACACAGCTCTCGCAGAAAGATGGTCACGGGTGCAGGCTCGTTCCAACCACTGGCAGCAGCGAAGGTGCAGAACTGGAGTGTGTAGTCTGCTGCGGTCCCGCTTCCTTGGCTCAATTCCTGCAGTTGATCCCCAGCCTTCTTCCCGGGGTGGTCGAAAACCGAGGGAAACTGCCGGAGGAAATTGGCATAAACGTTAAAACCGGATTCCCCCCAGGCGGCTGTCCCTAGTCAAGTGCCTTGCCAGAATGGCGGGTCACCACTGCCGTGATCTTTTCGATGTCATTCAGGGCTAGGTGGCACATGAAGCACAGCGCACACTGAAGAGGGAAGCCTTTGCATGCAGCGGGATTTCCGTTGTAGCGCTCTGCCGAGCGCACTGGCGATTCACCGCGGGAGGTGACTGAGGGAGCCTGCAGTCCGGCCGGAGAGACGGAGGGTGGTGCTGGTGGTGGAGCACGGGAGATGGATGGTGAGTTCTTGGAGTGCGCAATCTACTTCATCCAGAGCGGCCCCCAGACGGGCGATCTCCCTCTGCTGAGTTACCTCCAGCTGGTAAAGGTCAGGAGGTGGGGCGGCAAACTCTCCTATCTCCTGTGGCAACGGTATTCCTGCTGAGTCCATGGGAAGTCTTCTGTAACGTTTCGTCCGAAGGACAGGAAGCGGAGGACTGGAACCTAAAGTAGAGGTTGATTTGATTATACTTTAATTAAGGACTGCATTGCAGCTGACAGGAACGTTGCAGTTACAGAAACAGACAATAAAAGGAACTGAGGTTCCAGCAATGCACACTACAGTAATAACGTATTACAAGTAGGTAAGCAAATGGAATCCAGGTTCCTTTAAGAATTAAACGTGCTGATACAACAGTGCAGCATGGATTCTAGGTTAGTAGTAATGTATACGAAATATGGAGAATAATGCCAATACAAGCCAGCAATGGCACACAGGCAAGAGGTTACACAGACTTCAGAATAACACAGAGGGAAGCGCTGTCTTTTATATCCTGCTACCACTCAGGGAACAAACAATGAGCAGCTGTACAAGCTAAATGAATAATGACAGATGATGATTGAACAATTAGTAGAGGTTCGCTGCTGGGTCTAATAAACTGGTGAGCTGGATGGCTGGAGGCGTGGTCTTACATTAATTAATTCAGTAGCAACGTTTTGGTTCTGTGTTTACCTGGTAAAGGTCTAGGACTGTCTTACTGTACATCACACTGATAATGCAACAATGAGCAAAATGTAGGCTCCTGTTCAATTGAAAAAAGATTTTTGTGTATTGAATGTTAAGAACGTTCAATTGTTTGACCAATCGCGTGAATATTTGTGTCATCTGCACTAACCCGGTACAGAAATGCTATTGAAAGTCAAACGGTGTGACAAAAATGTTAAATGCACTTTCATGTTCGTTGATTGTCGCAAATGACTTTAAAGACGGTGTTAATGCCTTTCATATTAACGCAAATGACAGTATTTTTTCTCTATTGTGTGCCAAATGACGCTGAAGAATGTCCAAAAATGAATGATTAAAATGCCAATGACGTTGCTGAATCTGCAGTACGCGCAAATGTTCGATTTTTGGCGCTGATGAATGTTTCTTGGTGAAATTGGTCGCCATTTCACACTGATGAATGTGTATTTTCTCGTAATGAACAGCAAAAGGTGTAGTATGCATTCATTTCGCATGACAGTGTTGATTCAATGTTTGAGCAGAGTGTGTTTGAGTATTTATGCTGAAATGTGCGTCCCTCTGTGTGTTACCTTAGCTTCAGGTGTCTCGCCCTCCTCTACTGGCGAATGTTCAGGCTGAAGAAGGACCAAGCCATCAAGTGCTCCAGCACCCTGCTGGAGTATTTCAAGGTGAGCCCCCCTCACTGCCTCTGCCTACTGTGGACAGGAGGAAAGGCTGGCTCCCAATTTCAGTCCTCCCCACTGTTAGCTTGGCAGTTTCCAGAACTTTAAACAGTGCTGAAGGTGGTCAGACGCAGCAGTGTGGCATTATTGTACATGTCAGTGCTGTACAGGGGGAGGTGTAGTGAGAGATAAAGGAACAACTTCAACGTTCTCCTCTTTGTGGTAATTTGAAAAATATTTTTCTGTTCCAGCAGAGCACCTCCAGCTCCATCCTGCCTCCACCTCCCTGGAACGCCACAGGAAAGTATGGATCTTGCTCAGCTGTGATTGTTTTGTTTTGCGCAAGAATACTAATATCGCCAATTTTTCCTGTTGTACATGAGCCTATTTAAGGCTTTATAAGTCACTATTTGTGTCATAGAGACTGTGGAAAATTATTACAGTGAAGCAAGACGTTTTGGAAATTTAATTACAGAATTATTTAGCAATTAAATTTCGGAATTCACGGACACCGTCTACATCTGCGCAAAGGGGTTATAAACTTCACTCAGTGCTGTTATGTCATGGTTAAAATTCAAATATATATTTGTACAACTTCTGATGAAGTCCAGATATGTGTTTGGAAATGAACCAGAGGGAAAGTCTCCAACTGATCCATTCACAAGGCTTCATCGCACAGTCCCCAAGATCTGGTCCTGCAGGGCTTAGTTACTCAGAATCTGATCATATTTTAACACGAAAACACCCAGTAGAGGCCGTGGCCCTCAATTTCTGTGAACTCTGAGTAGAACAAGATATGCTTGAGATTACTTTTGTTAGCAGAGCTGTTTTCACATTTAGACCCTGTAAATCTCCTCTCAATGCAGAGACTCCGGTATTCCCTCTTCCTCCAACCCCTCACCTCCTGCTCACTGTTCTCCTTCGGCCTCTATATCCATTCCCGTGCATATCCACCAGATGGCAGCAGAACACCTGGAAATCACCAGCAGCGTGCTGTACAGTTATGAGTACTGGGAGGTCGCAGACAACCTGGCAAAAGAGACTAAAGGTTTGTAAGTCTGAAAGCAATGGCCTGTAACTTTTAAAAGCAATTACAAGTCTGGCTTGATAGCATAATTTTAACCATTCTCAGAATGTGCTTTGAGTAAGGTACTTTATTTTACCTCTGCTAGGGGGTGATACTGTATGTTTTCACGGCCAGTTGTTTCTTCGTTCGTTTGTCAGTTAGCAGGATATCTCAAAATGTTACGGATGGATATCAATGAGTTTTGTGTACTGATAGATACTCCACTGTGAGGAAGTGATTTTATTTGGCGAAGGTCCAATTCATACTCTTGATCCAGGATCCAAAAGAATTCTTTTGCGTGTAAAAACGGCACTGTCGAGACCCAATTAACACTCATGTTGAATGATATGGTGACGGCAGAGGTAATGCATTGTCTAGTGCTGTCTAGTGTTAAATATGTTGACATCTTGGCAATCAGTAAATTTCCCACAATTCTCAAAGATGCTCATACAGTTCAGTCCATGAGGATTTGGACAATGGCACAATTTTGATAATTTTGGCTCTGGCTGCCACTAAAATGGATTTGAAATGATGAAATTTAGATGAGATTGAAGCTCAAACTTTCAGCCTAAGTTCAAGGAGTAATAAAACTACCTGATGAGCCGGTTTAGGAATTACAGCCATTTTCATGAGTGGTTTTCCCATTTTCAAGAGTTGAAGAGTAATAGGATGTACTAACATAAATCAGAAATGAAAGGGTCATTTTTAATAAGGTTGAAAATCATTTGCAATTGAATGACCGTCTGAAATCTGGAACAAGAGGACATCACCAGACGGGATCCATCCCTAGTGATGCTTTACTAGGCCTTCACTGCAGCTGAATTCAGATGCTGCTTGTTTGTGGATCTTTCTGCCTTTTGTCTCCAGGCAAGGAAATGCATGATCAGTTAGGTTGAGGTTATCTCACTGACTTGGCGTCTGAAGAATATTCCACTCCTTTTTTGTCTTCAAAAGCTCTTGGGTTGCTTTTGCAGTGTATTTTGGATCATTCTCCGCCTGTGAGGAGCCACCTTATCAGTTTTGCAGTATTTGGCCGAATATGAGCAGATAGTATAGCCCTGTACACCCCAGAATGTATTCTGCTGCTTCTGTCAGCACTCATATCACGATTAAACACAAGTGACCCAGTTCCTCTGGCAGCCATTCATGCCCACGCCATAACACTTCCCTCACCATGTTTCTCAGATGATACGGTGTGCTTGGATTGTGAGCTGGTGTTCTGATTGTGCTGCCAGCTCAGAATGACCTACCGTTAGCTCATCTTATTGAACTAGTCTGACTCTCTGAACTTCTCATGCCAAATAAGCTACCCTAATGAATCTGTTGTATAATACCACAACATACTCTGCCACACCAAAAAAGTAACCACCTGGATTAAATTTAGCAAATAGGCAAGAGCCTTCTATTGGATATTTATTGCATCGATTCTGCTGGCGACAAGTTATTAAACCTTACCTGATGCCGTGAGTTGCCTCTCATTTCTTAAACAATCATGTTGGAAGACTTATCCTGTAGTCATGGAAAACATGTTACTCTGTTTCAGAAGGGTCAAATTATTGGCCTGTATCACGGCCTGTATCAAGCAAAGAAAACAAGGAGATAGTTGAAACTGCTGAAATTGATTGAGAACTGTCCAGGGTATTATTAAAACCTGGACGGATAGTGTTCAACCGTCATCTTAGAGGGAGAAATGTGGTTGGAAAAAATTCTTGAATGATCATGATCGGAGATCACTAAACACGTTTGATGAAATCAAATCATAAAATATCAACAGTAGATCACATGGCAATGTTTAATGGTGAAAGGAAGAGCATTTCCACGCACGCACTGTCAAGAAAACTCAAGGGACTGGGACTAAACAGCTGTTCAGCCTTATGAAAACCACTCATCACTGAGGCTAATCGGTAAAGAAGGCTAAAGAATAGACTCTGGAACAATGAAAGAAGTCATGTGGTCTGATGAGTCCTGATTTACCCTGTTCCAGAGTGATGGGCACATCAGGGTAAGAAAAGAGGCAGATGACGTGATGCACCCATCATGCCTAGTGCCGACTGCACCAGTCTGCGGGGGCAGCGTTATGATCTGGGTTTGTTTTGGTTGGTCAGGTATGGGTTCAGCAATGATATGTGCCCAAAAAATGAGGTCAGCTGACTACCTGAATATACTGAATGACCAGGATTTTCCAACAGTGGATTTTTTCCTTCCCTGATGGCATGGCCAAACTCCAAGATGACAATGCCAGGATTCATTGGGCTGAAATTATGAAAGAGAGGTTCTGGGAGCTGGAGATATCATTTTCACACATGGATTGGCCACCACAGAGTCCAGACTTTAACCCCATTGAGAATCACTAGGATGTGCTGGAGAAGACTTTACGCAGTGATCCGACTCTCTCATCATCAATACAAGATCTTGGCAAAAAACAAATGCAACTCTGGACAGATAAAAATGTTGTAACATTGCATTAGTTTATTGAAACAATGCCACAGCAAATGGCAGCAAAACTAAAGGACCTCCAACGACATATTTGAGTGTGTGACTTTTTTCTTGCTGGGCAGCATTATATCAGAATAATCTTCAACCCTATGAAATGTGATTAGCATTAGTTTGTTCATTCTGTCAGGCAGGATAAAATGATCAGAATAGACCACCACCTGAACCAATGCAGTCAAACAGCAGGGCAGACAAGTTCTTGCTGAAGAGTCGCAATACACATTATTTACATACTCCCAAACAACTATTTTGATTGTCATCAGCTAGTCCAAACACATGAAAAATAAGAAATATTGAATTAATCTTACCAATAGATCATTCTGGGGTGCATTTCGCAAAGCGCAGTTGCTAAGTTAGTGTGGTAGAAGGAGGCACTCTCCCCTCCCCCTGATCCATCATTCTGTCTGCACCTGGCTATTCAACCAATCCTCTCCCATTGTTATCTTTTGAATGTCCCTCCAACCCCCCTCTGCTGATCATTCATTGGTTTTCTCTGCCATTTGTCCTTTAGTATCCAATCAGTTCAATCTTTACTGTAAAGAACAGCCCACCTTGTTTCAGCATAAATCTCTCGGCCTCCATCTTTAGGGGCTCTTGCCATGCTGATACCAGACAGAGCAACAGACTTCAGTAGTTGGTTTTCATTGGTATGATTCACCACTTGTTCACAATTTTACCAGTACAATAAACTTGATAAAATACTATTGGCTTTAATCTCTTGGTTCTACGACATTAGCAACTTACACAGTTCGTCCATTCATCACAGTCAATGGTTCCAACGATGTAAGTTAGCATCTGTGCTTTTGGGAAGCGCAGCCCTGAGTGGCAGCTCTGTTTGTGAGGATATCAGTCATCCCTTCGCCAGTCACTACTCTTCATCATTCTGGGACAGTTTGATCGTAGGTTCATCTGTCCAAAAACATTGCTCCAGAAGTAGGCAGTTAACAGCAACAGCTTCCAATTCCGTGACACTTGGAATCAATTACTGACCTTTTACCTGCCTATTTGTCAATTAAATATTGAGAGAACAGCCCACACCTGGCTATGAAACAGCTAGTCAGTGAGTTTCCTATTTACTTTTGGTCTGTTGAAAAGGAGGGGGTTACATATAAGAAGTGCAGTGAATCCTAAACCATTCACCCAATTTAGAGGTAAATACCATCAAATTGAAGCTGACTGCCTGCACTTTTAAGTCCCAATGGACTCCAATATTTCTAGGTCAACTGCGAAAATAGCAATAACTTTATCAATGTCCAAATACTCACAAACCCAACTGTATTTACTCTTGTTTAGAACAGAATTCCTCAGTGATTTCCTCTATTCTTTGGTTAATAGCATTTTTGTTGAAAGTCGTAAAGCACCATCCTCATGCTCAGTATGATATGTGACATTGGTGTCACACATCTGGCCACTGTGCCTTTGTCATGTGTCTCCCCCACTCTCTAATTCTGTATTTTTTCTGTCCCGCAATCATGTGAAAATAGAAGCCATATAAACATGTATAATAAAAAATGACATTGCCGCCTCACTATGGCCCTCTCTTCTCTGCAGAGTTCTTCAGCTACCTCAACTCTTTAATGGGACCCCTGACACTCCAGAGCAGCATGGCTCACATCGTGCGCTATACCAGGCAAGGCCTGCAGTGGATCCGCGCCAGCGTTAAACTGACTTAACACCCTCTCACGCCCAAGTATCACGCTGAGCTGGGGCTTCAGGACTTCCTCCATATTGGTGGGCAGACAAAGCGAAATCAGCATGGATGAATTAAGAGCACAAAAATGACTCAGGATATTACACGCTGGAGTGAGATTCTGTGACCGCTCTGCGCACCATAGAAGAAGAGGGGTTCACTTCCTGTGGCTTTGTGTTCATCTCCAGCTCTGGTTTTGGCAGATGTGCTGTCCCTGCTCCTGAATGCTTTTGGACGAATGGCCAGGAACACGGAATCTCATAGTCCGTAGTCTTTTTATCTCTCGCCAGTGGAATGTGGGCTTTGCCAAAGCTAAGGAATATAAGCACCACAACACTGCAGGAAATGCCTGGGTGTCATTCAAATGCAATTTTCATAAAATTGTTACTGGGCCCTCAAATCACCAGGGGAAGGGTTTTCTCTATGATCAAATACATCATCAAATTGGCTGTGATTACGCATGGCATACAGACAACATGAAAATTAAAAAGCAATACTAGGACTGTTGGGCCCTGTGATGTGGTATAATTTTAAGGTACTGTACCAGTGTGTAGTCGGGCCCTATGGCGCTCTTCCTGTGTGTAGTTGGGCCTCGTGGTCTGGTTTCTGTTTAGATGCTCTTCCAGTGTGTGATTGGGTCTTATTGTCTGGTATGAGTTAAGTCACTCTTCCAGTGTATGGTTGGGCCCCATGGTCTGGTATCCGTTGAGACACTCTTCCAGTCTGTAGTCGGGCCCCATGGTGCTCTTCCTGTGTGTGGTTTAGACCCGTGGTGCTCTTCCAGTCTGTAGTTTGGCCCCATGGTCTGTTATCCGTTGAGACACTCTTCCAGTCTGTAGTTGGGCCCCTTGGTCTGGTAACTACTAAGGCACTGTTCTATCTGGAGTTCGGATGGTGATTTAGATGGTAGCAAACAGCACTGATACCAACTACAGCTGGCGGCCCTGCATAGTAATGTATAATTGACATTAGCAGATCCCAGGGATTGGAGGGTTTCATCTGTCTAAAATGACAAGGTCTCCTTATGCACCTATCAGACACCAATGAGTCCTTCTGCTGAGCGAAAATCAAGTGCCTTCCTTAGACCTCTGTCTGTGTACTGTGGCGCAGTTAGAGTCAATGGCTGACGCCACTGGCTTCGAAGGTGAGCGAGCATGTCTGCGCTGTTCTGGATGGGGCTGTAGCAGTGAGCTCCGATGACTGTGATTGGGCATTCCCCATTCGGACTAAAGAGGTTAAAGAGGAGAAAAGTTTTTTGTGTTAGGAAAAAAATGTCTTTCTTACTTTTTATATGGTGTCATTTTATACATTTTCTACCGTTAATGCATTTGCATTTTGCCGGAATGTATTTATTTTTGATGCTCATGTTCATCTGTATAATTTTTTGCTCATGTTGTTTTTATTTAATAATGTGTCTGTCTATTTATAAGTTAAGTGTACATACGGTATCAAACAAACATTGCATTGCGTTGAAAGTATTTTCCCAACTAAAGTTTGTGTTTAAATATGGTTTTATGGGTTTGTGGTTTGTGAAAGTGTGTGAGCGCATGTGAATGTAATCACGCAGCACCCTGCAAAGATTTTCACTCCGGTAGCAATATGAGTAAGTGACACAACGGAAAATATATTCTTGTAATGTTTTTATCGCTCAAAATTGGGGGAAAAAAATTGTTAGTATATATGCACTGCCCGTCCAAAAAAAAAAAATTGCCGTTTTGATTTAAATAAGCAAATACTCAGGAGCTGATGATTGAATCATTATTACATGGTTGAATTTGTCTCAGCTGGCAATTATTCCTTTCATCCTGACTGATTCTCATGTCTTAAACAACCATGTCAGAGGACGTTATCTATCACCAATGGACTTTTGAAACCCTGACGGCACAGGCATACTCCAGGATGACAATGCCAAGATTCATCAGGCTTAAATTGTGAAAGAGTGGCTCGTCGAACATGAGGAATCATTTTCACAAATGAGCCACCTCAGAGTCCTGACCGTAACCAGTTAAAAGTCTTTGAGATGTGCTGGAAAGGGTTTAACGGAGTGGTATGACTCACCCATTGTCAATACAATATCTCGGCCAAAAATGAATGCAAATCTTGCCATAAATAAATGTTGTAATGTTGTATAAGATTGTCCAAACAATACCACAACAAATTTGCGCCGTGGCCCAACAAAATATTATAGTGTGCGACTTTTTTTGTTTTTTTTTTTTTTGGATAGGCAGCATATATATAGAGATGAGCCAAAACATTCAAACCACTCAAAGATGCAGCGAATAATGTTGACTATCTAATTACAACGGCACATGTCAAGGTCTGCAGAGAGTAAGCAAACAGGCGCTCCTTGTGTTCAATGTGTTGGATGTGGGAGAAATAGGAACTGAATGAATTTGACTATGGCCAAATCGTTATATGTTAAAAGCACCTCTGAACTGGCAAGACTTCTGGGGTGCTTCCTGTCCGCAGATGTGAGTACCTACTGACAGTGGTCCAAGGAGGGACAAACCATGAACCAGCAGCAGGGTTTTGGGTTCCCAAGGCTCATCGATGCATGAGGGCTATGAAAGCTGCTCCATCTGGTCCAAACCAATAATAGGGCGACTGTGGAACAAATCCACAGGAATTTCAATAATATTTACATACAGACTGTATCACAACACACTGTGCATCATACACTGCTGTGCATTGCGCTTTTTACCGTGCAGATCAGTCAAAGTGCCCACTCTAACCTCTTACAGTGCCCCCCAGTGGGCACCTGAGCTTCAGAACGGGACCTTGGAGCAGTTGAAGAAGGTCACTGGGTCCAGTCAGTGAGTCACATTTTCTTTTAAATCATGCACTTCAGCTGGGTAAGAGTGCATTATTTACCTGGGAAGAGATGGCATCAGGATGCTCTGTGGGAAGAAGATAAGCTGTTGGAGGGAGTGTGATACTCTGGGAAATGTTCTGCTGGGAAACCCTGAGTTTGGGAATTCAAGTGACTTCAGTTTAATGTCGCTGTTTTGGCGGCACAAGGGGGCTCTTCACTATATTAAGCAGGTGGTTTTCATCTTATATATAATATAGCCAATATACAGTTTTCCCAAAAATTTCTGGCACCCCTGACTGGCAATGCATTCCTCAAAGCAGATCCTTTCAAGATCCTTCACATTCTTGGGTTTGTGTTTATCAACTGCCCTCTTCAACTCAGCCCACAGGTTTTCAATTGGACTGAGGTCTGGCAACTGAGATCACCATTGCAGAATGTTGATTTTGTCATCACAGAACCATTTCTGTGTGGATCTTGGAAAGTCCACCTATGGCCAAGTCCCAGCCTTCTGGTGTAGGCAACCAGATTGTCAGCCAAAATATCCTGATACTTGGTGGAATTCATTATGCCATTAATCTTAACCAGTGCCCCAGGACTTCTTGAATTAAAACAGCCCCAAAACATGATTGACCTACCATCATATTTCACCATGGGTATGAGGTGCTTCTCCTTGTATGCATCTCTGTTTTAACGACCAACATGCTGATGCTGTATCTGGCCAAAACGTGCAATTTTAGTCTCATCTGACCAAAGCACCTTGTTCCAGTCATAACTTAAATGATGCCTGGCGAACTCCAAGTGCTTTCTACTGTGTTTTCTGGTCAGAAAAGGCTTTCTTCTGGCTACCCTTCCAAAGAGCCTGTGGTTGTAGAGATGAAGCCTGATGGTGCTTTTTGAAACCTGGTGACCCCAAGATTCCACCAAGGCCTGCAATTCCTTCACTGTGATTCTTGGGGATTTTGTTGCTTCTCTCACCATCCTCCTCAGTATCCTGGGGGGCAAAATGCAGTTGTGTCCTCTACCCTTGAGGTTTTCAACAGTTCCATATCCTTGGAATTCTTTAATAATTGCCCTGACAGTGCTCAGTGGCATATTCAATCATTTGTGAATCTTCTTATAGTCATTACCATATTTATGAAGGTCTATGACCATCTGCCTCTTTTGAATTTACAGTTGTTTTGTCTTCTTTATGGTGTTGGATGTCAAAGGGATATTGTATGTGTTTTACCTCATTTTTATACCCTGAAAGAGGAAGTGATGTAAGGGCTCAATATAGTTCCTTAACACTCAGATGAAACTTAATTACCGGTAAGTGGAATTTAATACCTGGATTAATTTTGGTAGATGTTATTTACAATAATGTCTAGGGGTGCCATTAATTGTGAAACCTTGATTTTGAGGAAATTGATTTTTCATTAAATCAGTAAATGACATTGGCTGATTCCACAGGAACATTAATATTGTACAGTATTTCTCACATGTTGGTATTTAGAGTTCCTCAATAAATATATATTTTTAAAAAATATTTTTTTAAAGTATTGTTTGTGCATTGCCAGTCAGGGGTGCCATTAATTTTTGAGCCCATTGTATATATATATTTTTTGCAGGATTGTTTCCCAAAAGGAAATGTGTTCCTATTATTCAAAAACCCTTTGTGCACCCTCCTTAGTAGCATGACTAAGTCATCTTTGACAATGTTTTTGAGATTGCTGAATGTATGCAGTGCGCTTCTGTTCAATATTATGCTCTGACATCTACATGAACTTATTAGAGAGATGTGGTTTCTAGATTTCTGACAGCACAAAGAATTTCAGCATTTTATTTCTTTACACCTGCTACCTTTTAATTCTGTCTCTCGCTAGTCTGCCTACTACCATCTCATTGTCCAATAGGCAAGCAGCTGCAATCACTGGCCGGCTTTACCTTCAGCTATTTGAAACCATAGCAACAGGGACTCAGCCAATAAGGTTTGAGCTAGTGAGTCTGACACATGACATGAAACTCCACTTAAATGAACAGAGTAAAGGCTTGTATAGAGGCGAGTAAATTAAGCTATAGAACATGCTGTCTTTCTGAGGAGCTGGTAAACCGCGCTCCACACTTACTATAATCATAGTAAAGTTTGCATGTCGCTAAGCACAATGAGAGGAGGGTTCCCTGGTGTTCTGTTAAAAACACTGAACCCCGTTACTTTAACCTGGCCTGAGGATGAGATCACATCATGTACATTTTGATCATATTTTATTATTTTTATGATGCCACTCATTGTGTGATCAACAGCAAAAATGTGTGATTGAACATATGTCTCTCATCATGGAAAACATGAAAATACTTGCTAGCAAAGAAAAGGAGAACAATGACTTGCCTGAAAACTAATCAGTGAAAGTCCATAATACAGTCGGCAGTCAGAACTGAAAATCCGAGGCACTCCGATGTAATTAAAAATCCTTTATTGTGACAGGGATATCTACGCGTTTCGACTCCAACGAGTCTTCATCAGGACATAATGAGCAAATACAAAACATGTTTAAGTACAAAAAAGAGCATCATGTGACACAATCACGTGACCTAGGTCACCACAACAGGAGAACACAAAAAACACACAAACAGACAGAAGTCACGAAGCACGGAGCTTGCATTCCTATAGTACTATGAGTAGCTCAGTAATAAAAATCAATCATAATAAAAATGGCATTTAAAGGGTTATATTTGAGTAAAAAAGGTCACCACAAAAGTATTTAAACATTAAATATTAAATATGGGCTCACAGGCCATGACAACAAGATCACAGAGGTACTGAGGTTGTTTTAAAAGGTCGAGAAAATTCTGAAGAGGAGCTATGATGATGATATAAGTCTGCGGCCGAAAAGAACTGGAATGCACATCGATAAGAGTTAAAAATACGGTAACCATCATGATAACATTGCATATTACAAAAAGGGGGAAAAATCAATCTCCTCGTTGAGGCCAGGGAAGGAAGTGGCCCCCAGTGTGTAAATCCAAAAAGTCTCTCGTTGCAGGAGGCGTTTAAGTTTGTCCCCCCTCATGTTTTTGGAAATAACCTCGATGACCATGACTTTAAGGGTACCTGGATTGGTGTGGCCGGCTGATTTGTAGTGTTGAGCCATAGGGTAGTTTGGGTTTTGCACCTTTATGGCATATTTGTGTTCAGCCAGTCTATCACGCAGCCTGCGTTTAGTGCGGCCAACATAAAAGCAGCCACACTCGCATTCTAGTCAGTATACAACAAAAGTTGTATTGCAATTTGCAAAGGCGTCGCAATAGAAGGTCTTTTTGTTGAAGACGTCCACAAACATACTGTCTCTTTTAATATTATCACAATGGTTACAGGTTCCACATTTAAAAGTACCTCTGGGTTTGGGAAACCAGGAGTAGGATTTAAGAGCGGGCAAATGGCTCCTGACCAAAGTGTCTTTAAGGGTGGGGGCTCTTCTAAAACAGAAACCTGGGGGCTCAGTGAACACTGTGGCTAGAGAGTTGTCACTCAGCAGGATATCCCAGTTCTTTTAATGATGTGTTTGATATCAAAAGCCATATTGCTATACTGAACAGAAAAAATTTTTTTAGAGGGTTCCTGCCCTGTTCTCCGTTCTTTATTGAGAAGCTGTTCTCTGTTAGATATTTTGGCTTTTGTCAAAGCTTGGTCAAGGAATTTTTTGTGATAACCTCTCTGTTCAAATCTATTGTACAAATTATCGGCTTGATGTTCAAAATCATCATCATCATCATCATCATCATCAGATCCTCCTCAGTCTCAGGAACTGGCCGTATGGGATATTAGAAATTAGGCTTTTTGGATGGAAGCTGTCAGCCTTGAGAATGGTATTTCTATCGGTACTTTTCCTATAAATAGAAGTATGAAGCAGTCCATCTGAATCAACAGAAATGTTCAAATCAAGAAAGTTTATTGTTTTATTGCTATAGTCCAGGCTAAGTTTAATGTTGGGGTTGGTAGAATTGAGATACTGATGAAACCCAATAAGCTGTTGTTCAGATCCCGAAAAAATGAACAAGAGGTCGTCAATGTACCTGCCGTACCACCTGATGTAATCTCTAAAAGGATTGTTCCTGCCGAACACATGTCTCTCCTCCCAAAGTCCCAGAAAGAGTCCTGCATAGCTGGCATAAGCTGCCCCCACGGCGGTGCCTTTCACTTGTCTGTAAAGTTGATCCTGAAACAAAAAAATGTTGTTTTTTAGGCTCCAGTTTGTTAATCCACAATGAAATCAGCGGGAGGGGTGTTTACTTGCAAATACTTGCATTGGTTTTACAAAACAAAATATCCTTGAGGATCCTAAATAGTTATTGTAAGATTTTTCTTTTATTATACCTGCTCCTTGCCAGCTATTAAATAACTGAGAGTTGTCAGTGCCAAGCTTGTGGAAATATGGTACTGTCTGCTAAGAAAGCATCTAATATTGCTAACTAACTAACTGTGCTACTCTTGGCTAAAAAACAACCAACTGTGCGATCCAACCACCTTTGTCTGCCTCTAGTGGTTAAGAGGCATAACCCATTCAACATCTTCTCAGAAAACATCTTGGTTGCTCCAAAATGGAGGTACTTTATTTAACTTTCACTAATCATGTAATGGGAAACTTTCACGCAGTTTCCATACATCACCCCTTCATGTCTGTTGAGCTGTGCTTAATGTATGAAATTGAATATATGCGGCCAAGCAAACAAAAGCAAAGTAATTACAGTGAACTCCATAAATATGTATTGTCTTGATTTGGCCTAGGACTCCAATATTTTAGATTTGTAATCAGGGCATTTAATGTTGTTCACATGCAGATTGTCATGTTTCATTTAGAGTATGTCTGTTAAAGGTATGTTGATGAATTTTGTCAAATACAGCAGTTTTTATGCACACATTGTTGCGGGAAAAGTATTTGCCCCTTCCCTGATTTTTTATATTTTTCCTTATTTGTCAAATCTAAAATGTTTCAGATTATTCAACTAATTTTAATAAAAGATGAAGACAATGTGAGTAAAAACAAAATTCAGCTTTTTAAATGATAATGTCATTTTGTGAAGGTAAAGAGTTATTCAATGTCTATATCACCCAAGTGAAAAAAAAAAAAAATCCCCCCAATAAAACCAAATAACTGGCTGTGCCACCCTAATTGGCAGCAACAGCTGAAATAAACTGTCTGTGATGTGATAACTGGCAATGAGTCTTTTAGATCACTATGGAGGAATTTTGGCCCTCTCTTCTTTGCAGAACTGTTTTAATTCAGCCACATTGGAGGCTGTTTAAGTGTCACTGGCCTGATCACAGTCATGCCATAGCATCTCAATTGAATTCAAGTTGGGACATTGGCTATGCCACTCCAAAACCTTAATTTCTCTTCTCGTGAGTCATTCAGAGAACTTGCTTGTGTGCTTCGGATCATTGCCTTGCGACATAACCCAACTGTGCTTGAGCTTCTGGTAACAAACTGATGGCCGGATATTCTCCATCAGGATTTCCTGGTAAAGAACAGAATTCGTGGTTCCATCAATAATGACAAGATGGCCAGGTCCTAAAGCAGCCCCAGACCCTCACACTACTGCCACCGAGTTTAACTGTTGGTACAAATTATATTCTTATGCGGAATGCTGTGTTAGCTTAATGCTAGAGGTGAAGGGAGCCATAAGTTCCACTTTTGACTCATCAGTCCACAGAATATTATCCCAAATGTCTCAGAGGTCATCAAGATGTTTTTGGGCAAATGTGAGACAAGCCTTTATATTCTTTCTAGACAAAATGCCATTTTTGCCCAGTCTCTTTCTAATTGGAACTCTGAACACTGAGCTTAACTGAGGCAATTCATGCCTGTAGTTTTTTAGATGTTTGTCTGGGTTCTTCTGCGACCTGCCGGCTGAGTCGTTGATGTGCCTTAGGAGAAATTTTAGTAAGCAAGTCACTCCTGAGAAGGTTCACCACTGTTCCATGTTTGCAGTATCTGTAGATAATGGCTTTTGCCTTGTTCACTGGAGTCCCACAGCCCTGGAAATTGTTTTATAATCCTTTGCAGACTGTTGGATGGCAACAACTTTGTTTCTCATCAGTCCATAATTTCCTCAGATTGCAGTATCATTTGCTGCTTTTTGTCTACTTCACATTGTCAGACAGGCTCTATTTGAGAAATGTTTAGTTTCAATAGGCCTGGCAGTAATCATGCTTGGGTCTATCTAGTGAAATTGAATCCAATTATCAATTAAATTTGCGTAATTGGTTGATTTAGAAACTAAGGGGCAATTACTTTTCCACATAGGGCCATGATTGGTTTAGATAGCTTTTCTCCATCAATAAATAAAATCATCTTTTAAAAATAACATCTTATGTTTACTTCTTTGTCTAATATAATTTTTTTGATGATCTGATTAGGTGTGGTAAATATGAAAAAGTAGAAGGAATTTGGAAGGAGTCAAAAACATTTTCATAGCACTGCAGCCCCTATATAAGGATGCCATAATGTTTGGGAGAAGTGGCTTCAATTCACTGTGCATTAGTTTGCCTCCTCAGCACAAGTGTAAGAGCACTTTTAATGTCTAGTCTTAATTTAAGGCTTTTGGTTGCCTTTGCCAATCGTTACTGGAATTTGACAACAGGACCCAAGTGCTAGTGAAAACCAAGGAAGCACTATGAAGTTGAAAAAAAAAATCTGAGACATGGGCCAAACTTTCAGCTTTGCAAAATGAACTGTCTGTCTCACCATGAAGTAGGATGAGTCCAGCAATCCCAAAGGGCTGGATGGCCCAGGTTGAAGTATTCATTTTATGATCCACGAATTCCCACCATGAAAACCTGCCTGGCAGATGATCAGGAATGTACTTCAGGTGGCCGGCATTGTTATATAAGCAAGTACTTTCTGCGCAAATCTTCACATGCTGCATTGCAAGAGCAAGCCATGCTCTTCAGACCAGGCAGTCTTTTTCCATTGCTCCAAGGTCCAGTTCTGATATCCCTGTGCCCACAGTAGGCATTTCGACAGCGGACAGGGGTTAGTATCGGCTCTCTGACTGATTTGCGGTAATGCAGCCCACACGTAACCGGTTGCAATAAATTGTTTTTTGGGACATGTTCCTCCTGTAACATCATGAAAATTTTCGGTGCCTTCTGTGAATTTTTCGCCACAGCAGCCCTGCTGTTAGCTAGCATGAGATGGGATAACCTTCCTTGCCCTCGTGCATTAGAGAGCCTTAGGCACCCAACACTCTTTCACCAGGTTGTGGCTCGTGCATCATCATCTACAGTTGGTAGGTACTCATGACTGCACACTGGAGGGACACCACAAGCCTCGCCGGTTCTGAGACGCTCCGATCCCTGTAATGATATGGTCCTTGTCAGAGTAGCTCAACTCTTAATGCCTTCCCACATCTCCCACATCCAGCACATTGACTATGAGAACCTATCTTTCACTTACAGTCTAATATATCCTAGACCTTACATGTGCCATTGTTTCAAGCAAAGCAACTTGCTTCATCTGTGAGTGGTCATAATGTTTTGGCACATTGGTACTTCATTAACAGGACCTACGTAATAGGTGCATTCTTTATTCTCATGGTCTATGTTTAAGTGATGCAGTGACCGGCTGGGAGAGGTTTTTATATTCAGTCTTGCATAAAGTAGGAGACATGTTGTGGCAAAACAACAGGACAAGCTGTACCCCACCACGTGCGCAGCCCACTGTGTCTCGTTTCATTTTGATGATCCTGTCTTGATAGTCTGGCGTGTTGCAGCCCAATCTATAAGCGCTCCGACGGTCCCTCCCCAACCCTGAGGAGTGTGGCCTGCATTAGCTGCCATGCGTCAGAATGCGTCGCAACGTGCCAGGGTTTCTGAGGACACGCGCGCAGACATGGGTAAGCCCACCAGACAGGCCTTTGTCTACCCTGCGCTGACACAGTTTTCAGGACAAAGCCACAAAGAAATATAGCTAATCTTAACAAGAGCTTCTAAATGCACCAATCCAAGCCAAAATGGACCAAAAACAATAGTTGTTCGTCGGTCTTTCTTATGTTCAGTTGCTTATATTAAGTACATTTCGTTGATGTATTTAGGGTAAAAAAAAACAAAAGGTCTCAGATATACCGTGTTATTTTCGTCTACACCATAGTTAAGCAAATCCAGAGTCCGCATTTGATTATAGTAGACTCAGCTCGCCGTAAGGCGTAAGATTGACAGACTAAACGGAAAACAAATCGAAACGGGGGGAGGAGACACTCAGCCAATAGCAGCAAACGGCCCAGTCAATGAATCTGTGCAGCGCAAGTGAATGTGGAAGAGCCGGGAGGAGCGCGGGAGGGCCTGGCCGGGACACATCCATCAGCGCGCTGCGTCAACTGCAACGGCATTGTTTCACCACAGAGAGGCGCCATTATACCAGCCCTTAGTAACCACCCTGTCACTGTGTGACCCGGCAGGAAGGAGGGTTCTACGCGTAAAACGGCGAGGAGGAGGAGCCGGGGACAGACGAAAGCAGCTGGAAAGGAAGAAAGAGGGAGAAGGTGATCGAGAGTGATCATTGGTCTGCCTCTTCTAGTGCCACAATAACATGTCCTTATCTGAAGCCCATAAGACACAAAGGCAACGACGGTGAAACTAAAACAGTATTTTGGTAAATACCACGGCCTGTGCGTCAAGAAAGGAACGGATTGGCCTTCGGACATAGCGATGAGCACCTTGCTTTGAAAGAAAGACTCAAACACAATACAAGAGGAAATAAAAGGTAAGCACGGAATTACACGGATTAAGCCTTTAGCTCGCAACTACACAACAGCGAGCGGTCCAGACACCCATCTGCCGCGGCACCACTTATGTAACTGGGGTTTTCTTTTGCATGGCATGCCCACAGCTGGGGCTCCTCGGCTGTTGGCTTGTGCCACGGCCAGCGTTGTCCTCGAAAGCTCAAATGCACGAATCGGGGGACTCTGACATTCGTCGCGAGGTGTCACGAATGTTGCTAGTTAGCCAGCTTTGCTAACTTGCCCGGACTTGCAGGCGTAGTTTGCTTGCTGCGCGTTTTAGGCCGGTGTTTTGGGTCAGACACCCCCCTCCCCGTCCCACCCACGACTTGAGTGCAATCACATGGGGGCCGCGCTAGGAAAAACACGGAGCAGCGCGCGGCGGCGTGCACGGTTGGTGCGATAGTTGTGAAAGCCGTTTTCACGCGCTGTGTGTGCAGGCTCGCGAAGTGTCTGGGCGCAGCTTCGGAGAGAGAAGACGAAATGATGAATGTGCGCTCGTGCAAACGGCGAACTGCTTCGAGGAGAGCGGCGTGCGCGGGACTGGTTGCGTGTGTCTGGGTCTCGGTCTGCTCGAAGCGCGATGGGGGTTGGTGAACGTGGTTGGGGGCAATATGGTCCCCCCCCCAGAAACCTTAGTTTCGGCCAGAACACGCCGATCACTGCTTTCAGCTCGAACCCCAGCGACCTCACGCAAAGTGTCATTTTTTAAATATTAACGGCTGGTTTGTGTCTTAAGCCGCTTTCACACCGGGCGCGAAACGATTTTTTCGCACGACAGATTACATTCAGAGTCAATGCCAAGACGCGCATACACGCGAAACGCGTGTATTCGCGTCTTTGCATTGACTTTGAATGTAATCTGTCGTGCGAAAAAATTCGTTTCGCGTCCGGTGTGAAAGCAGCTTTACTTGCGGTGTAGCTTGTTATGTCTAGAGGCAGTTGCAGCATAAGCAGTGTTATCATTAATAATCAAGCAGTTATCCGAGCACTGACGGGATTAATGCAGTTTTTTTCCCCTCGGTTTACTCTGCTCTTACCACGATCCCTCCTCCGCCAAGGTTTGTTTTATACAGGATATTTTCTTCAAGGACCATTACATGAATTTCATTTTCTTGTTTCATATTTTACATGTGACAAGTGTAAGAATGTTCTGAAAAATCTTTCATGACACATCCACTTACCTTCTGACAGATTCGTTCAAAATGTTTGACATTTTATCGACCCTGGAATCCCATCTAGGTGGGATAATTGCTTTTGTGAGCGCGAAATTATTTGACCTTGCGTTAAGTGTTTATTCCGAGGGGTCCGTTTCTTTGCCTTTTTCTCAAAGCGCTGTCCTCGGGTTTGTTGCCCGGCCTGCCTAGCGCATGTCCTGGGCTCCTGTTCCTGTCTGACAGCTCCTGGTCCCGGAGGAATGAGACTCATATCTCAGTTTCGGAAATTATCCTACGTTGGCCACAAAATTGCATTAAAACCATTTAACGTCGTTGTCATCAAACTTAATAGTTTATAAAAACCTCGTGGAAGTTGGTAGGTTTATAGAGGATCACGGCAGTTACACAATAAGCCGCTGATGGCGCGCCTCATGGTGGCGCTGCAGGCTTACCTGCTCACTTTCAAGCCACATAAACTCACATGTCCAAACAAGTCTCCCAGTCTCGGGAACGTGTGATCGCAGCGCGTTGCTGCGGCAGGTCGATTAATCCGGTGACGTTTTTCAACCTGAACCTTGACGGGCCACCCGAAGTAGTTATTTATAACATAATTGATCGCTGTCGCATTAATCTGTGGCGTGGTCCCCGCTTCTTACGAGTAACAGAAATGCATGCATTTTGGCATTAGGGAATAATTTTAACTGCTTGCTCATTGTTATATGTCTGGAGTATTTTTGGGCACACTGTGACATTTTTTGTTGTCTAATGTTGTAAGTTTAAATGTTGCCTTTGTCAACTCACATTTTCAGGAAAAAAAAAAAAAAAAAAAAAAAAACTCATGAGTCCTGTGTTCCGGTCAGTCTGGTCTGTAACTTATGATGTTCTGATTATGGTCATTGGACCTTACCCTCCTACATGGATTTTGTTTTACTTTAGTTTAGGATGAAGTGCTGTAGTGTTGTGTGTCGCTTAAATTGGGAGAGTCATGCATATGTCGTCATCTACTTAATCTTTGTGGTTTTATGGCTACTGACAACCCATGAATGTACACTGCCCGGCCAAAAAAAAAGATTAACACTAGTTAATATTTTGTTAGACGGCCTTTAGCTTTGATTATGGCATGCATTCACTGTGGTATCGTGTGGATAAGCTTTTGCAATGTCACAATATTTATTTCTGTCCAGAGTTGCATTCATTTTTTGTTAAGATCTTACATTGATGATGAGAGAGTCGGATCACTGCGTAAAGTCTTCTCCAGCACATCCCAGTGATTCTCAATGAGGTAAAGGTCTAGACTCTGTGGTGGCCAATCCATGTGTGAGAATGATGTCTCATGCTCTCTGAACCACTCTTTCACTATTTGAGCCCAATGAATCCTGACATTTTCATGTTGGAATATGCCTGTGCCATCAGGGAAGAAAAAATCCACTGTTGGAAAATCCTGGTCATTCAGTATATTCAGGTAGTCAGCTGACCTCAGTTTTTGGGCTCATATCGTGGCCTAACCAAGACCTGACCAACTGAAGTAACCCCAGATCATAACACTGCCCCCACAGACTGGTACAGTTGGCACTAGGCATGATGGGTGCATCACTTCATCCGCCTCTCCTCTTACCCTGATGTGCCCATCACTCTGGAACAGGGTAAATCTGGACTCATCAGGCCACATGACCTTTTTACATTACTCCAGAGTCCAATCATTATGCTATCTAGCAAATTGATGTCTTTTTCTGATTAGCCTCAGGTTTGCTTAAAGCTGGATTTATGGTTCTGCGTCGAACCGACGCCGTCGCTACGCAGAGCCTCTGCGGCGACGTGGACCCCCACCGCAGAGCCTCTGCGTCGCCTGCCGTGCACCTTGAAAATTTTCTAACTGCACCTCAAAGCGACGTAGACTGCAAGGGCACTGATTGGTCCACTCTACTCGAGTCTCACGTGATTTCACGACAGGTCCTTCGGAAACCTGACGCCACCTAGCGGTTTGTCGGTGAATTGCTTCGCGGCACAGCACGAAGCAAACGACCTCAACGCAGAACTTCGAAAGGTCCACGACGGCATCGAGTCGACGCAGAACGATAAATCCAGCTTAAGGCTACATAGCTGTTTAGTCCCAGTCCCTTGAGTTCTTTTCACATTTTGTCGGTGGAAATGCTCTAACCGTCACCGCTAAACATAGCCGTGAGATCTACTGTTGCTTTTTTACAATTTGATTTCACCAAATGATCTCCAATCATGGTCATTCAAGATTTTTTTTCTACCACATTTCTTCCTTGAAGATGATGTTTCACCACTTTTCCTCCAGGTTTTCATAATTTGTGGACAGTTCTTAACCCAGTTTTAGTAGTTTCTGCAATCTCCGTAGTTTTTCTCTTTGCTTGGTGCAGGCCAACAATTTAACCCTTCTGAAACAGAGAAACATCTTTTCCACGACCACAGGGTATGTCTTTCGACATGGTTCTTAAAGAAATTAGAAGCTACTCTCTGCATCAGTTAAAGTTAAATAATTTGTTACCAGTGGAAACCTATGGATCAATCACTGCAGTAATCATTCAACGGAGGGAGGGGGCCTATATTTGCATAGGTGAACCCAGGTGGTGACTTTTTTTGGCCAGGCAGTGTATCACCACCAAGTGTAGGATTTATTAGGTTCTATTTCAAAAATTATATTTCTTGGGGAAAAAAAACCCCTCATTCTACCTGCAGTCCTTGATGTGAATAACTAAACACGTTTTGCGGCCTGGTGTCTAGCTCATGCTAAACCTCTTGGCTAGAAGTCCCTGCATTTCTGCTTCCTTTACAACGGTAATCTCCAAAATCTCCTGAGCTGTATATACGAACATTCTTATTCTTTCTCTCCACATTTCAATTTAACTTTTGCTCTTAATCACCATAAATTCTAAAAAACTTTTGTCAGTACTTATTAGGCCTATATCTTCTTTGACAGTATAGCCTCTGCATACGCCATTTTATTTTGTGCCTGTTTCTGTTCTACATCAATTTCTGATTTTCTACATTCACACTGCTTTGCCTCTGCTTCATGATTTCCTCCACAGTTGTGCCAGACGGCCTTTTCTCTGTGTACCTCACAGTCCCCTTCAGTGCACCCTTCCTTTCCACATCTTCCACATCTGAAAGTCACTTTTCTGCATATTGCTGCTACATGCACACTGTTTACATCAATAACAACAGAGTGGGGCCCTTTCAGGCATAAGTCTGAATCCTCACTGTCATCACATGGGCAGTGTATCCCATCATACACCACCACCTGTGTCTGAGCTGTGGGTGATTGTGTTTCCCAGGGGACTCCTTTAAATGTGACGCATTCTGACTGACATTTTGGCTCTGTTGTTGCAGGAGGAAAGGGGCACATGGACAAGCCCTTAGTGTTCACAGCCAAGAATCACTTGCTGTCACTAATTCTTCCCTCGTCAGTCTGTTAATTTGTCCCTGTAGCTGGAAATTCCTTGACAGATATTTAATGTGATTTGCAGTGAGTCATATTTGTCAGTACAACCCTATTTTCAAAAAAGTTGGCACACTGTGTAAAATGTAAATAAAAACAATGCAATGATTTGCAGATCATTTGAACTCTACATTTAATTGAAAATGATACTAAGACAACATATCAGATGCTGAAATGGAGAGATTGTTTTGATTTTTGAAAAATGTATGCTCATTTTGAATTTGATGCCGGCAACCTGTTTCAAAAAAGTTGGAAAGGGACATGTTTACCTCTGTGTTACATCATCTCTTCCTGTAACAGCGCTCTTGAATTGTTTTGGAACTGAGGAGAGCAAATGTTGTAGTTTTGAAAGCAAAATGTTTTCCCATTCTTGCTTGATGTAGTATTTCTCTGCTAAGCACTTCACAGCCTCCCTTGTCATGTTTTTTCTTTCATAATGCACCAAATATTTTTGGTAGGTGACAGGTCTGGACGGCAGGCAGGTCACTTTAGTACCCAGACTCTTTTACCACGGTGCCATGTCGTTGTAATATGTGAGGAATGAGGTTTTTGGTATTGTCTTGTTGAAATAAACGAGACCTTCCCTGAAAAAGATGTTAATATGGCAGTATATGTTGCTCCAAAACCTGTATATGTTGTTCAGCATTAATTGAGTCGTCACTGATGTGCAAGTTACCCATGTCGTGCACAAATGCACAGCTACACTAGCATGGATGCTGGCTTTTGAACTGTATGCTGATAAAAGGCTGGATGGTCCCTCTCCTCTTTTGCCCATAGGATGTGGCATCCACGATTTTGCTAAAGAATTTAATATTTTGATTGGTCAAACTGCAGGACAGTTTTACACTTTGCTCCAGTCCCTCTTAAATGAGCTCAGGCCCAGAGAAGGTGACGGTGTTTCTGGAACTTGTTTTTATATGGTTTAATCTTTACATGGCAGAATTTTAACTTGTATTAATGGATGCAGCAACAAACTGTGTTTACTGGCAGTGGTTTACAGAAGTGTTCCTGAGCCCATGCAGTGATTTCCACGACAGAATCTTACCTGTTTTTAATACAGCGCTGCCTGAGGGCCTGAAGATCAGTCATTCAGTACTGGTTTTCTGGCTTCTCCCTTGCATGTAGAGATTTATTTGGATTCTGTGAATCTTTTAATCATATTATGTACCATAGAAGATAAAATCCCCAAATTCATTGCATTTTTACTTTATAAAACATTATTCTTAACATTTTGAACTATTTGCCCATGCAGTCTTTCACAGATTGGTGAGGCCCTCACATTCTGTACTCCTGAGAGACTTTCTATACCCTGTTATCTTGCTAACCTGTTGCCAATTAACCTGATTAGTGGTGAGATCTATGTTCCACCAGGTGTATTTTTTTTTTCAGCGTCAAACAACTTTTCCAGCCTTTTTTTTGCCTATGTCTCAACTTTTTTAAACGCATTGCAGACATATGTATCTGCTCATCGTGAAATTTTTCAAAAAACAATAAAATTTCTCAGTAAAGATATATTGTCTTTGTATTTTTCCAATTACAGATTGGGTGAAATTGATTTGCTAATCATTACATTCTCTTTTTATTTCCCCCGCACAATGAAGTTGGAGGAGATTATGTGATCGGTGCCGTTTGTTGGTTTGTGAACAAGATAACTGAAAAGTAATAAACGGATATGTCTGAAATTTTGTGGGTGGGTCCCTATTACATCAGGGATGGACCCTATTGATTTTGACCGCAATCAGTCAAACAATATGGCCGCTACGGCAGCCATCTTGAAATCATATGACACGCGATAACTGAACTTTGCTCCCACTCAGCAAGATTTGGACTGTGCTGCCTTGGCGGAGGTTTGCACTCTAGGAGTGACTCTAGTTTCTTTTTGTCTTGTTGATAGACTCGTGGTGTTGGGGCCCAGACTGCCTGCGCCGTGGTGCATAGATGTGAGGGTGTTTGTTAGATCCAGTTTATACCCTGCTGAGCTCCTCTCTGAGTTTGAGTCCGTCTCTGCCTGTATGCTGCACTGTGTGTCTCCGATTAGGGGTTGATCTATGGGCAGGATTTCCTTTAAGGGCCTCTATGTGATTGCAAGATTTGAGGACTGTACTAATCTGCTATGAGGAGATTGTGTGTGTGTGTGTGTGTGTGTGTGTGTGTGTGTGTGTGTGTGTGTGTGTGTGTGTGTGTGTGTGGGTGTGTGTGTGTGTGTTCGTGTGTGTTCTTGTACATGCTACAAAGTGAGAACCAAAATGTTTTTTTTTTTTTTTCCTACAGAATGTGGTTTATTCGTTAAGGTTAAAGGTAAGGGTAGAATTAGGGATAGGTTAAGGTTAGGTTAAGGGTTTGGGGTAAGGTTAGAATTAGGGATAGGTTTAGAATTAGGGATTTAAGGGTTTGGGTTAAGGTTAGAATTAGGGATAGGGATAGGTTAAGGTTAGGTTAAGGGTTTGGGTTAAGGTTAGAATTAGGGATAGGGATAGGTTAAGGTTAGGGTAAGGGTTTGGGTTAAGGTTAGAATTAGGGATGGGTTAAGGTTAGGTTAAGGGTTTGGGTTAAGGTTAGAATTAGGGATAGGTTAAGGTTAGGCTAAGGGTTTGGGTTAAGGTTAGAATTAGGGATAGTTAAGGTTAGGTTAAGGGTTTGGGGTTAAGGTTAGAATTAGGGATAGGTTAAGGTTAGGGTAAGGGTTTGGGTTAAGGTTAGAATTAGGGATGGGTTAAGGTTAGGGTAAGGGTTTGGGTTAAGGTTAGAATTAGGGATAGGTTAAGGTTAGGCTAAGGGTTTGGGTTAAGGTTAGAATTAGGGATAGGTTAAGGTTAGGCTAAGGGTTTGGGTTAAGGTTAGAATTAGGGATGGGTTAAGGTTAGGCTAAGGGTTTGGGTTAAGGTTAGAATTAGGGACAGGTTAAGGTTAGGCTAAGGGTTTGGGTTAAGGTTAGAATTAGGGATAGGTTAAGGTTAGGCTAAGGGTTTGGGTTAAGGTTAGAATTAGGGATAGGTTAAGGTTAGGCTAAGGGTTTGGGTTAAGGTTAGAATTGGGGATAGGTTAAGGTTAGGTTAAGGGTTTGGGTTAAGGTTAGAATTAGGGATAGGTTAAGGTTAGGTTAAGGGTTTGGGGTAAGGTTAGAATTGGGGATAGGTTAAGGTTAGGTTAAGGGTTTGGGTTAAGGTTAAAGGGTTTGGGTTAAGGTTACAATTAGGTTAAAGTTAGGGATTTGGGGTAGGTTAAGGTTTGGGGTTTGGGTTTGGGAGGTTAAGGTTAGAAAGGGTATGGATAGGTTAAGGGATTTAAGGTTAAGGTTAGAATTAGGGATAGGTTAAGGTTAGGGTAAGGGTTTGGGTAAGGTTAGAATTGGGGATAGGTTAAGGTTAGGGTAAGGGTTTGGGTTAAGGTTAGAATTAGGGATTGGTTAAGGTTAGGGTAAGGGTTTGGGTTAAGGTTAGAATTAGGAATGGGTTAGGCTGAGGTTTGGGGGGTTAGAATTAGGGTTTGGGTTAAGGTTAGAATTAGGGATTGGTTAAGGTTAGGCTAAGGGTTTGGGTTAGGCAAGTGTTGTTTATTGTTAAAATTAGGGAAAGGCTGTAGTGACACAGAAAGAATGAATGGAAGCCAATGTAATGTCCTCACAAAGATATAATTTCAAGGGTGTGTGTGTTTGCGTGTGTGTGTGTGCTTGTGTGTATGCGCGTGTGTGCGTAATCTTGTGTGTCTGTGGATGTGCATCTGCGCGCTCGCTCATCCAGCTTGCAAAACAAACACAAAGTGGGCAGATGTTTGGTGGAGAGTGCTTGAGTGTAGAGATGTGTGTCTCTCGCTCAGCATTGGCAGGTGTGCTGGTGTTAATTCAGTCCTCACTCAGCGCAAGGGAGAGCCCCTCGTACTCACTAACACAGCGTTACGCTCTCTGTGCTCTGTCAGATTGGTGCGCTGCTTCCGCCGCGTCACCTGAATGTCGCCGTGGTAACACCCCCCTCAGGGGCGGGCTGCGCACTGGCAGTGGGCCTGTCGTCGAGACTGGAAAGCAGAGAGACGGGGGTGAGGGGACGGGGAGCGCCACGGCCTGTTTGTGATCGCACTGCAAACGCAGCGCCACTGGTGACTCAGCTGCGTGACTAATGCCAGAGAAACGGGCCTGAGCTGAGTCGCGTTTCAGTACGGCCTCCTTCCCAGCATGCCTCACTCCGCCTGACCCCCTTACCAGCCTGAAGCATGCAAGATTGTATCTCATTGTGAGCAGGAGTGTGTCAGTAGTGAGCATGAGTGTCTGTAATGAGCAGGAATTTGTCTGTAGTGAGCAGGAGGGTGTCTGTAGTGAGCAGGAGTGTGTTTGTAGTGAGCAGGAGGATGTCTGTAGTGAGCAGGAGGATGTCTGTAGTAAGCAGGAGATGTCTGTAGTGAGCAGGAGGGTGTCTGTAGTGAGCAGGAGGGTGTCTGTAGTGAGCAGGAGGATGTCTGTAGTGAGCAGGAGGATGTCTGTAGTGAGCAGGAGATGTCTGTAGTGAGCAGGAGGGTGTCTGTAGTGAGCAGGAGGATGTCTGTAGTGAGCAGGAGGGTGTCTGTAGTGAGCAGGAGGGTGTCTGTAGTGAGCAGAAATGTGTCTGTAATGAGCTAAAGCACTGATTCCCAAACTCAGCCCTGGCGCCCCACTGTGAATGCTGGTTTTTTTGTTCTAACCACAATTGCAATTGTAGGGTTTTAACAAGCTGCTAATTTGTCTTAATCGGGTGCATTTCACGTTTATAGCAGTTATTTGCTGTCGTTAACCACCGTTATATTGAAATATCCATGCATGCCGAGAAGAGTAGAAATTCCATATCCACATTGTGATATACTTCAAACAACTGCATTAAAAGAGGGAAACGAATTATCTGACCAAATTAAATGGACGGGTTCCCAGAATCCCGTCTGGTGAAACCGTGGACACATGGTCATTAAAACTAATCATTTATGAAGCTAATGACAGTGAAACCTGTTTTAGTGTCATGTTTATGTGTTTTGCAAAATACTTTGGAGCTAACTAACTTTCTCAGTGTCCGAAGCTGGAAATACATTTGACAACTGGCAGTATCGTGAGCAAATTATTCATCAACTTGCCTGTGTACTTTGCGTGTTACTGAAGGGTACCACCAGAGGGCGCACTGGAAAAGTGATTGACCAGACTCTACAGAACTTGATGTAAACAATAAACCCCATACTGCCCGCACTGTTCATATTGCGTCTTGTGGACATGAAGCGTTAATTTCTGAGGACGGCAGAACCATCACTCCAAACAGACGCAGAATATGCAAGGCAGCCATCATGCAAACTTGCAGTTGAAAGCACGTATATCAACCGTCCTCTTTGAAGTCTTTAAAAATGTCACTGCATGGACTCTAGAGGTAGCTCATGTGGTGGAGGTGCGGGTGTGATGCAGAGTGAATGCCTCGGCATTGGATAGAATCAGCCGAGCCTGTGCTTACTGCTGCCAGAGGCCTTATGGGAGCAGCGCAATAATGGGCTTTGTGCTGCTCAGGGATATGGGAGGGATACAGTCGGTTTGGGTCAGCATAGTTCGTCACTCAGGCATCCTTCCTCTGGCCGTCCTGGTGCTCTGCGGTCTCATCATGAACGAGCACGTTTGGGCTCCTCTGCTCTCCTCCAGAACATGGAGGTTTGAAGCGGTGAGTGAAAGAAGGGGTGGCTGACGGGCTCGTGTTTCAGAGGAGAACCACAAGCTGCCTGCACTCTCCTGAGATGGCAGCATGAGTCGCATACGAGTATACCTCTTCATGGCTGGACGTCCCAGAGTCAGATGGAATTAACAGAAGGAAGGAAAGAAAGAGTTTACTTGAAATATAGAAAAATGAACACAATATGTTCAATGGTCTTTTATTCTGATGGTATACATGGATATTTCTGCCAAAAGTGTGGCTAAAGAGGGTAAATAACTGCTTTAAACATGAAGGGCACCAGATTCAGACAAATTAACTGTTTGTTAAAAAAAAGCCTGATTTCTACAAATACTGCCATTCCTGCGACAGATTCTCACCTGTGCACTACAAACACTATAGCTCACTCTGTATTGTACTACAGTGTGTCTGCAGTGCTCGGGTGCGTCGGTAGTAATCTGTAGTGTGTCTGTAGTGAACTGGAGATTCAGCAGTGAGCAGGTGTGTCTGTCTGTAGTGGACAGATATCAGTAAGTTGCAGTGCGACTGGTGAGCTGTTGTGCGTGTGTAGCTGGAGGGGGTGCGCTGTTGAAGCCAGGTGTTTGTTTGGCTGAGGGTTTTTCTCCAGATGTGCTCTCTTGGAGTTCAACCTCCTGCCGTAAGTTACCTCATGAGAGAGCCGAGCTGGATATACATCTGAAACAGGCCAGGCTGGTCTGTCATTCATAACCCACTCATACACTCCGCTCCCTGCCTTCTGTACCCTGTGCCCAACGAGCTGACCGCCACCTGGCTGCCAGCTCAGTGACATAAACCAGGGAAGTGTGGGACTGGCTGCCTGTCTTTGTTTCCAGGAATGTGAGGTCATGCCGAGGTCAAGAGGAGGTCGGTTGGTAGCAGGGACTGTTGTTGATTGTTGATCCTCTTGTTTTGACTGCGCTGAGCTGGACAGTGTTTTGCGCTGGGGGAGCTGCAGTAACAGCCATGAGCCTCAGAGGGGAGTTGAGGAGCTTTGGTACAGAGCCTGGCGGTCCCCCCACCTGTGATGCGTTGCGTGTGCCAAAAGTGTGGGGCTCGGGGGATGTGGTGGGGGGACACTGGTGTCTTTGAAGGCCTTTGTGTCAGTTCTGCGGTGGCGTTCGATACAGACTGGGCTCTGTTCAACCGGAGCCTGCTTGGCCAGGGAAGGTAAATGCTGCCCTCTGATTGGCCGATCAGTGAACAGCAGGAACAGGAGCCCCCTATTAAATACTCAGAACAACCCCAGCAAGACACCGAGGGGGGTGGGGTTTGCTGAATGTCAGATTTACTCTAACAGCGGGGAGGGATTACTTGTTGAATCAAGCACAGGAGAAAAATCAGAATTTTGCAGGCAGCAGTTGATGGAGAAAACCCTTCCTCATCGGCTGCGATGGGCGTCTTCCATTTTCCCTTCTACTGCATGCAGCACATTTTCATCACAGCCTTTCTGTAGATATTCTGCTGTCCTCGGGTGCAGAAATGTTGCAGATGTTCGTCACTCCTAGAGCAGAGGTGTCATACTCCAGACCTTGCAGTGTCTGTGTGTTTTTGGGATTTCCTGTTAATCTGCAGCCAAATCAGGCCTTACAAAAGCTGTGTGCAGACTCCTTATGCTATCAATAACAAAACAAAACCTGCAGCTCTCCAAGATTTCAGTTTGAGCCCCCTGCCCTGGAGAGATACTGTAGCTCACTCAGAGTACACTTCCCACTGAATGTTATATACCTCTCAGCATAATGGCATTTATGTCTGTAAGTGTGGACAGATTTTTTAAAATATATAATCTGCTCTTGTTTGCTATTTATTGACCTTCCTTTTCTAATTAAAAATTTAATTTTTGTACATTTGTGGTTGGTTTGGTGACACATTTAGTTAATTAATCAGTTAGTTCTAGATTGTCTTTGAAGTTGTTCTGCTAAGTTGGTATTCTCTGTAGTGATTCCATACTTACCCCGCCTCTTCTGACCGTATGCATTTGCACTTTCATTGGGGTGGAAGCTTGTGCTGTGTATCGCTTGTCATTCAATTTTTTATGGGAAAGGAGTGATGTTTTTATTGAAAGAAGTTTAAAAATCAAATAAAGATATTTAAGTTGAAAAATTGAGCAGCTGACTGAGAATGCTCTGCCGACCCTGCCTGCAGGAATACGCTGATGGTCTGTGCTGTCATTGGTTGCTCATTGTTATGTGTCCCTGAGTCACAGCTGCACCTGTGGCTAATGAGAGATGATTCTTCCTGATGCAAACATTATGAGAATGTGACCCCTTAACCTGTCGCAATCGTTTGTGTACGTGCCTGAGTGTGTGTGTGCCCATAAGTGTGCATATGTGTGTGTGTATGTCTGTGTGTGTGTGTGCGCGCGTGTGGGTGTGTGTGTGTCTGTCTGACTGTCTGTGTGTGTGTCTGTGTGTGCGCGCGCTCGTGTCAGGTGTGTGCGTGTGTTTTTGTGTGTGCGTGCGTGCGCGCGTGTGTAAGTGTTTGTGTGCGCAGGTGTGTGTGTGTACATGTGCTAGTGCGTGCGTGCGTACATGAGGGAGTGTGCGTGAGTGTGTGCATGAGTGTGTACTTGTGTGAGTGTGTGTTTTTTGCAAATTCTGTTTGTGAATGTGGAGCATTAGAGGATGGGCCTTGTGAAGGGGCGGAGCTTGTTGCCGGCGTCGGTCTGCTGATGGACAGCAGCCTGAGTCGCAGCAGCACTGCTGTGCTATTATTAGACTGCCTGCCGTAGTTGTTTACTACCCAGCCTTCCTCTGGGGAGGGGGGGACTGACGACGGCAGCAGGGGTGATGAACGCTCCAGACAGCGGTCGCTCTCGAACAAAGAGCAGCGCTCATCACCTTGTAATGGCACCACTGAACCCGGCTGGTGCGGGAAACATGTATGACCCAGTAACCTTTTAAATGGCGTGCACATATGCAGCGCACTGTCGCTCTAATCACATGCTATTTGCGAGTTTGTTACTTGTCAAATGGGCCTTGATTACTCCTGTTATTGTGCTCATTGGTAATTAGTGGGGAGCGATCTTTGTCTCTCTGTAATCGATGAGCATCTTTGTAGCAATCACTTCATCTGTCAGCATATTTTTTATATTAATTTGGGGGTGAAATCAAAAATGTTAATGATGGGTGGGGAGGGGGGTGATTGTGTACCTGACAAACATTGAAAAATTACTTACAGTGCTGTACTGTAATGTTTTCTTTTATTTTTTTCATATTTTTCACTCTTAAACACTTCAGGTTATCTGGTTAATTATTAGACAAAGATGACCCAAGTAAATGCAAAATGCAGTTTTTAAATGATGATTTCATTTACTGAAGGAAAAAAGCTATCTGGCCTTATGTGAAAATGTAATTTCCCCCTTAGTTTCTAAATCAACCAATTAAATTGATAGTTGGGTTCAATTTTGCAAGACACATCCAAGCATGATTACTGCCCGCTTTGTTGAATCTGAATGTTACTTAAATAGAACCTGTCTGGCAGTGTAAAGCGGGCAAAAAGCAGCACTTGATGCCACGATATAAAGGAGTTCAAGAACAGATGAGGAACAAAGTTGCTGACAGATCTCAACCTGGAAAGATTTACAAAGCCTTTCTTTAGGCTCTGGGACACCTGCAAACCATGGTGAGAGTCATTATCTACAAATGGAGAAAAATTGGTAGTTGTGAACCTTCCCTTGAGTTCCCGGCTTACCAAATTCTGGCCTCACTTTCCTCAGTTAAGGTCAGCATTCATGATTCTACAATTACAGTCTGGGCAAAAATGGCATCCATGGGAGGGCTGCCCTGGCTAAAACCACTGCTGACCAAAAAGAACACAAACGCTTGCCTCACATTTGCCAAAAATCATCTTGATGACCCCCAAAACTTCTGAGATGATATTCTGTGGACTAATGAGTCAAAAGTGGAACTTCTTGGAAGAAATGGGCACCTTGTATCTGGCATTAAGCCAACACAGTATTCCACAATAAGAACATCACACCAACAGTCAAACACAGTGGTATTTTACCTACCAGAATATCCTGGGGAAGAAAACCCGGCTATCAGTTTGTGACCTAAAGCTCAAGCGCAGGTGGGTTATGCAGCAGGACAATGATCCAAATCACATCAGCAAGTCCACCTCTGATTAGCTCAAAAGAAACAAAATGGAGGTTTTGAAGTGCCCTCATCAAAGTGAATCTGATTGAGATGCTGTGGCTTGGCCTTAAACAGTTCATGCTCAAAAACCCTCCAATGAGGCTGAATTGGCAAAGAAGAGAGGGCCAGAATTCCTCCACAGCGATGCAAAAGATTCCTTGCTAGTTATCACAAATGTTTGATTGCAGTTTTGGTGTTAAGGGTGGTACGACCAGTTATTAGGTTTAGGGGGTCAACACGGGTGATTTAAATTTTGAATCACTCTTTGCTTTCAACAAATGTAATGATCATTTAAAAGCTGCATTTTGTGTTTACTCGTGTTGCTTTCATTTTATATTAAAATAAGATCTGATGATCTGAAGCCTTTAAATGTGACAACATTGCAAAAAAATAGAAGAAAGCGGGAAGGCTGTAATTTTTTTTCGCAGCAGTCATACATGCTCCACTTAGGTCTTCAGTTGCTGTGGAAGGTCATGTCAATGTTAATAATGCCAGTGAGTTCATGAGTCCTCTCTCCTCATTTCAGTGATGAAGGGAAATAGCAGAGCCAGCTTGCAATTTTCGCACAACATTGCTGCAATGTTAGAACACGTTACAAAATACTCCCGTGAGAAATATTCTGTTAGTCAACACTGGACCCCAAACGTTTAATCTGGAGTGATTTATCATGTTTTGTTTCGTTTTTGCACTGATTTTGTGTGACATTTTAAGTGCGTGATTGAGGTCTTTCACACAACTTTGTCACCTGTGATTTGCGCAAGCATTATCATGTTTGCTGGGTGTGCAGAACACTGGCTGTCATCTTTGGCGCAGTCCACACATACACGGATATTTTTGAAAATGTATATTTTCCTATGCGTCTGGGCCTTTCATGCACATGCAGCCGGCGTTTAAGTGTCGAAAACTGATTTTTTTTTTTTTTTTTTTAAACTCCTTCAAAAGTAAGTGTTGTTAAAAATGCCAGTTTCTGTGTATCCATGTGGACATGTTATAGGGAGCTTTTGGAAAAAGAGAATGCCACTGCTCATTTTGCGCAAGCACATTGTTGCATTGTGTGATTGTCTTTTCTTTATTATATCATGTACTGTAAATGTACATGTTATGGCCACTTATTGGCTGGGAATACTTAATATGAGCATTTATAGTTGTTTTTGTTCTTGTGTGGACTAGATATTTTGAAAAACAAGGGCGTGTGAACAAAATTTTTTAAAAAGGAGAGGGAAAAATGTCCGGTAAGAAAAATCCCCATGTACGTTTTGATAGGGCCTAAGAGTGGAATGTTTTGGAAGTTTCCCATGTTTGGCAAAAACACCATCATAATCCTGTTTATCTCTCTGTCTGCCTATCCCATTTTTCCTTCCTCCTTTCCCTCTCTCCTTCCTCCTCTGTCTCTCTCCTTCCTCCTTTGTCCTCCCCCTCCCCTCTTCCTTATCCTCGCTGTCTCTTTATCCCTTCCTTTCTCCCCCCCACCACTCTGTTCTTTCCCTGTTTCCCTCTCTTCTCTTCTCCGTCTTTCTCTCCTCTCCTTCTGTACCTCTTCCCTTCCCTATCTGCCTCTGTCCTCTCTGTCCCTCTTTCCTACCCTCCTCTCTCTCTCCATCTCTTTCCCAGGTTTTTGAGGATGAGTCGAGATGGATGGCGGAAGAGGGCTGATGAAGGCGATGGTTGGGGAGGAAGGGTGAGTACCTCCATCCTTTTAGCGCACAACACTTCCTCTCCACTGCAGAAAGAGCTCCGCCTCTTTACTGTTCATCACTTCCTTTCCACTGCAGAGAGAGCTCCGCCTCTTTACTGTTCATCACTTCCTCTCCACTGCAGAGACAGCTCCGCCTCTTTACTGTTCTAAGGCTATCTCTACAGTAAAGTAGCGATCTGCTATTATTGCAACGGGAGGAGAATTCCTATCTGCTTGCCACACACATCTATGACCGTCTCAGACACACCCCCGCTCACCGTCCAATCGTCACGCTCACTTTCTTTTTAAAGTGCTGCTCTTCTTGACTGCCGTCGATCACATACATACAGGTACTGTAATTCATTGCCCCCTGAGGTGACAAAATCCGAGGGGTAGCAGATTTCAGTGAAATGGCGCACGTCCACAAGCAGAGAGGACCGCCTCTTTATGGCGTTCCCTTACCTAATTGGATAGAGGCAGTGGGTGACTCCAGAATTTTATATACTGCTTTACTGCAGAGGACAGTGACTGAGAGACCTGTGGCATGGACCAGATACTCTAAATCAATGATCTCTGTCGGAATGTGGAGCTATTTAACACTTGTTTTTGGAAAAAAAAATCACTTACAGCAGCTCTAACGGTCAAATATACTAGCTTTTGACCCATCTTGTTTTGTTTTTCTCTAAACGTAGTCTTACAAGCTGCCGTTCAGAATAGACTAAAGTGCGTCAGAGCAGTGATATCCAGCCAAAGCCCATTTTATTCCAGTGTTGTGATGAAGTAAGTTGGCACAGGAAAGGAAATTAACTTGGTTTGCATGAATATGATTTGCTGCATGAAATTATTGGTAATACTGGTTACTATTCGACTGCTTAAATTTAGGTTTGAAGTTTAGGTGTTTTATCGCCAATATTGGGCGATAAAACAAACTAATTAAATCCTCTTACCTTGCGTTTTAAGTTGGCCAACTATTGATGGAAAGCATTGAATGTTCATCACTTCCTCTCCACTGCAGAGACAGCTCCACCTCTTTAATATTCATCACTTCCTCTCCACTGCAGAGACAGCTCCGCCTCTTTAATCTTCATCACTTCCTCTTCACTGCAGAGACAGCTCCGCCTCTTTAATCTTCATCACTTCCTCTCCACTGCAGAGAGAGCTCCGCCTCTTTAATATTTATCACTTCCTCTCCACTGCAGAGACAGCTCCGCCTCTTTAATCTTCATCACTTCCTCTCCACTGCAGAGAGAGCTCCACCTCTTTAATATTCATCACTTCCTCTCCACTGCAGAGACGGCTCCGCCTCTTTAATCTTCATCACTTCCTCTTCACTGCAGAGAGAGCTCCGCCTCTTTAATATTCATCACTTCCTCTCCACTGCAGAGACGGCTCCGCCTCTTTAATCTTCATCACTTCCTCTTCACTGCAGAGAGAGCTCCGCCTCTTTAATATTCATCACTTCCTCTCCACTGCAGAGAGCTCTGCCTCTTTAATATTTATCACTTCCTCTCCACTGCAGAGAGAGCTCCGCCTCTTTACTGTTCATCACTTCCTCTCCACTGCAGAGACAGCTCCGCCTCTTTAATATTCATCACTTCCTCTCCACTGCAGAGAGAGCTCCGCCTCTTTACTGTTCATCACTTCCTCTCCACTGCAGAGAGAGCTCTGCCTCTTTAATGTTCATCACTTCCTTTCTGCTGCAGAGAGAGCTCCGCCTCTTTACTGTTCATCACTTCCTCTCCACTGCAGAGAGAGCTCCGCCTCTTTAATATTCATCACTTCCTCTCCACTGCAGAGACAGCTCCGCCTCTTTACTGTTCATCACTTCCTCTTCACTGCAGAGACAGCTCCGCCTCTTTACTGCTCATCACTTCCTCTCCACTGCAGAGACAGCTCCGCCTCTTTACTGTTCATCACTTCCTCTCCACTGCAGAGACCGCAGAGATATAAAAACACTAGAGTGGACAAAGTCTTCGTTTCTGTGGCAGCACTCGGCCGCCATCTTGTGTAAGTATATCGGGCAGACGTTCATAGGAAAATACAGTAGAACTGGCCTAAATCGTCGTCGTATAAAACGGAAACTTGCTCATACCGGACAACAGCTGATGTCCCGATTTTTTTTCTGTAATGTTTTTCCATGAAATAAACTTTGAATATACCTGATTTTATATAACGGATTTTCGTTTACATCGGACAAAATGTCCAGCCCCGTCACAATGGCGTTCTCTTACATAATTGGATAGAGGCAGTGGGTGACTCCAGAATTTTATATACTGCTTTGCTGCAGAGGACAGTGACTGAGAGACCTGTGGTATGGACCAGATACTCCAAATCAATGAACTCTGTCGGAATGTGGAGCTATTTAATACTTGTTTTTGGACAAAAAAAAATCACTTACAGCAGCTTTAACGGTCAAATATACTAGCTTTTGACCCATCTTGTTTTGTTATTTCTCTAAATGTAGTCTTACAAGCTGCCGTTCAGAATAGACTAAAGTGCGTCAGAGCAGTGATGTCCAGCCAAAGCCCATTTTATTCCAGTGTTGTGACGAAGTAAGTTGGCACAGGAGAGGAAATTATCTTTGCACGAATATGATTTGCTGCATGAAATTATTGGTAATACTGGTTACTATTCAACTGCTTAAATTTAGGTTTGAAGTTTAGGTGTTTTATTGCCAATATTGGGCGATAAAAACAAACTCATTAAATCCTCTTACCTTGCGTTTTAAGTTGGCCAACTATTGATGGAAAGCATTGAATATAAACAGAAAAATCAGAATTCAAATAAATCCCTGGAGTTTATTTTAATGTGATAGTGTATTTGCCAACTTCACTTTTCTTTAATCTGTTTGATCAGAACAAAGTTCAAACCCCAATTCCAATGAAGTTGGGAGGTTGTGTAAAACGTGAATAAAAACAGAATGCAATAATTTGCAAATCTCATAAACCCACATTTTATTCACAATGGAACACAGACAACATATACCATCAGAGATGTAGGCTTTTGAACTAAGCGCTGATAACAAGCTGGATGGTCCCTCTCCTCTTTAGACTGCACGACACGGCGTCCGTGGTTTCCAAAAAGAATTTAAAATTTTGATTCATCTGACCACAGAACAGTTTTCCATTTTGCCTCAGTCCATTTTAAATGAGCTTTGGCCCAGGGAAGACAGCGGCATTTATGAATCGTGTTCACATATGGCTTCTTCTTTGCATGATACAGCTTTAACTTGCATTTGTGGATTGCACAGCAAACTGTGTTTACAGACAATGATTTCTGGAAGTGTTCCTGAGCCCATGCAGTGAATTCCAGTGCAGAATTATGCCTGTTTTTATGCAGTGCCTCCTGAGGGCCCGAGGATCAGCAGCATCCAATATTGACCTTCGGCCTTGTCCCTTGCGCACAGAGATTTCATCAATCTTTTGATGATATTATGTACTGTAGATGGTGGCATATTCACAATCTTCGCAATTTTACATTGAGGAACATTTTTCTGAAATTGTTCCACAATTTTTAGACTCAGATTTTCACAGATTGGTGAATCTCTGTCCATCTTTACCTCTGAGAGACTCTGCCTCTCTAAAGTGCTCTTTTTATACCCAATCATGTTACTGACCTGCTCCCAATTAACCTAATTAGTTGTAAAATGCTCCTCTAGCTGTTTTTTTTATTAGTACCTTTTACTTTACCAGCCTTTTGTTGCCCCTGTCCCAACTTTTTTTAGATGTATTGCTGCCATAAAATTCAAAATGAGATAATATTTTTCATGAATTGGTAAAATATCTTACTTTCAACATCTGATATGTTGTCTATGTTCCATTGTGAATAAAATGTGGGTTTATGAGATTTGCAAATCATTACATTCTGTTTTTATTCACGTTTTACACAACGTCCCAACTTCATTGGAATTAGGGTTTGTACAATGGACCTTCAATAGCGTGCAAATCTAGATTTTCGCAGTTCCTCGTGTTATATCCATAATTTTGACATCATTGCTTTAAAAACAACAAAAATGTTGATTTCAGTTTGAGTCGATACAGTGTTCGCCATGCACATTGTGGGCAGCCCATAAGGCAGCTTATAAAGCTGTGCTTTTCCTTCAGAAATGCGCCATGCTTTCTTTTTGGACAAAAACCTCTGTATCCGCCCCTCATAACTCGGTTTGAGGGTTATCAAAGATATATTCTGGAGATGGGCACTGCGAGAATACACAGTCTATAAATGCTGCAGCCCAATTCTCCCCTGGGAGAGGTGGCTTTTGATTGTGAAATATTGCGTGTCATTAGTTAACCCATTAATGACCACTGTCCCATTTCTGGGACATGGCACATTTTAACCTCTGTAACCCAAGTGAATGCGTTACTGTGACTAAGCTGCTGTAGCTTAATCAAGGGAAGTAACTTCGCATCCAGGAAAAGTGCTTATGAGAGTAGTCTCCCTTTACAGAATTTTGAATCGCAGTGGTGGGGGCCGCCATTTGCATGAATTTCTCGAATCTGTAACAGCACTATGTGACGCTCCAAGAGGTGTGTGTTGTCATTTTTTTCTGACTGAGGCACATTTTTTATATCACACTAAAGACAAGAATTGGAGATTATAGAATTGTCTAAATATGTTTTTCTCAGAATGATGATTTTATGCTTTCAACAATCTGTGTACATTTGTAAAGGAACATACATACTTGGGGTCCTGGATGACAAAATAAATATTTTTCCCCAGAATATAAGTGTTGAATGTTCATTGTACGCCATATCCGATAGTAAAAGGTAACTTTTACTTTGAAAAGAAATTTGGGCATTAATGGGTTAAAATACTGCAGGTCTCATGTAAATCGGTGAATCTTTCATTCTCGTCCTCATCTGTTTTTATGGAAGAGGAGAAGCGATCAAGGATTTTCAAGCATTTTCTGGATACTTAACCAAGTGATTTGAATTTTCTGTTTTTAAGGCATGTTCAAGGCTCAAAATATTTTTTTTTGCTTGCGTAGCAAATTGCTAATCAAGGTCTTGATTTGATTAGCAGTTTTGGTGCTATGTGTAGCAATTTTTGTTGCACCAACTAAGGACTTTGTTTTAAAGAATTAAGACTATTTTTCACTTTAAAATTGAGTTGGTTTATTTACCAAAGCAGTACAAAATAACAAAGATCTCCCTCGACCCATCTGAACCCTGATGAAAGATGGGAAACTAGATTACACACTTAACTTGACTTGGTCTTCATCTCCATGGACTTGAGGACTAGGAATCTACAAAAAAACAGTAGCAGCCTGAAGGTACCAACATTGCTTTACAGCTCATATTGCTTTGGCTTAGTTTAATACTGAATTTAAAAAAATCTACATTCTCCAAAGTTAGTGACCATACCGCTCAGTCACTGACCTGACTTTTGGCATGAAATATGCGCCATTATATTCAGCTAGGATGGACCACTTTCAGTGCACTGCCAGTAACGTCGCCAACCACCCAGTTTTTGTTGTGATTCCGCAGCACAGTTGCTCGGACTTGTGTTTCAGGTGTTCTGTCAATTTTTGCTATCTATCAAAATATGCTACCTCGCAGTTCTGCGCTTGCGCAAATCTAAAATCTTGAGCTCTTCGTTATTTCTTCGTTCACATCTCAAGTATCATCAAATATAAATATACGTCTTTTTTTCGGTGCGCTTTTCGACCTTTCCGCGTGCATATATTTGCATGTACACGCTGGGTTTTCCTGAAAACGCAGAGATTTGATGATAATGGCACGCGGCATATGTCTTTAAACAAACCTATCCAACTCATTATAACATCAGCTTATGTTATGGTAAGATAACAAATGACAAAGTTACGACTGTACAGTAATACATATTGCAATGTTACGGCGAAAACAAAGACTTTACGATCGCTTTTCATTACGGAAGCTTTTTTTTTTTTTTTTTTTTTTTTTTTTTTAAGGTGTCACAAATTGTCAGCTCACTGGCACAGCTGGCAATACAAGGAACGAACAGTGTTGTTGCCAGTCAATTCATGCGCCAGCCACTTCTTTTTTGGATCCAATTCTGCAATCCACCTACGAACAGTTTGAAGTTTAATTCCCGACGACGTCATGGCTGATTCTGCTTGACAACACCTTACCTCGCCGACAGCACACAAATCAACAGGAGCGCCCGTGATGGCTGGTGTATGCTTACAGAACCCGAGTCCGAGGTTGATTCTCACCATGCAAGTGGCGCTCGCCGCGTAGTGAGAGAATGAACTGCAAATGAAGAAGGATGCAGAGCCGAGTCAGCTCGAGTCACTCAGGTGAACCCGCCCGTCTCACGGCAGTAGAGAACATAATGGACCGTAGACCGCGGCCCGCAGAACCCAGCACAGTGAAAAAACACACATATCACAGTTTACTCATGGCTCATGTAATTCCCATCGCAAATTGTGAATTTTGTATCGCAAATTGCGATGCGAAACCGCCTATTTTGAGCCTTGATGTTACAGGATTGGGCGTAGTGATTGTGCTACAGGTCTTTGTGTAAACTCAAGATACTACTGTTCTGCACAAATATTTATGCAGATCAGCAATTTCCCTGATATTCCTACTGCCCCATACGGCACCAACAGCCATTCCACTCTCTCGTAGATCATATCTCTCTCCAATTCCGTTGTTTTTGCTGAACTACAACTGAACTCTTTACCATTTCTGCATGTTTTTTGAGTTGCTGCCTCATGATAGGCTGATTAGATCTTTGCATTACAGAGCAGTATGCAGGTGTACCTCATAAAGTGGCCACTGTGTATAAATGCATGAATACCCTATTGTGCATAGACTCACCAATGTCTCTCTATTTTAATGTCTTACATAGGTTTTGTGTGCATGTGTGTGGTTTTTGCGTACACGTGCGTGTGCAGTTTATCCTGCATTCAGAATCTCCCTTGCAGTCCCAGGGTTCTCGTGGTTACCATGGCACCAGGCAGCTGCTGCAGGAGCCTCTCTCTGGCTCCATGTGTCACTGTTCCACACATGTAATCACATCCAAAGTCTTTGTCTCGCGTCTCTCTCTGAGAGGCAGGGAAATTGGCGTTTTCTTCTCCAGCCCACATTACCCTGCGTGGTTCTGTTTCTCGTCTAGGGCGGATACATGGCTGCCAAGGTCTTGAAGCTGGACGAGCAGTTCCGCCGAGACGCGCCGCGGGAGAAACTGAAGGAGGGCGCCAGCTCGGAAATCTTCCGTGGCGTGGCCATCTACGTCAACGGCTACACAGGTGAGCGAGAGGCCGATCCGCTGGGCCACACCCACCAGCTCTGAGACTGGCCCGCTGAACCCTGGACTGCATTCTGGGCGCTGGGCCAAACCGAGGAAGTGTAGCATTCTTGGGCGAAGCGGGCGGGTGCGCATGCCCTCCTCGTGTGATTGGCTAGTGCTGGATAAGACCCAGGTTATCCTGCAGCCATGTTTTTTTTTCAGGAAGTTTGATAATAACAGTTGGGGGGGAGAGAGCGAGGGGGGGGAGAGAGGAGAAGGAGAGAGAGAGAGAGAGATGGAGAGAAAGAGAGAGGGAAGTTTGACAATAGTAGAGGGTTAGAAAGGGAGAGAGAGGGAAGGAAGTTTGGGAATAGCAGGGGGTTAAATGGAGAGAGAGGGAGAGAATTCTTAAATGCAGTGCATGTGTATGAAAGCTTTGTGGATGTCACTGAGAGAGCGATGGAGAGCTTGTTGTGGTTACGTGTGTCTCAGATGGTTCTCATTGCGCTCAGGCTGCCTGTGATCAGTGATGGTTAGCTGGGGCTGAGGGGGAGCAGAGAGCCACAGATAGAGACGGGAGACCCTGAGCTTTGGGCGAGGGCTGGAGGGTGGGAGGGCTGTGTGAGCTTACAGGCTGAGTGTGTTGTGGAACACGGCGTGTGTGTGTGTGTGTGTGTGTGTGTGTGTGCGCGCGCAGACCCCCCTGCGGACGAGCTGCGTCGGCTGATGATGCTGCATGGTGGCCAGTTCCACGTGTACTACTCCCGCTCCAAGACCACCCACATCATCGCCACCAACCTGCCCAACAGCAAGATACAGGAGCTGCGGTCTGAGAGGGTGGTGCGGCCAGAGTGGATCACGGACAGGTGTGTGTCTGTGTCCCTGTGTGTGCGTTACTGTGTAGTATGGACAGTGTGTGTTGACAGTGCTTTTGTTCTGCGGTATTAAGGCTGAATGGCTCTGTGTATAGTTTGTATAGTGTGTGACTGTGCTCTTGTGTTGCTGTATGAAGGCTGGCCAGCTGTGTGTGTGTGTGTGTGTGTGTGTGTGTGTGTGTGTGTGTGTGAAAGAAAATGGATTTTCTGGTTTGAGCTGAAGTGTGTTTGCCATTTCTTGTGCACTCATAGTGAAGTATGCTTTTTTAAAACTGCAATTTATCAGTCTTTGATCAGATGAAATGTTGTGGACTTCTGTGGTAATGTAAACAGTGGGATTTGTTTAATTCTGTCATATGGTTGTTCAGCTAGAGGCGGATCACTCGTGAGATATGTTATGCACGTATGTAGGGTTAGGCATGAGCATAATTGTGCGTGCGCGTTCAATGAGAGGTGATCTTAGTGTTGACAAGATGTTAAGTGATTCCTTGATAACTTAGTATTGGCTCCAGTTCAATTTGCTTGTTAAATATAATTAAGATACAATCCATGGTATATGTACACAAAATGCTTCCCCACCGAGTAATTATAATACAATGCAAAATGCACTCATGGGTTGGGATTAATGATATTTTTTCTCTAATCAACACTTGGGCCTGAGTTAGTCAGAAGGAGTTCCATGTTTTTTGTGATTTTATCTGCCTTTGCTGTTTAATAACCTCATCTGAATTTTGTTGGTCTAAATGGTGCCAAACAAGATGTGGTTTGTTGTTTGTATCAATAATCATTTCTGAAGTTGTAAATGTGCACAATGTTTTTATATGGCCCTTTTTTGGCGAGTTGTGTAGTGATGGTATTTGCCAGCGGTCGGAGTGATGCAATAACACTAAATTTGATCCGCTATGGCTTAAACGGTAGCTCGACAGAAAAGTATTTTCCCTGCAGATACTAAAGACTGCTCGCTATGTTTTTGGTATCACTGCAAAGAAAAAGTAGAAAAACACTGTATTACTATTCAAATTTTGTCATTAAATTCTCAATGGAATTCTTAAAAATGGTGTCTGATCGGGAAGTGATCTGCTACTCCTAAAGATACTGTGTGTGTAGTAGACAGAAACAGAAATGGTTACAATCTTGGGGAAAAAAAAACACAAACTGGAACCAAACCAATGTTCTAGGGCAGAAGTTGTTGAGTTCTCACGAACAGAACCAAACACGAACTTGGCCTTGAAATCCCAGCGCTTCTGTATTGTGTGTGTTAACTGTGCCCTTGTGATTGAGTATTAAGGCTGGCTGGTTCTTTGTGTTGTATGTACACTACAGGCCAAAAGTTTGGGGCCAGCCTCAGATTTTTAATGGTGCACCAAGTGCAATGTGACCCCTTGGTTTTGGGGAAGGCATTTATACAGCATGCCTTCTTGTTACATAAAATTGTTCACGTCCTAGTGACATAAAATCATGTAACACAAAGGCATTGGAACTCAATGATAAAACATTGTGGTCAATCAGTCAAGACAGCTTTAAAATGTGGTCTGAGGTCTGGAATATTGGCTTCCTATATTTTATGCACTGAAGTCATTTCATGTGCAAAAAATAAGGAAAGAACAGATGATGTGTGATTTTTTTTTTTTTTTTTTTTTTTTTTTTTTTTTGAAAAATCTGAGGGTGGCCCCAGGCTTTTGGCCTGTAGTGTATAGTGTATGTTGACAGCGTTCTTGTGTTGCAGTATAAAGGCTGGCCGGCTCAGTGTGTGTTGTATGGATAGTGTATGTTGACAGCGTTCTTGTGTTGCAGTGTAAAGGCTGGCCGGCTCAGTGTGTGTTGTATGTGTAGTGTTTGTTGAATGCGTCCTTGTGTTGCAGTGTAAAGGCTGGCCGGCTCAGTGTGTGTTGTATGGATAGTGTGTGTTGATAGTGGTCTTGTGTTGCAGTGTAAAGGCTGGCCGGCTCAGTGTGTGTTGTATGGATAGTGTGTGTTGATAGTGGTCTTGTGTTGCAGTATAAAGGCTGGCCGGCTCAGTGTGTGTTGTATGTATAGTGTATTTTGATGGTGTTCTTGTTTTGCAGTGTAAAGGCTGGCTGGCTCAGTGTGTGTTGCATATATAGTGTATGTTGATAGTGTTCTTGTGTTGCAGTATAAAGGCTGGCCGGCTCAGTGTGTGTTGTATGTATAGTGTATGTTGACAGTGTTCTTGTGTTGCAGTATAAAGGCTGGCCAGCTCAGTGTGTGTTGTATGTATAGTGTATGTTGACAGTGTTCTTGTGTTGCAGTATAAAGGCTGGCCAGCTCAGTGTGTGTTGTATGTATAGTGTATGTTGATAGTGTTCTTGTGTTGCAGTGTAAAGGCTGGCCGGCTCAGTGTGTGTTGTATGGATAGTGTGTGTTGATAGTGGTCTTGTGTTGCAGTGTAAAGGCTGGCTGGCTCAGTGTGTGTTGCATATATAGTGTATGTTGATAGTGTTCTTGTGTTGCAGTATAAAGGCTGGCCGGCTCAGTGTGTGTTGTATGTATAGTATATTTTGATGGTGTTCTTGTGTTGCAGTGTAAAGGCTGGCCGGCTCAGTGTGTGTTGTATGTATAGTGTATGTTGGTGTTCTTGACAGGCTGGGCAGCTCAGTGTGTGTTGTATGTATAGTGTATGTTGATAGTGTTCTTGTGTTGCAGTATAAAGGCTGGGCAGCTCAGTGTGTGTTGTATGTATAGTGTATGTTGATAGTGTTCTTGTGTTGCAGTATAAAGGCTGGCCAGCTCAGTGTGTGTTGTATGTATAGTGTATTTTGATAGTGTTCTTGTGTTGCAGTATAAAGGCTGGCTGGCTCAGTGTGTGTTGTATGTATAGTGTATGTTGATAGTGTTCTTGTGTTGCAGTATAAAGGCTGGCCGGCTCAGTGTGTGTTGTATGTATAGTGTATTTTGATGGTGTTCTTGTGTTGCAGTGTAAAGGCAGTGTAAATATAGGCTGGCAGCTGGCAGTGTGTGTTGTATGTATAGTGTATTTTAATGGTGTTCTTGTGTTGCAGTGTAAAGGCTGGCCGGCTCAGTGTGTGTTGTATGTATTGTGTATGTTGACAGTGTTCTTGTGTTGCAGTATAAAGGCTGGCCAGCTCAGTGTGTGTTGTATGTATAGTGTATGTTGATAGTGTTCTTGTGTTGCAGTATAAAGGCTGGCCAGCTCAGCATGTGTTGTATGTATAGTGTATGTTGATAGTGTTCTTGTGTTGCAGTATAAAGGCTGGCCGGCTCAGTGTGTGTTGTATGTGTAGTGTATGTTGATGGTGTTCTTGTGTTGCAGCGTAAAGGCTGGCCGGCTCAGCGTGTGTTGTATGGATAGTGTATGTTGATAGTGTTCTTGTGTTACAGTATAAAGGCTGGCCAGCTCAGCGTGTGTTGTATGTATAGTGTATGTTGATAGTGTTCTTGTGTTGCAGTATTAAGGCTGGCTGGCTCAGTGTGTGTTGTATGTATAGTGTATGTTGACAGTGTTCTTGTGTTGCAGTATAAAGGCTGGCCGGCTCTGTGTGTGTTGTATGTATAGTGTATGTTGATGGCTTTCTTGTGTTGCAGTGTTAAGGCTGGCCGGCTCAGTGTGTGTTGTATGTATAGTGTATGTTGATGGTGTTCTTGTGTTGCAGTATAAAGGCTGGCCGGCTCAGTGTGTGTTGTATGTATAGTGTATTTTGATAGTGTTCTTGTGTTGCAGTGTAAAGGCTGGCTGGCTCAGTGTGTGTTGTATGTGTAGTGTATGTTGATGGTGTGCTTGTGTTGCAGCGGTAAGGCTGGCCGGCTCAGTGTGTGGTGTATGTATAGTGTATTTTGATAGTGTTCTTGTGTTGCAGTGGAAAGGCTGGCCGGCTCAGTGTGTGTTGTATGTATAGTGTATATTGATAGTGTTCTTGTGTTGCAGTATAAAGGCTTGCCGGCTCTGTGTGTGTTGCATGTATAGTGTATATTGATAGTGTTCTTGTGTTGCAGTATAAAGGCTTGCCGGCTCTGTGTGTGCTGTATGTGTAGTGTATGTTGATGGTGTTCTTGTGTTGCGGCGTAAAGGCTGGCCGGCTCAGTGTGTGTTGTATGTATAGTGTATTTTGATAGTGTTCTTGTGTTGCAGTGTAAAGGCTGGCCGGCTCAGTGTGTGTTGTATGTATAGTGTATTTTGATAGTGTTCTTGTGTTGCAGTGTAAAGGCTGGCCGGCTCAGTGTGTGTTGTATGTATAGTGTATATTGATAGTGTTCTTGTGTTGCAGTATAAAGGCTTGCCGGCTCTGTGTGTGTTGCATGTATAGTGTATATTGATAGTGTTCTTGTGTTGCAGTATAAAGGCTTGCCGGCTCTGTGTGTGCTGTATGTGTAGTGTATGTTGATGGTGTTCTTGTGTTGCGGCGTAAAGGCTGGCCGGCTCAGTGTGTGTTGCATGTATAGTGTATTTTGATAGTGTTCTTGTGTTGCAGTGTAAAGGCTGGCCGGCTCAGTGTGTGTTGCATGTATAGTGTATATTGATGGTGTTCTTGTGTTGCAGTATAAAGGCTTGCCGGCTCAGTGTGTGCTGTATGTATAGTGTATGTTGATAGTGTTCTTGTGTTGCAGTGTAAAGGCTGGCCGGCTCAGTGTGTGTTGCATGTATAGTGTATGTTGAAAGTGTTTTTGTGTTGCAGTGTAAAGGCTGGCCGGCTCCTCCCCTGCCTGCAGTACCAGCTCTACAGGCCCAGAGGACTCTGCTTCACCAGCACCCGGGGCCCCGAGGGCCAGGAGCCTGCTGGACCCAGCCGTACCCCTAACCATGCCAGCCCCGCCTACCGAGAGCTGGACCACGCCCACCCGGATGGGAGCATCAGGCTGTGAGTGTGGGGCTCTTAAGTGCATTTAGCCCACTTGTTGAGTCAGTGCTTGGATTGGTCGTGTGCATTGGGTTGGTGCAGTGATCCTGATTGGCTCATGGAGTCGCTCCCTGCCTGATGTATGTGTTTCACCTCAGGCTCACTGTGATGATTTTAGCCGGTAACTGATTGTATTGTTTGTTTGAGATGGGCCAATGAAATTCCTGGGTCTGGTTGGGAGCATTCCTGGAAACCACTTGGTTTCAGGTTCGGATTGGTGTGATTTCTTGGGTTGGGTTTGGGCTGCTCTGAGTTGTTGAGGTATGGATAGGTTTGTTAAGACACGTTAGGATTAGAGTTTGGGTTAGGTGTAGGATTTGGTTGCTCTAATTCTGATGTTCTGCACCACAGGAATGGGTCCGTAAGGAACTATGTGGACCAGACAGGAGGACCCAAAATAAACGGAGTGCATGAGGGGGAGAGCGAATATCCTGAGGGGCCCCTGACGAACGGCCACGTCCATCCTGCCAATGGTGCCTTAAAGCCCCTGGATTTGGCTCTTCACCCTGCAAGGGACCCCCTGGTGAAGGCCCCGCCTCCCCCCTTCAGACCGCCCCCACACGCCCCCTCCACAGGGAGAGAGGGCTGGGACTCAGCCACGCCCCGTCCCAGGCCCTCCCGTCCCAGACGCTGCCTCCCACAACAAGCCCTGCTCCAGTTCCTCTGCCGCCAAGATGCCGGTCCCTTTGTCCTCGGCCAATCAGAAGACTGCTGCCACCACCAAGCCCTGCCCACAAACCCCACCCCGCCAGTCACCCAGCTCTGAGAAGCCCCTCCCACAGGGAGGCAGAGTCAGGCTCAATGGGGCTCACCACTCCTCCCCGGCCCCGCCCACTAGCCCTGCCCCCCAGACTCTCCAGGGAGATATGTGACCCCTTCGATATCGGAGTACTACTCCCATTCCCGCCTCCACCACATCTCCACCTGGCGGAACGAGTTCTCCGAGTTTGTTAATTCGCTGCAGCAACGGCGGAGGGCGCAAGGGGGCGCGGCCTTTCCAGGCAAGGAGCGACTGAGAAGGCAGCGGCCAGCCCACGCAGCAGGTATTACCCACAATCCTTAGGGCAGGTTATAAAATTGAGTATCTGCAAGCTGCTCCCGGACTACATAGGTTAATTTTACTTCAGCCTCGTGCGAGGGTAATAAGTTATCGAGTAAGCTCTAGTTTTAGACTACATTACCCAGAATCCCCTAAAGCTAGCAGTTATTGACTCAAGTACCTCCTGTGAGGTACCTTAGGCTTGCTGCCGTGTGTTTGAGTCGATTATTGTAGCCCCCAGACGAAGTTGGGCAGCTACTATGGATTCATGGTCGTCGTCGCCACCGCCACGGTCGTGTCTGTAGAGATTTTGTCGTGGACGCTCCACAGGCCACGAACGTCAACCGATTTTTTTATTTTTTTTTGGATATTTGGTGATTACTTAGGTTATGGTTAGGTCACGACACCTTTCGATTTTGGTTGCCATGGCAACAGAGTTGGCTGAATAATGCTCAGTTTCATGCTGAAAATGTGCCCGTTTCAGTGTATGGGCACATGGGCAGAACTCTGACCTCTGACGCTCTAGAGGTCAGAGTTTTTTACGATATCACAAGCGAGCACTCGAGGGCTACACCCCTGCAGTCATGGGCGACCGGACTGTCTAATTCCAGTCTGGGGCAGCAGAAGTCAGCAGCCTCTGTGCTATGTGTTTATATGCTCTATCACTGCAGCCTCTGCGCTATGTGTTTATATGCTCTATCACTGCAGCCTCTGCGCTATGTGTTTATATGCTCTATCACTGCAGCCTCTGCGCTATGTGTTTATATGCTCTATCACTGCAGCCTCTGCGCTATGTGTTTATATGCTCTATCACTGCAGCCTCTGCGCTATGTGTTTATATGCTCTATCACTGCAGTCTCTGCGCTAACACAGGTCCAGCTGCCGGCTGCCATCTGACAGGAGCTACCCTGCATTACACAGCTGTCCCGAGTCGAGTATTTAGTCCATCCTGGTGGCTGAGGACAGGCTGCTGAGGCCATTTCATGTTGTTTTAGTGCTGCGAGCCTGACTGCAGACAGGCAAAATCTCATTATTGAGTCCTCCCATGATTCTCACTGCCTCCCAAATGTCAGCAGTAGTTTGCCTTGTCGCATACAGATATCCAGGAGCATTATGGGAGTATTAATAGTCAGGCTTTCTGGGGCCCATCTCTGGAGGTTAATTAAAGGCTATAATGTGTTACACTTCACCCAAATCCAGGAAAAGAGTGGGACAAAGACCGTGAATGAGAATGTAAGATGGGAAGTAAGCACATCAGAAAGGGTCATGAAGAAGAAGGGGCAGTGAGAATTGGGAGTGAAGGTTTTAGTGACTGTGATAAAGCAGGGAGGGTCGTTGAAAAGGGACAATAACCCATTACAGACTCCGGCACTCGATGAAAATGCCCTAATCCTGAAGGATGCATTAGTAAGTGACTATATTTGAGGTTTACTCAAATAATTTCTTGGCCTCTGTGGCTGATACAGACATGGAATAAAATGCAGATGCCAAATTAGTTGTCTGAAGATGTACATTTTTAACATGTATAAATGACAACTTTTGGACAGTTACGACATTTTTCAGAAATTATATTGCACTCGGCGCATCTACCGTGGAATACCTGTAGTGCAGCACATATTTGTTTGTCAAACGCGCAGTTTTTATCCAAGTAAGTCTAACAAATCATCCTCACTCTTCATGCAGTGACGCCTGTCTATACAGTCATCGTTTACTTTAATAAAATCATCATCGTTTTCGTCAACAAAACTTGTGTAGATAGCCTTATCATCATTCCCATCACTATGCTAGACCAACATTTTTACGCCTAAGTGCACGTATCATTTATGTAAAATAATGTAATTAATTGTCATGCAAGAAAAACTTAGTGTAGCTTCTCACAATGCAATTCAAGCTGTATGTTGTGTTTTAAACACATTTTAGTGGGGCGCCCCGGTGGCTCATCGGTTTAAGCGCGCGTACCATAAAGGCTGTGTCCTTCCCGCAGCGACCTGGGTTTGATTCCAGCTCAGGTCATTTGCTGCATGTCTTCCCCCATTCTTCTCCCCAACCTTCCTGTCTCTCTACACTGTACAACTGTCAAATAAAGGAATAAATTCCCAAAAAAAAATATTAAAAAAAAAAAAAACACATTTTAGCACACTGTAGTGCGTCTAAGCACGAAGCTACTTAATCCCTTTCCACAGAATCCAAATCTGGCAATTTACGCTTTCGCCCTAGTTAAGGCTTTATAATTTAAGATATGAGCATCACAGGGAATGAAAAAATAACTTAAATGAAACGACATTTTTGTATCTCCCCGACGACGATAGTCGGGAGATACTATGGTTTAGTTCCGGGGCCGCCGCCGCCACAGAGATTTTCTGTTCCGGGCTCTGGAAGCCACAATTATTACAGGAATTTTTTCTAATTTTGCGCAGGCGAAGATATTTATTTATTTGATGATGCTCAAGATATGAGAGGGTGAGGGAGATATGGGAGGGTGAGGGAGATATGAGAGGGTGAGGGGGATATGAGAGGGTGAGGGGGATATGAGAGGGTGAGGGAGATATGAGAGGGTGAGGGAGATCGAAGTGGATTTGGGGGATATGAGTGCTTGAGAGGGGAGTTTGTGAGTGGGTGAGGGGATGTGAAAGGTGAAAAGATGTAAAAACAGGTGTGTGTGTGTGTGTGTGTGTGTGTGTGTGTGTGTGTGTGTGTGTGTGTGTGCGCGCAGGTACGTCAGGCGCTCCCGGGCCTCAGAACCGGCAAACGTGCATCCTTCATGTGGACATGGACTGCTTCTTCGTCTCCGTGGGGATCCGACACCGACCCGATCTCAAGGGTGAAGCAGAGACTCGCACGTGCTTGCACACACATACATGAATACACACTTAAATACACACGTGCTGACTCATGCACACGTGCTCATGCGCACTCGCTGCACACTAACGGTCTGTGTCCTGCCATCAGGGAAGCCCATCGCTGTGACGAGTAACCGAGGCCCTGGAACGGTGACCCGGCGGCCCGGGACCAATGCCTCGCTGGAGCTGTCCTACTATCAGAAGAAGTTGGGTAAGTACACTCTGCAAAAACTTAAAGATGAAAATACTAGGTATTAGGTAAGATGAATTTACTTATGTTCAAGGCTTAAAAGACTTATTTCTATCACCATTTTTCTTAGATGGACATAAAATTTGTCCTTGATTTGAGGTCATTTTGATAAGTTTGCCAATGGAATAAGTCAATTATCACTTGACAAGCAAATAGTAACTTATTTTAATACATAATCCCCACACACCCCGAATCCCCACAGAGCCACATACACTGAGGAGCGGAGAGAACAGGGAATGAATGTACCTACCTGTCTGTCTGTCTGTCTGTCTGTCTGTCTGTCCTGTAGAGAGTAAAGGTGCTGATCTGGACTCATCCTCCTCTCCTGAAAGTATCGACGCCCACAGTAATGGGGTGGATCCCGCCATGGTTGCGCTCTCTATGGCAGAGATCGCTTCCTGCAGCTATGAGGCCAGGTGACGCTCCGCACCTCCATCACTGCTAAAACCAGCACACTGGGGTCTCCTGCACTTATCTTAGCCTCATCGCTTATGTGTCTGTGTGTACAATCTGTACTTTCGCCTTCGTTTTTTACATTTAATTGATTGATGTACTGATTGGTGTATTGAAGCATTCTGTATCCCCACACTGTCCCCTACTGTCCTGTCTCAGGCAAGCGGGCGTAAGGAACGGCATGTTTTTCGGACAGGCCAAGCGTCTCTGTCCCGGCCTGCAGGCTGTGCCCTACGACTTCCAGGCCTACAAGGAGGTGGCACTAGTCCTGTTTGAGACGCTGGCCAGGTATCGCTCTGTCCTGCCGTCTCGTCTGCTTTTCTCCTACTCCTCACCCTTCGCTCACTTCATATTCCTCTCTGTCGCCGTCACTCTCCATCTCTCCGTACGCCTCTCACTCCACAGACCAGCCTAACTTGGGGATCAACAGTAACTTATCTTACAGTTAATCTGGTGTAGATGTAATCGCTGTTACTTTTTACATTCTGGAGGATATTTGGGAAGAAACGTCCGATGTGTCTCGAAGGTCTCCTCTTTCTCTGCTTTTCATTTTTATTGTGAGTCAAGTGCATCCATCTGTCTTTGTAAATCTCATTAAGTCTAACAGAGTTCGTTTCCTGACATTTCTAACGCGTTGGCAAGCTCTGCGGCTCGTGCTGCTCTCCCACTGTCTCAGGCTATTGATGATGGGAATTCACTGCCAAGGACAGCTGAAGGAATGTGTTCTCACCCTCAGTAAAATCATTTGAAAGTAATGCCGCTCAAGAAGCGCTTATACCTCTCTATCTGAGAAACGGGCGTTACTGCGAGTCCTAATCATACGTTTAGTCCTGAAAGGTGTCGCGTGAAATGCTAGAGGCTCTTGGTGAAGTCTTTGTTGTATTAAGGTACAGCTTTACAAATGGGAGTGCAGACAGACTGCCGTCTGGATTTAGTGGATCCCATGCATGTTCTGTGTGGACTGCATGCTGTCCACATAGGTTCTGTTCTGATCAAGGTTTTGCTGATGGCACTGGTGCTACCAATTATCTTGCCTGGTAGCACCAGCACCTTTCTTCTTGTTCAGTTTGGTATTAATCAATGACCTTGCTTGCTGATGAATAGTTGTCTCGATAGGTACAACCTAGTTATGCTTTGACTGTGATTGAATATTAAGTTGCACTGCCAGAAGCAGTGGCCAGCATATTGGGTCCAGCACATCATATTTTTTCAGTCTTTATTGATAATGTAGTGCAACATGGCTCTGTAAATAAAGGAATGTATGAGTTTCTTTCATTCTTTCTGTTTTTAAGATAAGTTTGATGAGTTTGGAATGACAGATATTTCAGCCAATATTATAGCTAGCTGAAGCTAACATGGCTATTGTTTTCTTAGCCACTGTAGCCAGTCTGACTAATACATAACAGAAATTTAGAGCCAATTATGAAATGGATTATTTTTGGCAAGTTTAATTTATCAGTGGAACACGGCCTCAGAATATATCATATACGTTGCTGAACATTAACCAGCCATAGGTATGGCGTATGATTTATAATTCACCATAAATACTTTGAATGAGTAACAGGTTGCTAACATAGTGGCATAAGCCGTTTTCTGCCAGCGTTGATATGACTGGCATAGATGTCAAGCTATTTTCTGACTATGATCTGTCTTTTTGATTGTCTTAAATGACAATGTGTTCACACTGATAACACCTCATATAGTTTTACTGTGAATTCCAGTGTTGATGTGAACTATTTTCATCTGTTGCTTTTACTTGCACAAGTGGGCGTCTAAAATGGTGTGTCTGGAATTGCTGTCTTCAACTGTGGGTCTCCTGCGTTCTGTCAAGAAGTGCTACTGAGATCTGTTTTAGGCTTGGTGCTAACCATGATTTGTCTGAGGCTGATTTTTGCTGAATTTGTTGAAGGTGTTTTTAGCTGAAGCTAATTTTAGCCAAATTTAAGTCATCCGAAGCTGATTTTTAGTTGAAGCTCGTTTTGTTGAGGGTGGTTTTAGCTGAAGATGATTAAAGCTTTATTTCTCTCAGCTTAAGTTGAGTTTGGAGAGTCTGATTGGTTCAATCTGAATATGAGCCAGAGCAGAAATGAGGCCTGAATGATCACTTGTTTTCATAGAGTTTGGTTTGTAGTATGTCCTACAGATGGAACATTTTTTGTGTTTGGTTTCAAGAAAAAGTCATGTCATTCTGAACTCCGATGAAAGTAACTGGCATGAGTTCGTGTTATTTTGCCCGCACAGCTGTCTCGGGTCTGCTTTTGATATTGTGTGGATTTGAAGATGCACTTATATCATGGGGGGCGCACAATGATTTGGGGGGGCAGCTGTGACCCTGTCCATCCTTCCCGCAGTTACACGCACGACATCGAGGCCCTGAGCTGCGACGAGGCGCTCGTGGATGCCAGCAATCTGCTGGCAGAGCTGGGCGTGGCCCCGGACGAGCTCGCTAGCGCCATCCGGTCCGATGTGATGGAGAGGACTGGCTGTTCTGCATCTGTGGGCATGGGTGAGTGCCCCGCAGTCACTGCCACAGACTTCCATCTTCGAGAATAAGAGCTGAAATCCTCTAAATACCAAGTTGTTTTTCTCCATTTTGACTCTGGAGCACACCTGCCTCTCTTGTTCCTCAAGGTTCCAATATTCTGCTGGCCAGAATGGCGACACGGAAAGCCAAGCCTAATGGGCAGTACTATCTGAAGCCAGAGGAGGTGGATGACTTCATTAGGGACCAGCCTGTTACCGGCCTGCCAGGTGAGACTGGTGCCCTCTGCTGGCTGCAGACAGGAACTGAAACCGTGATTGAGACAAGAGGGTCATGGCAGGTCGTTGCTAATGCAGGGGTTCTCACTGGGGGCTATTGGAGAACCCTAATGGCTATTGATGGAATTGTAGGGATAGCCTCTGAAAATGTGGACATCGCTGAGTTGTTCTGTGCCAATTGCCATTTTAATTTATCAGGCCGAAGATGTAAATGTGAAATTCTTTGCAGCATTTCATTGTTTTCATTTCCAATTGCATAGTGTACAGAAATTTAATGGCATAAATTTTGTGACTGCCCTCGTGACTAGGGTTGGTGAATCAGTGTGTTTTGGGGACTTGTGTTTCTGGGGTAGTTTATCAGATATGCTCCTGAGCCGTTATAGACCAACTGTGTGTGTATATTTATGTTCTTGTGATATTTAGTGACCTACTGTGTTCTATGGTGAGTATTATGGTTGTATCAGGAGCTGAGTGTGTGCTGTGCGCGTGACTCTGGTTGGGCTCAGGTGTTGGGCGGTCGATGGGGTATAAGCTGACCTCCCTCGGCGTGAGGACGTGCGGAGAGCTGCAGCAGATGTCCATGTGCCGCCTGCAGAAGGAGTTTGGGCCTCGGACGGGACAAACCCTGTTCCGCTTCTGCCGTGGTCTGGACGACCGACCCGTGCGGAGTGAGAAGGAGCG